>VZTU01025737.1:265-14210 GCA_013400835.1 Zapornia atra
TTTACATCAAGTTCTTATATCTACTGAACATGCCCTCCATAAATGTAATGCTTATTAATTTTTATATAGTCCTCAAGCTTTAAAGCCAAGGGACATACTCCTAGAGTTTGTATCCAAAGGGTCAATAAACTCTTCTTTATTACCCCATGTCATTGTTCTAAATAATCCTAAAATTGAGCATTGTTTTCATGTCTCTTAAAGGACCGACTATACAGACATTTCTCAAACGAAGGTACCAGAGTGATACAGAAAGCAACTCTGATGAAGTAGAAACAGGCAAAGAGAAGGAAAATACAGGAAAGAGAACAAAATTACAGCCAAGAAAATTATTTAAAACAGATGATACTGTTACTTACAGAGGTTAGTTATGGAGAGAAAACTAACTATAGTGCAGAAGTTTAAAATAAAGTAACAAATGAAACTTTTAACAAGACAATATCCATAAAAACGTATTTTACATGTTGGAAAAAAAAAAAAGAAATGCTAAATATTTAGAGACCATATACATTTAAAAAGTAAAAAAAATTATATGAAAATAGAAACTGGTCTTGGTCACCCAGTTGGTGGAATTAATTTTTGTATAACAAAAACTGTTCTAGGTGCTGTGGTAATCTGAGATAGGAAACTTTTTCATACTGAACTTATTTTTTTGTACTTCAGTGTCTGAAAGCATATCTACTGTATCTGTGAACGATCTGTCTGGTTTTGATGGGGAGATCTGGGAACCTGGTTGTTCGACAATAAGTATATGTCAGAAGCTTCAAAAAGAATTTACCAAGAAAATTGAGGCAAGACATTTCATATACAGTATTAGTTGTGTGGGCACATATGAATGATAGTCTTAGAGCACATAATTTGCTTAAAAGGACATGAAAATGGTGATGTGCATAGAACTTCAAGAAATGACAGAATTCAAGGTTCCGTTTACACCTTTTTCAGTTTCTTTATGTACCTAACTCTCCAATGATTTTCTTACCCTGGTCTGTTTTATTTTTTTTATCCTGTTTGTTGATTCAGAACGAGCTTAAGTGTCTAATGAGTATACTGCATTTTGAGTTTTACAAATTATCAAACTCATTAATGAACTTATTTGCAAAAATTCAAAACATCAGCCTGATTAATGCATTTACTTACCTAAGACAGCTGTAAGCACACATCATTCATTCCACTGTCTCTATTTTGAGGAAATACATTTTGCAAATAGAATAATGTACTTCTAATTAAGTTAGGTAGAATTTTATCAAAAAAGAATTCCATGTTTATTTACATTTCACTAACAGAAAGCTTTTCCTTAAAAGATAGAAAGATTAAAAAAAAACCCAATTGTTTTGCTCAGTATGATCTGTGATACTAAGCAATTACAGTACTAAACATACTACAGGTTTTTCCTGAAGTAAAAATAATCTGAATTTAATGTTAAAACCTCTGCTCCATAGAGCCGCTCACAGAAAATGGATCATTTTACTAAGCAGTCATTAAGAGTTGCCCATGAGCATTTGACAACAATGAGTTACCAGCTTCATGAATGCAGGTCTGTAGCAAAAGATTTATTTTAAAACACCCTTATTAATGCAATGAATACCTTCTAAAAGGAATTCATGTTGTTTTGGTAGGATCAGGCAGCTGGACAAGTTTCATTTTGCTCTCCTTGAGGAACTTGAGAATTTTGAAAAAGATTCTCAGTCTCTGAAAAACATGGAAAAAGAATTCATGGTTTGTATTTTAATTGCTTGGTCGTAGATAAGAACAAATTCTTCTGGTATCTCTAGGCTATTCATATAATCTTTAACTTTAGATCATTATTTATATAAAAAGACTTATATAAGCATTTTGCTTAAGGGTAGGTCAAATTTCAAACAATTAGAGTTGTTACGATGGGTTAATGCTGTGCTCTTAGAATTTCTAGACCACCACTGTATGTTTTTCTTCCTAGAGCAAACTAGTACTACTACATTTAATGGGCTGTTTACTCGATTTCATGAGCCTTTTCTTTTTTTGTAGCTGGCCTGTATTTCAGGAACAGCATGGAGGCATTTGAACCTGATTTACTGTGTGTTCTATGGCAAGACAGTTGACGTTTGTCTGCTACTTGCTCTAATGTAAAAATCAATACACAGATATTCATAAAAACCCAAGACTATGTAATGCCTGAGGTGCTTCATCTTGCCACCTGAGCTTACGCTTCCCTCACCCCCGTTTCTGTTGTGACTGTGTACCTCCCACCCATTCTGTGCTGAGTCTGTGGTTATAGGTTATTTTATTCATATTAGACAGCAGTCACTTTTAGTTTAGAAACATCAGTTCCCACTGCTTATCTATGAATATTTTTCTTTCCAGACCTTTTGGAAAAAACATACACATACTTTTAGTACATACATGAAAAGTGAGCAGCAGAGGTTAGTAGGCTTCATTAATCCTGGGTGGAGGTTTGTGTTCTGGTCAATTGAGCTATAAGCTAGGCTAACTACTTCTCTATTCAATTTCTCTTTCTCATGAAATACAGATAGTAGATGAGAAAATTAGATTAAAATGTTACATACAGGAAAAATTTAATTATTGGCCATCTAAATTTCTCCACATTCCTACTGGACTATTCCAGTAATTAAATGGATGGTAATATTTATCCACGCTTTTAAGTACAAATGGACTACAAATAATGGGATGTGTTCATGATGTGTCATACATAACAAAGCGATTTGAACTGCCTTTTATTTCTTTAGAATCCAGATTCTTAAAACTTCATTTGAAAAGAACATTTACCATACTGTGGACTATGAAGAACATATTTTTACTTCAGAGGTATGATGAACTTTTTTGTTTCCTTCTTGTTTCTAATAATTTTTAATTCTTTAATTATACCAACAGATACCAGTATTGATTTATTTTCCAAAGGAAGTCTTTCTCCTCCACTTAAGTATTAATTCCACATAAGTATTCTTGTAGTTTTTCATGGTCATAAAATATCTAATACAACAATAATCAATGGTTTAGGGTTAGATTTCACCCACTAGAAGGTGTGTGCAATTACCTGGAAAACTGTTTGCAAGATTTATTTTGTATTCTGTGCATTTGTTTAACAATGTTAATCATCCAAGAAAGAACAAATTTAAAACATGTCCCTTAGGCAGGCGGATGCATGTGCATTTGTATCTCTTGATTATAAACCAGTTAGGGTTATAATTGTCATCTTGAAAATGGGTTAGCAGTTGTGAGCAGAGAAGATGCATTCAGTGTCTTTTTATAGATGCACCTGCTGAAAGAAGATATGGAAGGACTCCAAGAGAAACTTCTTAAAGAAATGGTAAATGAAGTTGCCTTGTCCACATTTTTATTTATTAAGTATAGCTGTTTGAACACTAAATTCCTAAAAATTGTAATTCCTAGTCCCCTGTAAAAAAAAAAAAGTCAGAATCTAAGAATCACAGACATTTTGTAATTTAAACTTTCTCTGGGTGCTAAAAGCAGCAGGTAAATATGGATAATGCTGGTTTAGTTCTGAGTCTTAATATGTTGAATGTTAATGTGGAAAAAAAGCCCCTATCACATGTGATATGTTGAAAGCAGCATATACTATGCAGTGGATTTACAATAATTTTTTAAAATTTAATGCTTTTTGCACAGCAAGAAGAGGAACTGTGTAATGTTCGCAGAGGATTGCAGACATTGTTTCAGACAGAAGATAGAATTTTGAAGTAATATTTTCAGATACATTTCTGAAATTCAAGGTGAATATAAACACTCCTTTATAATGTAAAATCTAACACTCAAGGAAACTACTGTATAGGAAACTAAGCACATTTTCATTAATATTTAAGTCTTATGGGTGAGACTTCTTTTGTATGAGAGATTTGGAATTATTTTACTGAATCTGCTAAAATGTTGTATGTAAATTTTTGGATTTTTTAAAGAAGTCTTTAAGAATTTTTATAGGTTATTTAACTAACTTTAAAAAATCACTTCAAATTTAACTTTGAAAGTATCTTTTGGGTCTGTGTGGTCAGAATAACCCTTTTGTCTGATTCAGAGCACAGTCAGAAGTTATTTAGGAATCGAATTGCCTGTTTTGATCTCAGTCCTATTTGTGTGTGGTGTTAGACTTAATAGGTGCTTCGAAGAGAAAGCAAAACTCTATATACTTGTGTTTGAACTACGTTGCAAACAGTTGTATTAAATATTTTGAAAAAAAAATTGTTTTGGTGGGTTTTTTGTTAAACATCATCACTATTTTGCTTTAAATCAGTAATACGTATTTGCACATGTCAAAGCTTGCTACTGTGCAAATATTACGTGTAAGACAGATAGCCAGAGGGTCTGCTATCAGAAATACATCCTACATACTAATACAGTCTGTTCCATATACTTAGATTTCAGAAGATTTCCTAAGAAAACACCAGTGAGTCATAATTTACACTTCTCCTTTGTTGCCATGTATCAACTAGAAGATTTCTTCTGAATTTTTATGATGTGCAACTTCTAAGTTACTATTTCTCATAATTTGCTTTTACATTAAGCAAAAAACTGCTTTGCATTTTATAGTACCTTAGTAGCCTTTTAATCTCTTTAAACTTGCAATCCTGTATGTGTATACTGTAAACCTTTCAGGTTCAGAGCAATACCTTTAATATTCTCCTTTAAGTTCCCTTATAGATGGGGATTAAAACCCTACATTTTATCAAGAATTAACAGGTGTAGAGAATAACTCCTAGAATCTGCACATCTTGGAGCTTGTCTACAATTTTGGGGTAGCTTAATGACTTACAGCCTGTATTTTACATTCTATTATGCATCTTATTTTGTCCTTTGGTTGTCTTTAACAATCATACATGGATCTCAGTCATTTCTTCTATTATCCCCTCTACCCTCTGAACTATTCTATTTTTCCTAGGTTTTCTTGCCACTGTCTTCATCTTTGGTAATACTTATCCCCTTTGCTTTTATTAACTGTGTCAGGTTACCCATGCTTGTCTGTCTGTCCTTACAGGTACTTCACGTATCTTTGATTTATCCTTCCCTATTTATGAAAGAAACCATTTCCTAAGGTTTATTTTCAGAGAGAAAAATGACATGATTTAAAACTGAACTTTAAGGTAAAGTTACAAAACACTTGACAGAGAAAAAGAAAATGGGAAAATCTATGGATTTCTAAATTATTTCTGTATCTTTATATACAATATTGTCTTTAATTTAAAGATAAGAGTAAAGTCCATGCTCATAGACTATAGCCTGAACTCAGCATTCACTGACCAACCTACTGTGATTGCGAAGTCTGCTTCACTCAAAATAGGGGGTGGGAGCCAATGATCTTGGGATGGGTTCTTACCTTTCTCATCAAGGTTCTTGCCAACCTAAATTAATCTATGCCTTCATGAAAAAGATTGCTTTATCTTTATTGAACATACCATCTTAAAAAAACTACTCCTTAGGTCGCAGATAGATGTGATAGATGTCCACTGAGTAAAATGCAGAGTAACTGGTGTTGTTATGCTTCATTCATGGGAAATGGTTTATTGTAGAAAGAAAGAGTTGTAAATGAAATACAGTTTTTAGGGATTCATTTTAAAATTCCAATGCTGTGTTGTCTTTGGAAATAATTATATTGAAATTGCCAGTACATCACTTGGTCCATTCATCCCATCTACGTAAATGTACTTCATGCTCTTCTAGTTTTTCTGACCCTCTGGTTTTTGTGGTATGGGGGTTTTTTTGGTGGTTTCTGGGTTTAGTTTGTTGGGGATTTTTTTGAGCCTGTGATCACTGTCATCTCCACTAGATGGACCTCATGAGATGTTAAACTTTTTTTTACTGGTCTAAGTGAATTTTATCTGTGTATGAAACAGTATTTTTCTCTTTAGCTGTATAAGGTTTTAAAAAGTGCACAGCAAGGCTTGAATTCTTTTAATATAGTGAGTACATATTGCAGAAAATACAGCTGCTGTTTTCAGTGAGGACCCATTATAAAATAGAATTATGAAATTTTATGGTCCACCTATCAGTCTTTATCCCATTAACTTTTAAAACCTTTGAGCAGGTACAATCAAATTTAGCAAAGGTAAAAACGTGAAGTATATCACAAGGGAGTATTCACTGAGGCAAAGTTCAGCATAGATTTTGGATGGAAAGCCCCAGGGGTCATTCAAAGCAGACACCTAAATGAAGTGATAGAAATTGTGCCCTGCAGGCTTATTTGTTTCTTCCCTTGGGAAGAAGCCAGGAGGAAAATAGCTGCCCTGGGCTAAACAGGCCTTCAGTGGCTGCCAGCCCAAGTTCCAACAGTAACAGAGCACTGTAAGTGGCCCAGTGAATGCGTGCAGTCTCCAAACAGCTTGATAGACTTACCCAGGACTGAGCTGACAGTACTTAGCAGACTGATGATGTGTGGCTCCCAAGTAGTCACAGCTCCCTGTCTTTTACTAGACTGAAGCAGAAAAAAGACTGGGATGCTTGCAGTGGCACGACAGCAGAGAACATGGGGAAGAAGCAAAATGTGCTGCTACATAACTACAAGAAGGTTAAGTCACATTAGTTATACACCTCATAGGCATTGTTTGAAATTCAAAAAAGTCCTCTAGGTTACCCTTCAAATATTTTTCTGTTTATTAGATTTTTCAGTATAACTGTAATGTGTGTTATAGAACACTTTTATTATCAGCAAAAGTGTAGTCAGTGCTAACTAAGAGTGTTGCTTTCAGGGATTATCAGCCAGGTTTATTGTTGACAGTGGGTCATCTACTGTTCTTGAACTAAAAGTGGTTCTTCTGCAGAATAAACCTCTCTCCTTTCTGTTTACCCTTTTTGTATGTTCCACCTGGACTATCATTTTATTGTTGTTTGGAATTAATGGTATTTTATTAATAATAAAATTAAAAGGATTGATATAATTAACAGAATGTTAAAAGGCTAGTTAGGATGTTACATATTTCTGTGAAAAGCCAGCAAGTTATAAAATTGCAATAAATAGAAAAAAAAATCTTTAGATCAAGTAATTGGGTAATTCAAGTCTTCTCCAACTGATAGCCACAGAAGTCAAACATTACAGAGTTGTACAAAATTAGAGCTAGGTACACTGAAGCTGGCAAGCTTTGTTGATCCTGGGCATCACATTTCCCATGATTCCTCAATTTCTTCCAGCATTGCCCTTGCTAACATATATGTTAAGTAATGCACTGCATATTCTTCTGATCTAAAATTGTTAATTTATCCAGAGAATAGCAGTGTATTTATGTTACCTCATGACTGAACAGCAGAATTGAAAGTCCCTCTACTGTTTGCCTGGATTCCATTCACCATCTTGCAGCAATTTAGTAGTAGTCTATACAAACGATTTTACATGCTGACTTTTATTATTTTCATGCTTCATGGAGATGGTCTCAACGAAGCTTTGCGATCGAGAGCACCTTCTTCAAGTCTCTAACATTGAATGACTTCCTGAAAAGACAGCATTTAAGACATTGAAGCAGAGAAATTTTTATCTTTTGAGTCTATTTACCATTTTGTTGCTGTCTCATTAGACATGCTTTCTAGCTATCAGTGTAGTATTTTTTTCTTTAAGTTTTTCCTATTAATAGTATTTTGAGTAGAATTCTCAGATGCTTCTAGATGTCAAGCATTACTTGAATGTCTGGCTTTACATTTTTCTGAATCAGTTCTATTTGCTTTGTTGTCAGCATTTGGAAACTTCTTACTCCCAAGAAACCATTAAAATAATTTAAGTACATTGTTACATTTCTATCTATGCTTGTCCAATTGAGTAACTTGGAATAACAGTGAACCTAACTGTCATTCTTTAGAGGGCCAGAGCCTCAACTAGTGTAGAATGACAGTGGTGGTATGCTGGTTAGGATCTGTTCCAAAACACCAATATTCCACAAGATGGATGATCTTAACTATGGTTTTCCTCTTGAAGACTCTGTGGTGAGAGAGCAGCGATATGATCTGGTGTGTAATAACTGTAATCTCTTCCCTTCCCAACTGTCCCTGGGAAAAAAGAGCTTTAGGAAACATATTCATTTCCTGCAATAAGTAGTTATTTAATTAAAGAACAAAAGTAACAGGAATCAAAATGCTTGCAGCTGTGATTCTGTTAGACATTATATAAAAAAGAATGAAATTATAATACATTAAATTAGTTTTTAGAACATGAACTTAAGTGTTTTACAAACTAATTGTGGTAAGTTCAAAATGTCTTCTCAACATAATACTGAATGACAGTGTGTCATGTCCGTTTATGTTGGAGGCCTTGGAATGGTAAAGCCTGTACATGCACAACGTCTCCTTCTCCAAGATAGACTGCAAAACAGTTTAAAACAAGTGTTAAAGGAGAGTAGTAGGTTCTTTCAAGTAGCTTGACTTCAGTCTTTTTCAGCAGATCGCCCCACTCCACAGGCCATCGCTTTTCTGACTTCAGAGCGAAGTACATCTCTGGTGTTTCTCTCTGTATGTAAGTGCTGCAGAGACTTCATCTGCAGAGTCCTTCTTTCACATAAACATCAAGGTATCCTGGTCTGAACTTTAGGGAAAGACTTATATATTCCCTGATGTGTGTTCAGCAGCAATATCAAAAAGTAAAGACAGATTCTTCTCAGAAGAAAATTTCTATGGCCTGTGAAATCTAGGAGACATAAGAGACATGTTTCAAACTTCTTTGAAATATAATTTTTTAAAATTCTGTTAGATTGACAATTAAAAAACCCCCACTATTCATTCTGTTTAAATGTACAGTAACAGTACTAAAGAATATTAGTGACTCTAAGTTTTAACTTTTGCCAGCACCATGCCACGACTTCAGTGCAGTTACGGTCCTCAAGGGTCCCACCTAACCAGTTTAGTTATTTGTGAGTGGGGCTGATTTTCGGGGTTCTTTTGTTTTCTGAATGAAGCCACACTTTGTCATTGGTAGAAATATTTTTTATTGTGTGAAAACCTTAGTATTTTCTAAGAGGTAAGAAATGTTGAGCTGATGCTTCAGAGTAAGGACATATTGTTGGCTTAATGTACAATAGTCTTAACAGTCTGTCTGGAATAAATACACTCTTGCTCTGTAGGCTTCTTGTTTTGGCTAAGTTATGTAATTATAGTCCCAATCATTTGTAATGCCTTAGCACTAATTGTAAATTGTAAGCCTGTTACTCCTAATATCCTGAACAAATTTCAAAATACATTATTATAATCTACTTAAACTCCCCAGGTAGCTTCAATTAGAGAAGGTAGATCTCACTTTCAGACTTAAACTGCAGCCGTCCCATTTTTTTCCCTCTAGTTCAATCTATCAATGCAGTGATGTCTTGCCATTAACAGTCAGTCTAAGTCCTGTAACATTAAAAGAGCCCTAACAATTGCATGAACAGTCTAGAATTAAATAAATACAGCATTTAAGAACTGATGGCTATTTTTCTCTTTGCAAGTAATGATAGCCGTGGAATCAGTCTCTCACATCTTCCCCCAGTTAGAAGAAGGAAATTAGTGTTTTCATGCATGTTTAAACATTGTAGCTGTCAGTGCTGGCCCATGAAGCAATGCTACAGGGGCTGGATTCACCAGCCCAACCCTCAGAGCGACAAGAGCCTAAAGCAACTCCCTCCCCTCAGGGTGCTGGTGGGTTGCACCCCTTCCAGTAGCAACTCGAAATCTACAGTCTGAAGCCTGGACAATGTGACAGCATGCATATTATGTTTGTGATAAGGTTGCAAACTCAAGTACATTTAACTCAAAAACCTTTATATAGTATAAGTTGTTCACGTATTTGAGTCCTTTTTTTCCATGTTAATACCTACATTTAAATTTTTGTGATAGGTTTTGAACCTTCAGTGCAAAGAATGCAAGCTGAGTGATATTGTGGAGAAGGTCTGGGGGGTTCTGAGTACATATTAATCAAAGCAAAAAAAAACAACAACACAAAAAACCAGAAATAAACAACCCCCACAAAAATTTTTCTTCTAAAACAAAGCTTTGTTTGCATATTCTTCTCCCACAGCCAGCATGTAAGAGTAAAATGATTCAGGACTTGAGCAGGCTGTTTAGCAGGCAATGGAACTGAATAGCTGGAAAACTGACCTTGTCAAATGTTTGCTTGATGCATGTACCTCCATTTCGTTACTTTTGTATTCATTTAGCTCTTTCCGAATTGCTGCCTAGAAATTGAAAATATAAGGTTAATAAATAGCTTTGTATTTATAAGTATTATAAAATATCAGACTTGAAAAGCAGAACTGGAGTTTTCTAAAGCAGAAATACTAGGTATTGAGCATAGCACAGTGTACTGTGCCAGCAGAGGTGCTGAATATTTAAGTTATATGGATTGGTGATGTGATACTTCTTACACTCTTTACGGATTGCTGCAGGGTCACTTTTGTCTAGAAGTAATTCTGACAGGAGAATAAAACCACAGTGCAGATTATCTCACCTTAAAAAAATTCCAGTTAAAATTTATTAAAGATTAAGAGAAGTTACTGAGAAATTGATCAGCTGGTCACCTTGCTTTTATGGAATTTCCATGTGTGTCATTTAAATAAAAATCAGACTGTTTGCCTTATCACAACTTGCAAATACCAGTCCAGACTGTGTTATCACCTGTATCTATAGGATTGCACAGTCATAAGTGAAAAAAGTTCTCTCTTGTTGCTTAATACAATGACATTCAAGACTATAAAAGTGAGAGTATATGTGACTGAACTCTGTCACTTTCTTTTTTAGCTTATAAGCCTGCCTCGTTAACACTATAAACCCAGTACAACTAGGAAAAGCCTAATTTTAATACATACCCAGTACATACAAGGAAAATACGAAATCATAATTCCATTGATTAATACATAATAACTTAGTCACCATTACAGTGAGCTCAGGAGACTGGCTCCTGCAGTAGCAATACATTGTTCCTTTTCCATATGAGTTCCTGGAAACCACTTGTTACACTTTTTACTGGGGAGACACTGGAATGAAGGATGAAGTGCTTCATCTCCACAGCTCAGAATAAAGCAGTAAGTAACAGTCCTGTGTGTGCTATTTTACCTAGTAATTTTCACAGCATCCCTACTCATTCTGCTTGCTGCAACTGTTCTGTGTAGAGTCACAGCAAACTATTTTTCTTACTATTTGAGCACCTAAACGTGAAAGTTAAATTAAGATGTAAATCAGCTATGTGGTAGGCATGTAATGGAACAAAAATGAGTGTTTGTTTATGCTTGTGAAAATGCAGGATCAAGTGACTCGTTGAGCATTCATAGGAAACAGGAAAGGAAATATTTGCATGTTTAGAAAACATAGTGGAGGATATTTGTATTTGCATGTTTAGGACAAAGCTTCCAGTCTAAGGATAAACGTTAATATTTCATTGGCTGGAAATGCTTTTGAGGTGCATCTCTGAAGCATTAAGCAAGAATCTATCCACCTTTCTTTCCTTTCTTTTGGTTGGTGAGCTAGGTAGAAGCCTTTCTAGTACTAAACAGGCATTGTTCCAAGGCGCAGGGTTTATGAAAGTATCCTTTGGACAGTGTGGTGTCAGCATAGGAAACAATAGTAACGTTTATGGAGATTTCAGTGTCCCAGAGGTTAAACGTCTTTGCAGAGTCTGATGTATCACTACAGACAAATCAAGTAGAAAGCAGTAATATGTCATTTAAATTATGTCGCTACCTTATCTGCTGCCGATAGTCTTGTCCATGGTTTATCTGCTCTCCTGTCATAGTCCTGTGCTTTTGCCACTTCCACATAATCGCTGAATCGAATCAGTATTTTTCTGTCTCTTAGTTCATCAACTGTAGGTCTCTGGTTAAGCTGTATTAAATAGTTTTGTAAAATAAAAACTAGTGTTAGTAACAGACCAATAAAACGTGCAATATTTTCTGCTTCTCAGCTTAGCTTAGTGTGCTTTTATGTATATAGAAAAAACTCCAACCTTGGAAATTCCAGTGAAATATTCAACCCTTCAGAGTATTCTTAGGAGAGTGATAATGGTTTAATTGGACTTGTGGGCTACAGCATAGTGGCTTTGTAATGGACAAAAGAGGAAAATATTTTATCCTGGATACTGATAAAATGTGTTTACACTATGTAAAGGAATCATAATGAACTTATTACGATCTGTGTGTTAATATTACATAGTATAGGGGTTTTCTACGACTGTCAGCAGCAGATTGTCTGCATGAGGTTTCCAGGACCAGGCCCGTTGTAAGAATTTCAATTTGGCTTTAACAAGTTATCGGCATGCTTGGCTTCTAACTCCAGTAGGGATTCCCAGGAACAGAACAGTAACAAGATGTAGTTCTGATTCTGAGAATACTTTAAATGCAAAGAGAAGTTTATTGTGGGAGCACACCTGGGCTCAGCAGGGAGTCAGCTCTGCTCCTGATTGCTACAAAGAATGAAGTAGTCCCTTTCTAGCAAGAAGAGTTGTACAATATGCAGTGTGCAAGCAAATACCCATTTTCTGTTTAAAGTTTATATGTAAATATTCTACTAAGTCCCAGGTAGCTGAGATAGCATAGGTATTTTTATAATTCATTTTACTAGATACCACTATCGCAGACCCTGCTGAGGAGGATGTTATATTAGATTTTCTAACTTTCTAAAAGCTAATAGAAGGTAATGCAAAATTTTACCTTTCTTGTCAGTCTCTGTTTGATTTCTCGTCTTTCTTCCTGTTCTGTTTGATCATTTCGTTCTGTGGAGAATATAAAAAAAAGGATGATTTTCCTCATGAGGAGGACTGGTATTTTCCAAAGTTGCAGGCAATAAAAATTAGAGCACAGAAAAATTAGTTAGCTGGTTCTTAACTGTATGTTCTGTTATTTCAGTACATGTCTCTGGGTCACTATTAGAACACAGAGTTACTTCTCTGCAAGGACAACGTGCTGGTGCCAGTGTCAGCTTCTCCTGTGCTCTAAACTCCAATGAGATTTAATAAAACAGCAGCAGCTCTCCAACTGTATAAACTTTATAAGAAAAATCAAAATATTCCATAGTTAACCATCATTTTCTTGTTCTCCGTATTGCTGGGACCAGTTATTGCTGTTGGATGCTGAAAGACTTATTGCAGCAGCTCCAGGGAAACTATGTTCTGTCCTGTATAACCTTATTCTCAGGCTATGTCTTTAGATGGTCACGCTGCCAGAGCAGTTATCTTTGACTTGCATGCTTTTTTCCTCTGCTATTCAGGACATGCCACTGACATTAGAACCTCTTTATCCTCCCGGGGTTTTCTTTTGTAGCGTTCCCTTCTAACCTAAGCCAGCTTGCTTTTGTGTGTTGTGCCTATTAACATTCAAGCCGTGATAACTCCTACACACTGGGTCTAAAAATAGACCAGAGTGCTGTAACACTGTGTGAAATGTATCCTTTGCCTTGGGAAACGAGTTAATGGCGTTTCTATTTCTAGTACTATCTGTTACTAAATTAAGGCCTGTGCCTGTGACCTGAACAAAGCTGAAGACCTAGAGAAAAATGTTTAACCATTCTGGGATTCTCTAGATACCACTGTGGGGTTTATTATACCACTTGCGTTAGGGATTGGCAGTGTTAAAGCACACTCGTGATTTTTAATATGCCTCAAAAAAACACTAGCACAGCAGATGAGTTTCCAAAATTGTATTTTTAACAATGAAGTATTCTCCTCCTTTATTTTTACACTCCCTAGATTACACTGACGTGCAATCATAAGTATCTATTAAAAATAACCTAGTAGTGCATAGCCACACCCAGCTGTAGTGAATTGTAAATCAAATGAATCTAAAATGCTGTAATGTGCTATATTACAATTTGATGGCAAGGAACACAAATTTAAAAGGGAGTAAACCAGCTAAATTTAGCGCTCTGTATAAGTCTGGAATGGTTAAAAAGAGAACAGGCTTTAAAAAGTAGAGTGCGTTCTAAGCCAGAGAGACCTGCAAGAAGTTACTAATACGCTTAATTCAATTTCAATTCACCCCTTTTAAAGTAGATGTTCTTATTTATA
>VZTU01025740.1:0-52989 GCA_013400835.1 Zapornia atra
CTTTTTTTTTTTTTTCCAGCTTGGAGCTGTTTTCTTGTGAACAATTAAGAAGCCCACATGAACACATCACTCAACCGAAAGAATAAAGTTACAGTTGCGTAGCGCTTACCTGTGATGGCCAATATGTCTTGCTCTTTTAATGTGTCCAACTCCTTTACATCCTGCTGTGGGACACCCTCCATGCTCTAAAGCTTCCACCAATTCCAAGGGACCTGCATGTCAGAGAAAATTACATGAGATTTAAAAAAAAGTATCAAATCTTTACAAGTTAGATAAATATGCTGGAATTGCAGAGTACCAAAGTAAACATGAGGAAGTAGGAAGTAAACAAAACCTAATTTTAACGTACTTTAAAAATGCATTCTGGAAAAGCATGTGTGAGAAACCTCTGCAGGAGAGCTACTTCTACATGAAGAACACAAATCCTAAAGGAACTGTTTGACTATTTTTTTGTCCTATTACCTCCCTGTAGTTGGAACCCAGTCATTTTGCAAGAGCAAAGTATGCTACCCTGCTGTTCCTGAAGACAGGGATCAACTTATAATGGGTACTGACCTTCTCCAATTTTAGCTCAAGTCTTCCACTGAACAAGGTGTGAAAACAAAGGCTGAAAAAACTACTAAAAAGAACAAGCCATCAGGAGATTTTTGACATTTTTACTTATCTGAATTTGTGTGTCTGATTTTCATCAACCTGTAACGATGCCTGCAGAGACATTAAAGCATGTAGCTGTCAAAACTACAGCTTTGACACTCAAGCAAACATAGCATATAAACCATAGTTTCATGGCAGGTGAGAGACAGACCTACTCCAGTATATGAAACTGAGAACATCTCCTGCGCATCCACAAACACACACCATCTCTCTAGCACTGGTTTTGCTTGAGAAGTACATGAACATGTATCTCCCCCTACAGATAACAATACCGACATAAAAAGGTCTATTTAAAGAAATTTCCAAGATCCTTGAGACAAAGAATTATTATGTACAATTAGGACAGTCCAAAAGCATTTTTAACAAATGTTCTACCTATTCTAATGTTACCTCACTATGACTACACTGAAGTCCAAAGACTTCTATAGGCTTTAAAATGTTGCAATGGATGAGTGAACAGAGAATTTTATCTTTCCTACCTTTATGCAAAATTGATCCCCACAACATAACAAGTCAGTGGACTCAGAGGAAGAGTTAAGAGACACTTTTGTAAGGGAAGTCCTGCCTCACTGATGCTCTGGTTTTGCAAAAATTAGCTCCTTACAAATGTTCTGTCTTCACATAAAAAATTCAAACTCTCTAAAAATGTCATTTAAAAGAGCTGCAGCTAGCTGTCCGTATTTATGCAAGACGCTGCTGCCTGTGCCACTGTGAAATGGTATTACAATCAACACCAAGACACGGTTCTTAATTCCTAAACTGCTATCAAAAAGGTCATAATCAATCATGACGACTTCGCTACAACTGAAGAGAACACACTACGAATACATAAATATTGGGAGCAAAAGGCCATTATGGCGATGGATCTAGACTAATATCGCTAACACTGTGCGGTGTTCACACGAAGCTTCTGGTGCCAAAAGACAGGGATCCAGACCCCATCATTAAAGGGAATGTCTTACTGACTGAGTGAAAAATACTGTGTCTTGCAAAGTATTTTCTTCCCTCCTTCTGAACTTGAAATGCACTTTAACTTATTTTGAAACAGTATTTTTATAGTATTCTATGTTCTGTATCATGTTCTACAGTAATAATACAAAGTCATATTGTTGGAAGAATATATTACTCAGTCACCATACTATTTTAGTAGTGTTTGTGCAGTTAATTATTCTCTAGTTAATGAACAGCCACATTGACATTGTCTATTTTTGTAGCTTAACTAGTAGCATCAGAAACTTAACTAGTAGCTTAACAGTAGCATGGTTGATTCTGCCAGTGACAATGCCTCCTACGCCACCACCTAGAGGAGATGTTTTGTATATGATGGGCATCTATATTTGTTTTGTTGGAGGAATTAAAATAAAAAAAAGTTAACTATTTTATACACCCCCCTAGGTTAAGATTTTTTTTTTTTTTTTAATATCTCAGGTTACAGAAATGTCATGACTTTGTTTGGCTCTTTTGCCATATGATACAAATTTATTTATATGGGCTACTTTTTCCCACTGGACTGTTCCTTTATTCAGTACGCAGGATGCACATCTCAGTTCAGAAGTGTATGTGCAGCATCCTATCTTACCCTCATTATGCGCTTTGTGCTTTGGCACTTACGGCAGGCTATTCAGACTCTGCTTTGAAGGCAGAATGATTAACTTCCTAACAGGCAGTACCACTGGAGTGCTCAGAAAACTAATGAATATACTCTGATCACACTCTTGATAGGAATCTTTCTTCCTGACATTTTAGAGATGCTGAATTGAGGTACAGAGATTTTCAGGTAACACGTTCACACAATCTGTGTGTGCCTTATCCCAGCTATTTTACATTTAATTTTTTCAGAGTACTTAGCATTGCTCAGCATTTCTTATTTTCCTCTTCCTGATTTCAGTTACAGCTGTGAACACTTGGCACCTGTGCAGACCATACCTCAGAGTCACAGTATAAAACAACCCCAGAGAAGAGCACTCAAAACTCAGCCGTTCAAAGTTTGTCTAAAGCGCCTTCGCTACCACTACCCAGAAACACAATGGCATAGGCAGAGACACCTTTGCCACAAAAGTCTCTTCTCCCTGCAACCTTCATTTATGACTACTCTCCCACTTCCTAAATAAAAAAAGAAACAACTCCCCAAAGTGGGCAAGCCAGTAAATACAGCATTATTTTTGGTACCATGACTGTAGATTTACCTTCAATGTAGGCAGCATTAAGCCCTTTGCTCAGCTGAAAAAGGAAGTTAGCGGGTTTTGAGGATTTTTCACAGCATTTGAAGGGAGTGCCTTCTCAGTGCAGTCTGGACTCCTTTGAGCTAAAAAGCAGGCTAACCTTCAAGAGGATGCATCAAGCGGATATTAAGCATGATACCCTCTCTGATACCCACTCTGTGAGAATGCCACAGCAGTTTCACCATCGACTTCTAAAGGGTCAGGACTTTACGCAACAGATCTTTATCATTACTTCAGGTTTGGACTGTTGTTCTTCTACACGCGGAGAAACACTGTATTTCTGTTACAGTAAGGGTCAATAAAGCTACCTACTAAGAAGTGATTAATTACTGACTGTTGATTTTGCATTAAATGTCACATTTACATTATTTTGCATATCCTAGTTGCCATTCTTCCATGGGCAGGGAAAAACACCGCAACAAACACGTGCCTTTTAACATCATTAGATTATAATGTGATTTCTCTTACTAAGTGGGGGCTGAAGAGGGTGCCCGGTTTTTGTGCACCAGCCTGCAGGATGGATGTCAGGGCTATCTACATCAGTCCAATAATCATAAATACTATCCCAGCCATCAAAATGGACCTAAAATGAAAAAGGAGAATAATACATTTTAGATAGAAATATTCTCTCTAAAATCACTTTCCCAAATGACACATCCATTAGAGAAGACATTTCAAAAAAACTATCAACATTACACGGAAAATACATGTACATTAGATTCTGGACCAAGACATACTCTCACTGAAGTAGAGAGATGTCATTTCATGGTTTACTATGTCTTGCATCATCAGGCTCAAATCCCAGGAATAAAGCGGGACAAGTTTAGTTCTCAATGTTAATATTTAAATTAAGCATGAATTTCTGCCTTTTTTCTCTCTCAAAAAACCCCCCAAATCCAAGTATTTTTATATGTCTCTGGTTTGAACAGGATCTAAGAACAGCAGGGCAGTAAGCAAAAGACAAGAAAAAAATAAAGAAAGCATTTATCCATAAAACCCAAACAACCCCATACAACAATTTTAGTAAAATCAGGTTATACAGGAGGAGGAATTGAAACTGACAGAAAAATTAAGTATGTGACTTCCCAGAAAACCACTAGTATGAACAGGCCTTTTTTCCTTCAGGCAAAAGCTAAGTATCTTCACATCTTATTTGCCCTCTGTACCAGTAAATAGCTCAGACCTGTCACATGCATGTGTAGATGTAAGTGCACACAGATGCATTCAAGCAGAGCTCTTTCAACATGTGCTGCAGCATCGAATTACCACCCCAGAAGCTATAAATCCTGTCTTTTTAATAAATTAAGACTAGAAAGGGGTGGTTTTTTGTGTTTTGGTTTTTGCATGAAAAACTTAAAAGTTTAGATAGTAAATGCGTAGGTGTGAAGGTATTAGTCCTGATAACTCCCTACCACCAGTTCATTTTGATTCTGAATTGTCAGCTGCATTTCCAGGTATGCCTAATAAATCTCTACAAACTGCAAACGGAAATACCCTTCATATCCATCTAACTGAATATTTTGCACATTCAAATCCTTTGAACAATTCAGGGTTTCAAAGCGTAAACTGGTTTTTGTACAATAAAAAAATAAATTCAAGTATACAACCTCTGGAAAATAGCAATTTCTTAAAAATACATTATCTGAGATTAATCCAATCTGAAATCCATAATTAATATATTAACTGGAGAATTGCAGTAGTCTCTGACGAGGCACAAGAGACCAGGGTTATTTTTTTATCTCATTTATATCTCTCTCCTCTCCCTGGACGTTTATAGCGACAGATTCAATTAACCCAGGCCAAATATTTTATGGGCCCTAATACAAATATCACAGCAGCCCTTTGACACTTGATATTAAATAATTTCATTTCTTGATAGAATAGACAACTGTCTTCTATCAACTAGTCCCAAAGCAATTTACCAACATACTCCACTCTGCTCTCTAATTACCTACGTCAGCAAATGTAACTAAGAGGATAATAAAACAAGCCCTTCCAAAGGAATTACATGCATATTAATCAGTGAAAATGACAAGTAAAAGCTTAGCAGGACACAATGTGACTCACTTCTTCCTGTGCTTAGTTTTACAACTACAGGATTTTGGTTTTACAAAGTACTCATCAGTCATTCAAGTGGGACAGTACAGTAAGACAGAGAAACTTACTTTTATTCTATAGTCATCGGTATCTACAATAGTTGCTACTCTGATAAATACTGGATTTCTCTTGTCAACCACTTCAAGTTTCATGTTTTTCTGAAAGCCGTGAGAAGGTTTCTAGAAAAGAGCAACAAACAATATTATGTGAAACAGAAGAAAACCTCAAAAATCTCACACAATTGTAAAGTATATAAAAATCCACAGAAAACTTTCTGCCTTCACTTGCTCCTATCTGCCTGCACTCTCCAACAAATCCAAGTGTTATTAAACTAGAGAAATAACATAACTACTTTGGGATTCCAGGTTCTCCATTGAAGCCTTCCAAGAAAGCAGTATGGATCTTTATTTTAAATCAGTTGGGGTTTTTCCTAAATTCTCCAGAAAAGTTTTCCCAGAGATTTTAGCCATCAGTTTGATCTAAATATGTAGTATTGAATGAAGTACTACATACCAGCAGACTGAAATGTCTATGAAATTGTCTGTGGGAAAGATGTTTGCGGGTTCATGTTTTCACTTCATGGATGAAACACTCAAATCAGTTTCCTACTGAAAACATAACTAATCCACAGTGCAACAGCAAAAACTCACTTGGAAAAAAACAAATACCTGCTTGGAATACTATCCCAGCAAAAAAAGGGTGTCTTTGTTAGGAACATCAGATTTTAACTTTGTCATCTAGTTATGAAAACTGAAGTGAAAATTATTTCCATTTTAAAGGAACATGTGTGCTAGGACATGCTACAGTTTTATTTTGGTTTTCTAAGAAAATAACGGATCTGTCCCTCTAAGACTTTACTGAACATCAGTGATTTTTTCTCAGCTGTAGCTTAAGAACTCCCAAAATGCAACATAAAATACTGTGACTGTCTCAGGAAGCCTTCACCCAAATTCTAATACAATCAGCATTTTACTCCCAGTAAACCTGCCTTCTTACTGTTTATTCCAACTAGCATTAACAGTTACTGTTCTATTAGTACAGAAAGCAGGGAGGGGATTTTTCTCCCTCTGTGAAAGAAACGAAAATGCAAAGCACAGTTGCCCCCCATGTAGTCAAGCTTTCCTTCCTCTCCATCCTCAAAAACAGATGGCCTTGTCTAAACTACCTCTTGGGACCTACCTACACCATCCCCCGACACTCTCTGCTAATATGGTTTCTGGAACAGTGTTGAGCCATGCCAGCTAGCACTCTCCCAGTTTAACGTTGTCTATGCCCACATGCCTGTGGTGTGTCCAGGCCAGATTCCGGGTGCAGACACAGACAGACAGACCCTGCAGACCACTGATGGGGCATTCCCAGTGCTGAATCCGGCGGGGTGGCTGTCCTTTGAACCTCAGGGTGAGAGATTAAAATATGGATGCCCTGAGAAAAAAAGAAAACCTTTGCTTTTTAGCTTGATGTAGCTAAGGCCACAGGCCGCACTGTTTCGCCAAGGACTAACCTCTCAGGTATAACCAAATACTTTCCTAATCCTTGCCCCAAGCATTTTTGCTGAGAACGTAGGATCGAGATATGCTATTGAACCAGACACATTTTGGGGTGACAAACTGGAGGTCAGTAATAAACCCTGATGAACTACTGACCCCACAAGAACTGTGATAAGCACCGCATTTCTGCTGCTGTTAATCCAGCTCTTAGCAAAGTGCAATTCAGAATTAGCAACCCTAATCTGAAAAGCTGAGGCAAACCAGCTTCAGTGCGCTGTGAGACAAGGGGCTGGGAGCTACCAGCCATCTGATGCTGGCTCCTACCACCAACCCTTTCTGCACTACTGACCAGTCCTCTTTCCTCACTGAATCCTAAGAGTTCAAAAAATATACCAGCAGGTATAAAGCTACAGAAAAGGATGCTGCTCAAAAAACACCATAGGTAAGATGGGGAGTTGCCTGCGGGTGCTGCCCATGTGCCCTCCTCAAAAGTCTACTCAAGAATACTGAATACAAACTCTCTCTTGGCTACAGCCAGATGCAATGGACTAGATGGGCAACCAACCTGACCTCCTATAATCAGTTTTACGTTCTCACCGCATTTATTGCGCCATTTAAAATATACAGATAGCTACTGAGTCATCAGAACTTATTCTGAACATATGTATTTCTCTCTCATTATTTCTAATAACTAGGCAGTAATTTCCCATAGCAAATTACATTAATTAGTAGTATTTGGTGGCTTCTAATTGGATTTATAACAATTAATATAAGAAAGTAATAGTGATTTATAGAAATAATTATTTGATTTCTAGCAGCGAACTGCAAGTTTGCATAAAAATAAACCACCTATTTTGCACCTAATTAACTGGATAAATCTGGAAACATAGGAACACCATATATGTATTCTCTTCTTAAACTGATTAATTGTATGCACTTAAAAGCATGAAAAAAACATAAGCATTTTCTCACCACTTTAAAAGCCCTTGCAGGTGCAGGTAATGAACTGGTTTCTTCCAAATACTTCTCCCAAGAAAAATGCTTAGCATGTGGATAATCTGGCACAGAAGAAGAGCGAGCAGAATTAAAACACCGCAGTGCAAAAAGTAAAATTAATGTCTCATTTACAGAAGGCCTAACACTTTTGCAATACTGTTCTGATTTATACTTCAAATTTATAAAATAATTACAAGAAAGGCTATTTTAAAATATCCCTGACACATTCACCAGGTAGGTTAAAAACCAGAGCAATCTTCTCTCGTACACTATCAAGCAGCCATTGGGAAAAGTCACAATTGCTTTGTGTATGAGAATACAAATAATGCGGACTGGAAAAAATCTGTCCATTTCAAGGAATTAATTCAAGTATAAGCTTAGCCCTGTATTTTGTAAATAGTAATTTACTAGCTAACACAATCTAATAAGCAATAGCTTTGTACAACAGTAGAGCACACCTGACTACTTGCTCTTTTAGCAAATTTGAATTTGTTTTAACTATCTTTCTAAAAAATAACTTGAACATTTACTAGAAGAATTATTTACAGATGTTATCAAAGATGATGTTGCCTTTGTCAGAAGTGTCACCTTTGCATGAAGTGTTTGTAAGAAACACAAAGACAGCTCTGTTCTTAAAGGGAAGGCAGTGCCTGTCCTTTGCCTTTCATCTGCACTAGAAGTTTAACTTGAAGTTTAAACATTATGATTCATAATCTAGAACAGAATTAAACCAATTCCGATTTGTTTTAAAAGGGTTTCACTGAATAATAGGCTGTAATTAATCTCCTGACAGACAGATTGGTTACAACTTTTCAAGACTGTGGCCTATTAGAACTTCTGTCAAAGTTGGTTCAAACCAATTAAGATTTTTCTATGCTCTCAGCCCACAGATGGCAGTTTCTGCAATAGGGCATTTAGATCATCCAGCTACAGCCAAGAGTCCTGAAAAACCATGGTGGTCTTACATTTCATACTAATGACAAATACACTTTCACACAAAGATTATCAGAGGGCTGGAGCACCTCTCCTGTGAAGACAGGCTTAGAGAGTTGGGCTTGTTCAGCCTGGAGACGAGAAAGCTCCAGGGAGACCTTATAACAGCCTTCCAGTACCTAAAAGGAGCCTACAGGAAAGCTGGGGAGGGACTGTTTGTAAGGGCATGGAGTGATGGGGCAAGGCATAATGGTTTTAAGATGAAGGGTAGATTTAGATTAGATATAAGGAAAAAATTCTTCCCTGTGAGGGCAGTGAGGCGCTGGCACAGGCTGCCCAGAGCAGTTGTGGCTGCCCCCTCCCTGGCAGTGTTCAAGACCAGGTTGGATGGGGCTTTGGGCACCCTGGTCTAGTGAAGCGTGTCCCTGCTCATGACAGGGGGTTGGATCCTTTTGAACCCAAACCAGGCAGTGATTCAACAGTTCTGCATTGTCTCTCATTGTGGTTTCCTCCCCTTGACAAGAGCCCTTACAAATTTGATTCCTTGATCACATAAGGCAAGCTCATCAACCCAGTATCTTGCAAATTTACGCAAACTTTGTTCAGGTGTAGATGCTTTTCTTTTGACACAATCTCACACACCAGAAATTTATTTTATCAGTATTGTCATGATGCGAGTCTCTTAAATTAATACATTCAGTCAGAAAACCAAACTTTTTCAGATTCCAAGGAGTATCTTTCATGGACAGGTGTCTCTTTACCAAAGCAACATACATGTGCATATTTAACACCTACCATCTACTGTACTTTATCAATATATTATGTTTTGTAAAAAAAAAATAAAAATACAACTCCCTAAATACTGATTCTTAATTACAAAAAGAAAAATTCCAGAGAGGTAACAATAAGCTTACTGGATAATCTTAATGCTGCTAGCTGACTATAACCTCATTAAATCCTTCAGATGTATAATAAGATACAAACCTGGTGGCGTGATGAGAGTTCTTTTATGTTCTTTACACCACCCAACAGGATGAATATGTGGGCTAGCTGCCTCACACCTGAAGGAGGGAGAGAAAACAGGACTGTTGATACAGTTTTTCAGACATTCTCTTAATGCTCAGAAACAAGACATACAAAAAGGTTTAACAAATTCCAAATAACCTGTGACACCTTCAACTCACACTTAAACTGCAAACATAACCTGAAGATATGGACACGTTTAACACAGACTTGGTACCACCTACAGCAGCATAAGGCTTTCACTGGAAGATCAAAAAATCAAGTCCTTTAAGTCAGTGGTAGATCTCCACTGAGAAGCTATAATGCTGGACATGAAAAATTCACATGTGGAGACTCTTGGTAGAAACATGTTGGCTGGTTGCAAGAACACAGTAATCCCATCAAAGGGAGACAGGGTTTTGCAATGCCAAGGCCGCAACTTTAAACCAAAAGCTTGAAGTCTTTGATTAATGATCCAAGTTCCACCTGGAGGCAGATCAGAAAATCAAGCATAACTGTAGTGCACTGTCAATAAAGAGAAAAAACTCAAAAACAGATTCTGAGCTATTTAAATGGAGCTATAAACATATTATTCTAACCCAACAGCAAGTAAGCAAAATACATCTGAGAAAAACTGTCAGTGGGGAGAAAGAAAAAAAAAAAAAAAGAAGAAAATAGCATGTTAGGTCCCAAACTGCCTGAAAGAATCCAGAACTAACCAGTGACTCCAGACTGCAAATTGCTCTAAAAAAGCTGATCAAACTCTCTTATTCAAGTGACTAACAACTTCCCATATTTTCTTTCTTGTGCATCAAATTCTGCACCACTGCTGCTGCCTGTGGCATGCCACAAGAACCACAGGAGACTGCCAGGGCCAGGGTGAGCTATACTTGATATTCGCTGGCATCGCCCTGAAGCAAGGGAAGGTCGCTCTCATTGTGCTCACTGGCTCAGTTACACTGTGCTTAGAAGGAAGCAGCAGTGAGTGTTGGCCATCAGGTTCAGTTAGCAATACAAAAAAAACCCAACAAACCCATAAAAGAAGAGGCACACACTGCAAAAACATAATTGATATATGAGAAAGTGAGAGAAAACTGTTTAAACATGCAGTATTATATTGTTTTACTGCATATTGTTAGATTATTTCATAACATATTGTCTACAATATAACATATAGTGTATATCATGTCTATACTGTAATTACAGTATTATTACTCAATATTAAGAAAGGCAAAGAGACAGTTTGATCCATGGGAAGAGTAAAAAGCCATCAGACTGCTGTGAAACACGCACCATCCCTGTGTCTACATTGATACTTCATGATTGTTTTTGAGCTGGCTGAACAATTAACAGTGCTTTTTAAAGAAGTAGATAGTACTTATGTAGTCAGAGTGACTAAGGAACATCATGCTGACACAAAAAGCTAGCATTATTCTGCACGGCATGTGCTGTGCCATGCGAGCCTAGTTTTCCTCTATTTAGCTGGTAACTCATATATATATAACCACGTAATTCCCACATCTATCTGTCCTTCAGGATCTCACTTCTCTTTAGAACATGTCCACCTAGTTGCTTTTGAGTTAGATAAATTCAGTATTTCAGTATTCACTCTCACTATTTCCTAACCCTAAAGGTACTTCAGTAGCTGACATTAAATATTCCCATTTATGCGCCCTCTCTCTTCTGGAGAATCCTACCAGCGTTTCCATCTCTCCACTGATGACGAGCCCTGTGCCTCACTCTCTCCAAGGACCCGCAGAGGCCAAAGTGCCTCCTGAGTAAGCTGAAGTAGGTAGGGCCTTCATTCCCTGCTCCCCAGGGAGGGATCAAAAAACCAAACTTAAGCAGACAAGCTGCAGGCTAGACAGAAACACCATCTCTCCCTCCTGCTGAAGGAATGCCATGTTCCAAACATTTGTGATCTAGAATACAATCATGTCTTTTACAGATTGCACATGGTATCACAGCACAAAGAGACCATAAAAACCGAACCCTGGGTGACTGCCACATTGCAGTTTTGAACCTGTGCTGCATAAAAGAAAAATGAAAGATCACATCATATTTGGAATATACAGACTAACACTTTATTTTGAATCTGAAAAGTAATTTTACATTATGTCAAAAAAACCTCAGTATGGATATACTGAACAACAGAACTGCAGGTTGGGTGTCTTAGAAGCACTGTCTCATCACAAGCATTCCTCTAGCCTTCCACCTAAACAGAGCCAAGCACTAATGATGAAAAGTATCGGCCAACCTACTGCAATTATCTTATGGCTTTATGTATGAAACAGCTCTGCTAGTATTTCTTTGTTATGATACCAAACAGATCCATTTCCAGCAGATAAAACCTACCTTAGATAGACTCCATAATGGCTCGGACAATAGCCATGGATTCAGCTCATTTCAAGAACACCAACCTTTTGTCCTACTACAATACAGAGGCTATACTGTATGCATTTAGTATTTATAGATTCACACCAGGTGCTCTGTAAATCACTGATGTTGTCATTAATAAAAGGAAGTAAAAGGACTTTTGTGGTAACTTTGCATTGCTAAAACTCAGCATATGACTCATAGAAATGCTTTGCCCCAAACAACTAAGAAAAAGGTGAGTGCTTCATGCTCCCTCTCTCCCCTTCCTTTCTCCATACAGTAACTGTGAAGAGAAGCTAACAAGCAAGGAGGCAGAAGTTCTCTCTTCTATCCTGCTCAAGTAGGAGTTTTACATGGAAGAATTTGACGTGAATGAAGCATCCTTCTTCACTGTTTTGCAATGCCATGTTTTGCAGTGAAGTCCACAAATGATTTTCCAAAGTCTCCCAAGTTAAATTTGGGAACAAGACCCATGTTCATGAGCCTCTATGGTATTATAAGCACTATACATAAAATAGCGAGGCAGACATATAAAACCCCTTACCAGGACAAACCTTCTAAATGCACTTGTTCTGTTTTGCTTTTTCACACAGAGTTTAAACATACATTTTTATAAAATTCTGGGAAGTAAATGCCACTGCACACAATTTTTTTCCTTCAAGAAGCAGCAAGCGACCAAGGTATGTCGCAGTGAAAGGTACACTCCTGGAAGATGCTCTGACATTACAGCAGTGAGAATGAACATGGAACATGTAGCAATGACTGCTACACCCCACAGTGCTGCAAAAGAGCACTACAAAACATCCACAACATTTTGATTTGCAGGCATAAAAAACATCCCTGTTTTAGCAAAACCAGGTCATACAATCCATTGTTACCTACTGATTTCATATAGCCTTTTAGCTTTTAACAGTCCATTTAACAATAAAAACCATAGATCAGTAAAAGTCACACACAATTTTAAGTGAAATTGCTATGGTTTAATGTGTGTAATTTCATGGACATATTATCTAGCTTGGAAAAACAACAATAGTCTATCAGACTAAGTCTAAGGCTTCTCAACTGGGATGCTAAAGGCTACTCTGACTTCTCCAAATCAATTTTCCATGTCCCACAGCTTTTCATCATCTCTTTTGTTCCATAATAAATCACCCAGCTCGGGCACTTCATCAAACACGATGGTTCTATGATTTGTGAGGATGCTTGCTAGGTCAAAAAAGGTTACTGCCACTGACAGGAGCTGAAGAACTTTGCACCTCCAAATCTACCCGCCCCTGGACTACAACAGAGCACCACCAACTTCCACCAAGCAGTGGAGTAGTGACACATGCGTACTCAACTAATAAAGCAAGATTTTAATGTCTACCTGTGATCCATTCTTTCTGTCATGTTAGAACATGCAGACAGGAAAAAAAATAAAATTAAAAAAATAAAAATCTCTTATCCCTACTTGAAACTGAGGTAATCCAGGAAGATGAAGCAGAAACAAAAGCAGCCGAGTGCACCAGATGAACCCACAAGACAGCCATGCAGAGAGAGGGCTCAGAACAAGTGGCAGCTCTGCCGAGATACTGAAAGCTTAACTACATCTTAGGAAGGTTGTCAAAGCAGGAAAGTGCTACAAGATATAAAAGGCCAGGAGAAGTTCTGCAATAAGGAAAGCCAAGGGCAGCTGACAGCACAAGCCCCTGGAGCGTGCACCACTCTGTGTGAAAGGAACGTGTGTGCAGTTCAACAAGCCTTAACTCACAGCAGGAGGGCACGTCCTGATGGGAGACTCAGATATGGAAGAAGACTTAGTATTTTTCTTTTGGTCCCTTTCAGCTGTCCATTCTTCACGAAAATCTGTTTTGTATATACAGCTCATTAAATTCAGATCAAGAGAGATGGATGATAAAGCTCAGTGTTAAAGAAACAAATATTCAATTATTTTAGAAAAATATTTTCCCAAATGGGTTTCCACATGAAGATCTGGACAGAGTTTTTATTAAGTAATCAGTATTTTCTTTAAAATAAGATGCACAAGTAATACTCATTTTCTGCTTTGAAATAATTTCTTCTTTTCTCTTTTGGGAAAAAGAAACCTTTTGATATTTTGATTTTTGCTTTATTAAATGTAGACACAGTCTGTAATGAAAATGTTACTTATCAAAAGCCACTTGTACACACATGCATTATATCCACAAAGAAGAATATGCCCTGAAGAATGCTACTTATACAACTTCTTGATTGCAAGATGTCACTCATCTAACCATGCTTTAAAAAAAAAGAACAGAAAGAAAGAAAAGCATAGAAACCATCCTGCAGCCCCATCTAGTGCATAAGCGAAAATATTTCATCATTTACAAGTGTAAAGCTGGTATTATTTCAGGTCAGGACATGAAGCTATAGTGTGTGTCCAGAGGTGGTATAGCAAGCCACATTACTGTATTTTCTATTGAAAGTCTGATAAGCCAGCTGCTGCATGGTGATTTGCACAAAATTTTAGAGCTTTAGGGTCAGATAATGGTCCATTACCCATTTAAATAGCTAAAAGCATGCACTGTGACTTATGGTTCTTTAAGATTGTTTTATCTTCTTTCTGACATAACATAATCCCTTCAAACAGACTGTTCCTTTCAAAGACAGAGTGGAGTAAAGTTAATTATCTCAGAAACGAAACAAGCTGAGCACAACTTTTAAGGATTTGGCTGTTAGCAAAGTAGCAGCTCCTCATAGAGAACAGAACTGGCCTCTTCGTCTCACACCAAAATTCAGTCTGTTCCAAAACTCAAACTGATCAAAAAAAGGCTCAGAAAATTAAAAGCTTCACAAGGGATTTTAGAAAACATTTTTTCCATGCAAGATGGATAGGAACAGAACAGTGAGCAAAGCACAGGACATAGTATTTTCTCACACTCTGTGAAGCTGATCCCAAAAAACCTGACTGCAGCACCTTTGCTGCAGGAGAAGTTCAGAGTGAGGCAAGGAGGGGGGCAGACAGAGCCCTCCGACCCAGCAAGTTGAGGCTGAAGCATGTTCAGCACAGTCATCGCAAGCAGCAACAAGCCAGCACAGCTCCAACTCCTGCACAAGCTCTGGCTGTGCTTGGGTTTGGTCACAAAAATATTAGGACTCCAAGTTGACAAAAATGTGTGTGTAAGCAGAACAAATGCAAGAGAATGGAGAACTGAAAGCCAGCGTGGACCTCTATTTAATTCACAGTTCAAACACGCCCAAAGATTCCCAAATTTTATTTCCGGATTCAGGCAACCAGAAAAAAACTTGGGAATTCCACTCAGAGGGAGTATCTTGGCTCTCAAAGTATTATTTGTTTCATCAAAAAAAGATGGGAGATGTGGAAAGAACCTGTATGGCTTGTGTCATATAGATCAAAATTCTTCCTGAAGGAACATCTTAAATTTGTCGATTTTCTTCACTTTTCTTCCCTCTGAAAGCCACTACCAAAGGGCGATCTAATGGGATTTATAATACACTGAAAGTATCACTACCACACATTAAAGAGCTGTAGTAATGACTGATTCTAGCCAGGGATCTTATTTTCAACCATTAACGTATTTTCTAATGCACAGGAAAAATGTCAGGAAGAGTATCTTCAGGGTGAAAGCCTGAAGCCTAAAAAAGCTTAGGCAAAGGTAATATACTTCTCTTGCCTAAGCGTAGTAAAATCAATCAACTGCTATTTAGCTATCCAAGAAGAAGAAATATTTTTCATACCCAATGAAAAATACCCAAACTAATCAAATCACAAAAGGTATACAGAAATGTATTCTTGTTTATAATAATCAGCTATATAGACCAAATAATATTTCTCCTTCATAATTATGAGACTGAAACTTATGTACAGGCACAGGGAAACTACGAGGTTGCACTCTGGGTAATCCCAACAGAACTTTTCATTTTTAGTTACAAACAATAGCCAGTAGGTGTGAAATTTACGCACTTAAAGTATTTTGAGGCCCCTACAAACCTGGTATGTAAAATTAAAACCATACATAGGATGCATTTTCAGGCTCTTCACTGGTTGGACATTCCCCTGCTGCTATTCTGCCATTTTCTTTTCTTCCTAGTCTTTGACTCATATGGCCTATTATCTTGATATTCAGTTCCTGATATAACTGAAATACATGTTCATCAGTTCATAACTTGGTTCTCCTACAGCTTCTCTGCCACGTAGCCCATACAAGTGTTATTTCAAGAGATTCCCTCACAAAGTTTTGAAGTTATGTAATAGCTTCACGTCATCCTCACTGATGAAATGCCTAAGCAGTTGTCAAATGCAGATGAAGAAAACTTTCTTCGTTTGTTTTTACATGCTCAGCTGTACAGTTAAGTTGCCACCGCCAAACCCATGGTGCTGGATTAACAATGCTCTACCTGCTCTGCAGTAACTTACTCTTCAAAGAATGTAAAATATATAACTCCACTCTAAATGATCTGCCAGAGGAAGACGCATGTGCGAACAGGAACACGCTCTGTGACAGCCAAAGCCTGAATTTCCTTCAGGATCTTTATGCCTGTAGCATGTCCCACTCCACTCACTGACTTTTCATATAGATAGACAATGACCCACCACCACACAATATGCAAGAAGGGTCATCTCTAGCACAGGTCAGGATATTAAGACCTCAACTTTCAGAGGAAGGCAGAACACAAAACACTAAAACCAGGTGTTGCCACTCTCAGGCATGTCTTACAGACACGCTGAGGTTTGGTCCGAACAACATAGCGGTTCAAGGACCTTATGAGCAAACACAGCCTTTGTTTCAATTTACAGATATACATAAAGCTAATCCCAAGTACAATCAGGCACAGCATCATTGTGCACATTCTTCAGTAAAGATATCAACCTCAGCTGTAGGATGTCATTGAAATGAGAAATTAATCCGTAATTCCAGACGTAGCAGGACCTGGGGACACGCATTTAGCACAATCTCTGGAGATGTTTTATGTTTAACCTGATATATAAACTTTGATGCCTCCAGTCTGCCACTGGGACACACTTTGGTGGCCACGATTACAAATTAGCAAAAGTTGGTATGGTAACTGTATCGACAGCCTGGAAAGTATCTCAGGAAATACTGCTTAAAGCTAACACATTTCTGATACCTCTCACTAGGATACAAAACAAAAACATCATACCAGTAGTCGTAACTCTCATCCCAGTTGTCAAAATGAACCAGAAAACGATTGTCCACCATGTCTGTTACCGTAGCAACACAAATGAAAGTCGGATTCTTCTTGTCTACAGCTTCCAGCTTCATCCCCACTCGAAATCCCGATGGAATCACTGTCTACATAGAGAAAGACATTTAATTGAAGAGAAATACTATAAATCCAGAAATGTCCCCAGTGTCCACAATCAATATATTCATGTCATTTCTAAGTTTCCCAATTAGCTGACCCAAAGGAGTGGCAGCAGCCTAATTAGTTGACATGAAGGATGCTGAGACACAGAGACTTGTGGTTTATGAAATAAAAAACCACTATAAATATACTGCTAAAATTAAATGTGCCGGTTTTAACTCACTTTGAAAGATTGTGCTTGGTCCATAACATTATGGTGCAAGACACAGTACTAATAACAGGTCTTTAATTTAATATAACATTTCTGAATGTACCAGATCAGGTGTTTAAACAGATCAGTAAAAAATTAATGGATCAGAATTGCAGAGGTGAACTGGAGATTATTACTGAATTTGTTGTCAGTATTTTTACCCTAAATTCCAGGTCTCAAGTCTGCTATCACTGAAATGTGCCATGAGTCTCCGAATACTTACTGCGTTCTGGTTTTCAAACAGTGATTTCGGAGCAGCTTGAGCCTTGCATGCTTTTAGGTATGAGGGCCAACTGAATTCTTCTTCCTTATATCCTAAATGAGGGTCATAAAAGAAGGGCAAGAAAGGATAGGCGTAAGACAAAAGCTGCATGCAGGTGACTTGATCACAACTGATTAAATTATTTTTTCCATCCAGTTCTGAGCTGTTTCTTATAGCTTCAGAACTAAAAAGATTATGCACTGCTAACTATTTATTCTAATTTTATATAAAACTACACTGGGAAAATTTACTTTAAGACTACTTATTAATTCTATCCCAATATGAACAAAATGAATCTCTGAAGGAGTACTGGTTTGTATTATTAGAAATTTTAGCAGAACACACTTTAAAGGAACTTACAGAGTTCAAAAGAAAGTTGAAGCTTTTCTATTTTTATTTGGGCATCTGGTATTACAAAGAGGAATCATGTTCTTTATTTAGGACTGGCTGAGCTTCCTTACCAAAATGTCAAGCTTTCTTTACACTAACCAAGCAAAATATATTCATGCTTTCTTGAGCTGCACATTATTAGCTTCTTATAGTTGGCTAGGACTGACATTTGAACTGTTCCTAATCTTCATCTGGGAGGAAGAACAGTCATATAAATAAAGCACTGGGCAAGAACTCAAGAGATTTCAACTGGGTTTCAATTTCACCTTCAAAACAAGCCCATGTTGTGGTTTAACTGTGGCTGAGCACCACGACCACGCAGTGTCCCCTTCCAGTTCCTTGTGAAAATGAACTCTATCCCAGCACAAAACCAGGACATGAGGCAAGGATTTCTTACAAAATCATTGCTCTAGCCTGACCTCCAACTTCCAAGGGACCTGAACTGCATAAAATAATTCACAAGAAACTGTACTTCTAATCTGACAATGCTAAGAGTTGTAAGCAGTCTTTCCCTTTATTCACCTGTTAAATAACAGTTATAGGAACAGGTATTTTAGTTGAAACATTACAATCCAGAAAAAAAGACCAAAACTACCCCCAAACTCAGTGTTTGATTTACCTACTGAAATGTATCATCTCTTGACTATTTTAACTGTTACTCATATAAAAGCTCTGTTTGACCTTCTGAGAACCTCGTATTTTCCACAGAACCACAAGTATCCTTCAGCTTCACCATTTCCAAATTGTCCTTTCTGAGTTTTCATTTGAAGTTATCAGCTAAGATACATTAACCTCCAAGTCCAAACAACAGTGCTTTGCTTTATACTCCAATTGCCTCTTGATGCACTATAGCTGTAGACCAGTTGCAAACATTTTTAAAGGACTGTGGTATTGAGGCTTTTAATTTTCCCTTTGTAGTTCTAGAGGATATTCAAACTGTCGTCTGGGCTGCCCTGAGGATGGGAGACACCCTGTCACAAGGCTTGTCCTGCCTGGTGCCCCTTCCATTTCACAGAATCACAAGGTTGGAAAAGACCTTTAATATCATCAAGTCCAACCAATACCTTCCTAAGCTAAACCATATCCCTAAGTACCTCATCTACCCTTTTTTTTGAACACATCCAGGAAAGGTAGGGAAGGTGACTCAACCACCTCCCTGAGCAGCCTGTTCCAGGCCCTGACAACTCTTTCAGTAAAATTTTTTTTTCTAATGTCTAATCTAAACCTGCCCTGGCACAGCTTCTTGCCATTTCCCCTTGTCCTTGTTCAATGAACAAGGATAGAAATACATATCACAAAACATGTGAAACAGTATTATTCTTTTCTCATTGTCCCTCATACACCCCACAATCCCCTCCCATCACAAAAATCAGTCTCCCATCCCTCCAGAGCCTCCGGACCTAACAAGAAAGACTGACTTAGGTCTGATTGGAAAGTTACCCACTTTCAACCCTCTCAGAAAACAAGAAGGCAGTTACTGGCCCCCCAAATCCCTTGGAGCATACCGTCCTTACAACCCCCTCCTGCGAAGCAGGACACTTCTCATCAAGCTTGCAGGAATGATTAACAATGGCTGTACTACCCAGAAATATGGCAACAGTGTCTGATCCTTTCTCTGGAGATTGCATTCGAAACAGTTTATGGTTTACACGATAAAGGTAGTAAGTTTGCACTGGATCTGGAAAATAAATGGCTATTGATGCAAACCTCTCAGTTCTGTGAGCTGGTATCTTATATAAGATACTGTGCCCTATGCCATTGTTAGTATCCGCTTTAGTATCTATATGATTCACAATGGGCAGTAAAAAGAAGTCAGTCATTATTAAAATTTCATACCATGGCAAAAGATAAGCAATCTGTCCAACTCAACAAAAACACATAGAAAGCTCCAACAACCTAAGACTGGCATCTTCTCCTTCCCCTCAGAATAGCTGAGCTCCACACATACCAGTAAAATATAAGCAGTGAAAACCTTCCACATGAAAACCCAGAAAAAATATGTTGAACTGATGAACAGCTGGCTGATCTCAGCCTCCTTTCAATGCATGGCTCTACCACACTGCTAGTTCTTCCCTTGTCCTCTTCCATCCCACATGCATGCCAGGCTTGCAATGGAACAACAGAAATCCCACAAGTACAAGAAGAGGTTTCAGCAATCCCATCGTACCTCATCAATGATGAAATGGTTTACCACTGAGGTGAAGTCACAGAGCCAAGCTGTGCAAAGGGCAGATAAGGTTTTGGATAAAAATACCTAAGAATAGCTTTGCTTTTCCAAATCAGGAGTATATCTTGGGGATGGCAGGAGTATGCAGCTGTGCAGGATGACAACCAGAACCCTGAGAGTTTCTATCCTGTATCCTCCTAACTTGTATCCCTCAACACCTCTGATAGGTCTTTTACTTATGAAAGTCATGAAGCCTATCCAGCGCTCCAGTATATAAAAAAAACCTGAAACAAAACATAAAAGAACAATCTTCCCAGCAGCTTTAAACTAGAAGAGAAACTGAAGGAACTTTCATGAAAAGTGGCTCAGAGGCTCACGATAACTTTACTCCAGCAGTAATATTTCATTGTTAACAAAACCTTAAGCTTTCTAAACCAGGCATTTAAGATGGAAAAGATGGCAAATCTTATCACAGATATAAAACTTACTAAGTGTGCTATAACATCAATAGTTTTATATCTGAGGACTACTCATTTGCTACATATAACTTACTACTTCAGTGGAGGCCAATTTTCTGAGAAACTCTGATTTATGTTCAAGAAATTGCTTCTTCGGCACAGCCAGTTATGCAGAACTATGCCTGATGAAAACTCCCATACTGGAGTGGCAACACAGAGCGCTCCTGCCTGTAGCCTGAGTGAAGCTTGCAGAGCATGCAGAAGGGCAGCATATCTTCCTTCATACTCCTCCAAAATGCCACCATGTCCCCCCGCACTGGTAGGCCCTCTGCCTGTACACTTCGAGTGGCTTTACTCTCATCTTCCACACCCCAGCAGCTACATCCACAGCTCTATAATTCTCCGTAATACATCTTCTTGAGTCTGTACACTCATCATTTTTGCTTCAAAACCACATTATCCTACCCTCACTGTGTATGTCAAAACACCACATTCATGTCCTTCTCACTCTCCGGTCTTCAGGACTTGCTCCCTTCATCCCCCACATACTCCCTTCCTACCCCAAAAGGGAGTCCATTTATCCCTTTTTCATGGTACAGTTCAGTGCAGATGCCCTCCATCAGTTACATAATCTGAAACAGAATAACTAAGCAAGCAAACTGCATGTATTTCAACATGTGTATACCATTTATACAAGCTATGCTTTCAGACTTGTACTCTTACCCTTTTTTCTCCCTCATCATCTATTAATTTTTCTTTTGCCTCTATTTCAAACCTACTCTTTGTGGCAAGAGCACAATCAGGACTGTCAGCTGCCTGTGAGACCCCAGTTTAAGCACGCATCTCACCAGTGTACTACCATTTTACTTGCTGTAAGCATTTGTTTGGGGGTCTACATTTGTTACTTAAGTTTCCTAATGCCATGTAACTCCCAAAGTTCATTTTTTTTCTTGTTTTCTCTGAGTTTCCACTGGTAGGATTTCAACCTCAAGATTTTAGCAAGACTTAAAATAGACTTTAATTTGCCATGTTTAAATACTCCAACTAGATGAACAAAAAACTTTCAGCAAAAAAAAAATTATTACAGCATTACAGATTTCATCTCGATCTCAAAGCTCTGAAAAACACACACATTTCAAACTAAACAATACCTTTAGGTGGATGAAGCTTGTGACCTGTTTTTTCACACCATCCAACAGGATGAATGTCTGAAGAATCAGCGTTCACCCAGAAATCATAACAATCTGGGTATCCATCAAAATGGAGTCGTATTCTGTAGCCACAAACCTAAAAGAATGCACAACATACAACATTATGTTTTAACATGTCTGCCCTACATATAACAGCTTCTATTCATTATTATGTATATTCAACAGCGTGCTTTCAGGCAGCCTTTTACTTCTGCTCAAACCAACACTGGATGAATAGATTCATTTGATAAAAAGGAAAGAACAAAAAAGGAAAGCTATTCTCAGTCTGAGTGCCTCCTCTTCTGGTGAAAAGAATTAACTAAAAGCTGGGTATTGCCACTAGTGTTCAAAAACTTAAAAACTGTTCAACTCAACATCAGAATAAAACAGAGAACCTCCAGTAAGAGCATGAATACATCTGATACAATCATGGAGAAAGCACAGATAATGATGCTCTCAAGCTATCCCGATTAATCAATATGCAAGAGAGCACTCAACAATAACTGTATTCAACAGGCTCTCCAGAGAGATTCTCAGAACCATTATTAAAGATTAGAAGTCAGTGGAAGTATCCCCCAGAACTTCATTACTCCATGAAGTTAACCACTGCAAGGAAGAGAAAAACAGGACATACAATCCCTTTCTCTCTACAAAAGTTCTCCTCATCTTCCCGAGTGCCAAACGCCATAACTATCCTGCAGCCATCAGTGAAAAAACTCTTGACATCAAGGTCACCCTATTTTGTATTTAATATATACTCTGACACGCAGTTTGCCATCTCAGAATTCTGTGGAATTCAGGTCATCCTGAATTCCAGTAAAACAGAACCCCATCCAGTAAAACAGAACCCATCACTCAGTGCCAAGCACAAGATACACAGGAAATACTCAATACTCCATCTGAAAGAAGATTCGAGAGATATCCACAGAACTGGCGTGTGACTTTGGGCTTTGAAGAGATCTGGAAAGGGGAAAACTAAAACTGCAAAATTACAGTGACTCAGAGTAACAGTGACACAGAGCACAGTACCTACCCTATTGCTGTTTCCTCACATTAATTCAACAAAACAACCCTAAAAAAAAGATCCTTGGTAAAACTATGTAAAAACTAACGCATTGTATTTTTGAGAGAAAGAAATGTAATCAAGATTCTCATTTCTACTATTAAAACAAAAGAACCTATTAATAAAAAAGTATTTAATAAGCTGCAACAAAAAGACAAATGGAGTTTAAATAGTATACTTAATCTGCAGAAGTTGACCATACAGGCAATTTCTGAGGCCATCAGCATGAAAAATTTGTAATACAAAAAGGGGAGAGGGATTTGTGCCAGTGAATGAAGCAACTGTAAATACTATCAAACCTCTATAAACCCACTGTAAATCAGTCATCATGCTTACACTTTTTCTGCTTATTTTTTTCTCAAAAGTACAAACCACAGGATTACAGAAAAAACATATCATCCAACAAGTGTGACACATTTTCTCCAGGTGCATACGTTAAATGTATGTAAACATTAACTGTCCTAGTGCATGGCACATGACATAGTCATCATGTGTTTGTCAGGTAGGTTATCTTCCAACATTCTGGTAGGGTAGGGACGAACCAGCACTAACAGCATCTACAGTTCAGTCTCTCCCAAAATGTCACACTGTGGCTGCTCACAGCCTCTACTGACCTCAGCCACTGTAAGGACGCAGTATATCGACTGGTGCTCAGGATCCACACCCTCCAGTTTCATCCCGACTTTGAATCCATTTTTGTTGTATGGGAAAGACTGATACTGCAATGGAAAAGAAGTTTCAGTACTTCTGAAACTATGCCAGAGAAAGACAGAATATCTTCATATGGAAAATAAAACTGATTATTTATTATTCACATGTCTGAAAGAACTAAGAAAGTGCTCTCAAGTAACTTTCACTTTTTTAAAAACACACTGTGGAAAGGAGAAATTGGTGTTCATTTGAAAAACATGTGGATGCCAAAATGACTTAAACTTGAGACTGCTTAAAAAAAATTAGAAAGATTTAGCAAAAAGTTTACCCAAGCAAAAGAAAACAGAGTGATTGAACCTCAACTTTGTTCACTAATCGTCAATAAAGTATTTCAAAAATTAAATTATGTATTTTTGAGCCTGTACAGTGACACTTGGTGGTCATCATTCCTCTAACAATCACAACAATGTTGCTTTATTTTTCATTTCCACATCTCAGGTCATCAAAGATGAATTGCAAGGCAGGAACACAAAACACTGCTTGTATATAAGGATGGCATCTTTCATGACGTTTTCTCCTTCGTATGTTGAGCCCCAATTAGCTTATTTTTCAAGAATGTTTTTGCATCCCAGGAACATGACTACCCTTATATCACACTACAATGAACCTAGAAGAACATCTTTCAAAAAAAAAACCAAAACAAAAAGGTGAAAACAAGGCTGAGAGGAAAGGATGTTTTTGATAAGAAATCAGTATTCCATGTAACACGTTCCTTCTGCTAAAGAAGGAAGCGAGCAGATACTAAGGTTAAATTGCAGGGAACATCAGGAAAAAAAAGATTTCCAAAATAAAAGAGGGTTTTCCACAGGCTACCAAATTCCCAGACAGACAGTTTTTATGTCCCAAATGGTTACAGAGAAAACACAGGAGAAGCATCTCATATAGTCTCCCTTCCTTCTGCTCCTGTCTAAAAGCTACACACGGCAGAGGTACTGCACATGGCGAGAGAAGGGTACCAACGGAGGTACTCAGAGAGGTCTCATGTACTTGGAAGGAAGGCAATCCTAAACCCAGGAGGAAAAAAAAAACCCAGAAATAAAGTGCACGGCACAAGAGCAGGAATATGCAGTCATGGGGAAGGGATATGGAGAACCAGACCAGCTGAAATCAGGCTGAAGTGGCCAGCTAACAAATGTTTAATGACAGTTCTAAGTCCCTTTCTAAAAGTAGGTTAAATTATTCTGTAGACCTCAGTTAAGAGATCTGACTGCAGTACAGGCATTTGAAAAGTTATTTCATCCTAACATCACCAGACTCAACGTTTTTATTATCAATTCAAGTTTAATGAAGTCACACCATGCATAATTCTGGATACTTCCTTGAGAGGAATGTAAAAGCCAACTTTTTTTTTTTTTAAGAATTGATAAACAGAAATTTTTGAAGTACATCTTGGTGCACAGACTCGCAGTTAATGCCAGCTATATCATAAATAGCTTACAGATAAAAAAATCAGAGCGGAAAACTAAAATGCTAGGAATACTGACACATTGAGAAACAGTGGCCAAAAACGTAACTGTGATTTTGTAAAAGCAAGCACAAATAAGCACAAATAAAATTATAAAGAAAGGAAACAACTAAAAAGTCACCGATCTGTGTATTCTTTCATTATGATAATATCTTAATAGTATAATATTATGATACATATTATACTATAATATTACGTATCATATTATAGCATATATTATATATATTATAGTATATATATTATAGTAAATATTTTATTTTAATTATATAATTATATATTATAGTATATATTTTATTATAATATTATACGATAATATTATAATAAAATGATTGTATTAAAATATAATTTTACAAAAAGTACGCTAAAAATGAAGCAATTATCACAGGTATTTCCTGAAATTTAAGACATGAATTATTCACTAATCTTTTCACTGTCAAATCTAGAACTTCTAAGGCAACATTATCTTTAGTTTGGTTTCTATTAAAGCAAAGTAACAGGCAGATTTTCATAAACTAATAACTTTAGTACTATTAAAGAGATTTCAATTTTGTGTGTTATTCTCAATCCATCTCCCTAGGTAAAGCTTTAACAAACTTAGCAATCACACATTATCTTTCCACAAAGATACTTTGTTAAGGAGATACACAAGAACAAAGTAAGAGTGAAGGTAAAAGGAGTACAGCAAACGAGCAGATGGCAGACTGAGGATTAGAAATGTTGACGTATGGTGCAGGAACATACACAAACCCCAGAAGATTACATCAGGGAAGCTGGAGAAAAACAAAATTCAAGGGTCAATAATTTTGTTTTACTGGACCAATAACAGCTTGTCAGTTACAGGCTGGGAGTGACTTAAGTACCAGGACATGACAAGAACTCGACACTATTCTGACCATTCCTAACTAAGGTTACATAAAACCACCAGAAAAAGTACTGCTTCTGAACTGGAAAAGTAAGAGAAAGAAAATAAAGAAAATAATCAAGAATTCAAAACTGGTGATGATGTTTGGTTTTGGGTTTTTTTAACCTTTCTGCTCCTGCAGCTTGCTTACCTGTAAAATGGAGAAATACTACCTGGCCACTTCCAAGTGCTATTCAGAATTCTCTCTCCACTACAGACTTTAAATATTGCATACTAAATAAAACCTTGGAGTTAGCCAGGGGCTAAACACTTCAAAAGAAAATATTAAAATAGATGCACTGAATGGGAGAGGTACACTGTGGAGAAAAATAAAGGGAACAGTATCTCATCATGTAACTCCAGACTTTAACACCACATGCAGTGCCCAGAAAGTCTGGTATATGCCTATGTGCCGCCATCAGCATTTCATGGAACTTCAGGCACGCAGAGCAACACTTTCTAAATCTACCTTCCAGAAAGAGACTCTACCTGTCCAGATTTTTTCCTTAATTTTTCAACCACTATAAAGCACAGGGAGATATAAATAAGGATGATCAGGTAACTCTTGCACCTATAAATCTGTACGTCACAATCCTAGTTCTTTACTTTTGTATCTCAATAACAACTAAAAGCACCAATTAAAGGTCAGCATCGCATGCACACGTAAGCTGAAAAACACAAAAGAATTAATAGCTGAAGTGTGATGCCCACAGAAAGAAATGCATGCCAGAAACAGACTACAATTAAGAACAGAATTATAAAAAATATTACTGGTTGTACATGAGAGGTTCAGCAGCAGACACATGTTTTGCCAGGTTTTGCAAGAGAAGGGAAGAGCATGGAAGACTTGTGGATTTGCATACAGAGCTCTCTTCCACGCAAGACAGACCACTAGAGAAAGCACTGAAATGACAAAGACTACCACAGCAGGCAAAGGACAAGCAAGAGATGACAACATGATGTCTAATCAGATGACAGGCAAAATGGGAAGAAGCTGATTTCTGGTATAGTAATAAAATACAGTATCAGCAGGAACTGCAGAAAAACAGGTAATATAATCAAAGCAACAAGCCAAAAAATGACCTTTGTACCACCCTTCTAAACATATTTAAAGAGAATGATACAGCATAAAAAATGGGGGTATGCATTAGATTTTTAGCTTCACTGATCAGAAGGAAAGGCTTGAACTTGCAGGTTTTGGAAAAGCATCTGCTTTCTGTAGTCTGAGTTGACAGCATTAATTTACAAGTATAGAGTTCTTTGAAAAAGCAGAATGAGTTAACTAATTCCACATGTTCTGACTGTCTTGATGATTGCTGATGGATAGCATGATTTTAATCATGTAGGTTTCCTCCCTGGAGAAGCATAAAACCTTCAGGGTTTTTTTGGGTTTTGTTTGGGTTTTGGTTTTTTTTTTTAGTTAATTTCCTAGAAATTTCATGATCTTAAGATGGCAGACTGATTTCAACTTCAGGTCATACCTCTTTAAAAAGTTTAGTAGGTACTGCAACAGCCTTTTCTTCCTCCAGATAGGATGCCCAACACCACGCCTGCCTTCCCTTAGATGGTATAGCTGCAAAGAAGCACACAACCACAAGAGAATTCTGTAACTGGTCACTTCTCCAAAGAACAAACACTTTGAAATTTATAATACACCTCTCTCACATCTACATTTTATTAAATGCATTCATGGTGTTTTTCAGGTTATTTTGGGAAAAGTAGCAGCTCCTCTTTTGCTTTAATGGCACCAGGATCATGAAGGTTCCTGTTTTGTACATGAAGTTTCCAGCAGTTCAAATCTTGATTAGTAACAAGAAAAAGCTCTTTCAGCCAAAGGGAAAAACTTACAAAGTCTTTCCCCTGTCCTTCTTGCCTACTGCTTCTAAGAAGCATTAAGATACACAATTTGCAGATGCATAAAAAGATCAGTTCAAATCACATAGTAGCTCATTTTTTTTTCCCCAAAAAGTTTCTTTTCCTGGATACAGCACTGGTGACATGCTTTCTTAATCACAGTTGAAATACTTTATTCTCTGACAGTATTCGGAATGTTTCTAACCTACTCCATCGCTTTGTAGTTTGATGGGTTTTGGGTGGAGAGGCAGTGATTTAACAGCAATTCCTTCAAGCTATCAAAACTGTCACCAGTGGCTTTTCCCCCATCAGGTCATTAGCATATGACAGAAACTCCCAGTTTCAAGTTCGTTCATGTAGTGTTAACACTCGCATACACTTGCATAGTCATTGCAGTATTGGCTGCAGTCCACCTGAATATTGGTTACAGTCACATCAGTGAGTAACAGTTTCTTGGCCTTGAAAACAAGGCAGTAACTGCACGAGCAAAAGCCAGGAACTTCAAATACAGACGGCTTGTGAGACTGGCCATGCACGTATCTACTTCCATGCACCTCCACTCAGCTCTACTGATTTTCACCTAAAATGCCTCCTCTGCACACACAGCTTAGCATTTCAGACCAGCAGCTCATGCTGCCAGTAGGATTCCTCACAGCTCGCAGTATGACTCTGGCCTGATCCTGACTGTGGGCTACTCACAAGAGAAATAAGCCCTTAAGTAACAGGTTGGCTAAGAGTTTTTATGATTAAAACATGAACCACAACAACTGGGATGCCAAACCCTCCTGAAAAAAGCTGATAATGTAACCAAACGATAACAAATTCCAGAATCACAGCAATCGCTCAACACTATTAAAATGCATTCATTTTATTCGTGATTTCTGCAGTTTTTATCTATTCCATTTAAGAAATGTGTTGCTCAGCACAATAATACAGTTATGTGCTTGGTTCTGACTATAAATTGGTCTTTTATACCAAATCTCTTGTGCTGAACTGACATTTTCCTAAACAAAAAAAAACCCAACCCAACAAAAATACCAGAAGAAATCTGTACAGATAATTCTGTCAAAGACAGCAGTGATTTCCATAAAGCATTGGCTTTGTGCTCTCACGTGGTTCTTATCACCTCAGTTTTGGAAAGAACTGCAGAAATAACATCTATATTTCAGAAATAATTCTATCTCAGGAAGGGGATCTTCAGTAACTTTTGTGTGTTGCATCTTCAACTGGCATTTCATCTGCCTAGTGTGTTGCAGAGCTACTTGGAGGTCTGTGCTGCTTAGCGGCCCAGCAACTTCTGGTAATGGCTCCCAATCTACCACAAAAAGCACCTCGGAGGGCAAAACGTAGGTTTGTGCTTGGCATACCACTGAGGTATAATAGCTGCTGATTCTTCAATTCTTCCTTAAAGTATAATACAAATAGCTTGAAAAAACAGTATTCTTTTAAAATATGTTTTATTATGCTGCTTGATGCAGTGTATGTCCCTCTGGACTGATTATAGCAATTATTCCTAAAGAGTTCCATAAATGTGTCTATTACCAGCACATACTGTAGATACAAAATTGATCCCCAAGGAAACAAAAGTAAACTTTCACTTCTGCTTAATACATGTCTTTCAACATCTGGGAACTCAATGGGACTGATTCCCTTTACTATCGGCACTCTTTAGACAGATGGGGGGTAGGGGGAGGGAAGGAAAATGTGCGCCAATTATATTTATACTCACTATATCCTCCTCCAGGCTGCCAGAGGTATATTAACTAGCTCTTTGTAAAAGGTAATCAATCTTCAAGTGATGGGTTTTTTTCCTAGTTTTCACTTGGCTCTCTCAGTTCTTCCATCCTTAAAACTTAATTGCTATAAATAACACTAGCATTCTCTTTTTACAGAATTGACAAAAATGTATTCCAATAGGGAATACAAATTCAGTGAAACAATGCTGGCAATTTGCAGTAAGAGATGGATATTACCTAAAAAATGTATAGGGTTTTGTTCCATAATATAACTTACTTTGTTTCAAAACTGTTATTTCCCCTTTTCTTTTCCTCCTGGCTCTTTGTGAGACTCTTAAGATCCTTCCTTCAGGTTTGTCGTCCTAAATAAAGAGTACAGAAACTTCATCAGTTCTGAAGTGTGGAACAGTAAAAATGAGAGACCCACAAGGTTGAACTGTGACTTCACTTAAATGACTACTGACACAGCTCTCTGCTATCTCAAACAAACCTGCAGATGTCTTAACAAAACTGAAGCGAGCCATCAGTGACAAATGAGACCAAACACAGTGAAAACGACACACAGAAGGACCCAACAGCCAGCACTCAGGCAGCCAGCCTTATCTAAGCCAGAGACAGATCATGAAACTTTCAGCAGACCTGGCTGAGACAGAGATAAACAGCAGTACCTTTGAGATGTTCAAGCTTCCAAATTCATTTTAAGGAAAACCTCTCATAGCTTTAGTCTGCTTTTTTCAAGTGTACAACTGCTTTACTAAGTACAAAAATAGCACTCATGCTTTTTATTTATTTCACTGCTTGTGTATTAACAGTTTTGTTAGCACCTGAATAGATGAACAGAATAAATACTCATTGGAGGACAGATGCATGGAGAATGTGTGCCCCGACTTCTGCTGAACATGTTGCTATACAAAATGCTACTGATTCCCTTCCAACAACTCTAGTGTCTGCAGCCTTCTGAGAATTCATCAGGTGCAGAGCTCTCCCCTTCTCCCTCAAACTGTGCTCCTCTCAGTAGTGTCACAGCTATTGGGGAGAAAACAAATATTATAGGAAAACAAACATTATGGGAAAGTGTTGTGGTAAGTTTATTCTAAAGTGAAGACTAATCCAAACGAAAAAAACAAAAGGTGATCCAAGGCACATTACACTGCAAGAGAAACCAAACCCAAATCTTTAGCTATGATTCTGTAAGGCAAATTAAACTAAGAACATCAAAAGTATTCTCTTCTTAACTGTAACATAGCTTTTTCTGTTAATAAATTACTGATCTGTAGTAATTTGTTAATATAACAGGTGCTGGGAAATATGTAACTGTTTTTCTATACTGAAGACATAGCAAGTCTAGGTTAGTATTTTCTTTAAATTCTTTTTGTTCTGTTCTTAGGAAAGGAGGGAAAAGAGATAAAAGCCATTTCTTATCACTGTCAAGAATTAAAATTTAGTGATGAAGCATAATTAAATTGGTAGTTGAACCAACTACCTATTGCAGCTCTGGCAGAGTGATGCAGTCACTTCTCTTTCTAGTCCAATGAAGCTACTAACATCACAATACAAGGCAAAATTCCCACTTGAATACTTCCAGGAGAGGGTTTACGATGCATACTAACAGTTTCATCAGAATTCTCTTTCTTCTCCCCATTATCCCTGGGCTCTTCTTTGAGAGGTAATTTTGCTTTTCTTTTCCGAATGCCTTTGGAATCATCTTCCCCATTGCATTCCACGCTGGGCTTTTCCTCCTTTGGTTCTCTATTACAAAGAGTAACACAGTAACACAACACCAGTATTATACCACTTCTCATATTCATAAAACAACTTAAAAAAAGAGAGTAAATCTGTAGGTCAAGTGTTTGTAGATCCCTGGGTATTATACCAGATATATTCTTAGAAACATTACTGAGAATTACATCCGTCAAAATTAATTGTTAAGACACAAAACAGCAACCACAAAAGGAAAGCTGTCATATCACTCTGAACAAGTTCTGCATGTTTTGAACAGTGTGTCTTTTCCCATACACCATAAAGTCTCACGGAGAAGTAAACTGTGAAATGCTTAGGACTGCAGGGCAGTTTACAGAAAGGAAAGCAAAGGTAATTGTTAAGACTGACAAATCCAGTTGGAGACAGCTGGTATGTGACTGTACAAATTGCTAAACAAGCAATCAGAATAGAAAACTATGAAGCAATGCGCTAAAAATGAACAAAAATTCACAAAATCATAGCTGTTAAAAACTGCCATAATGCAGTAATATGCAATACAGAATGAATATACCAATGCAAACCTTCTTCTATTGTGAGATGAACTGCACTAGCTGGAAGAAAAGAAACTGAGAGACTACAGTATGCTCATGTTTTCACTCACTGTCATCTATAATACAGCTCTTGCACTTAATTATAATTAACTTCCCATACCAACCATCTCATTACTGATTACCTTAATTCCAATGATTATGAAACAGGGTGGGAGTCTGACACTGATTCATAGACTGCTTTACTGCTTGCATCTGACAGCAGAACACAGCACAGTCTAAGCAAAAGAGACTGCGTTCAACATCAGTGTTTTAGACAAAACCAAACGATGTTAATGCGTTTACATGAAAAACAGTGGAAGAACATTACACACTGATGGAGACTCACCAATCATAGCTACTTAATATCTTCCTTTGCCCCACCACCAATATTTTATCCCATCACTTTTATCTCATGTTGCATTTATGTCAGATTCTTTGTTTCTACACTATATAATAGCACCTACTTGTTTTTTACTTGCTGGGCACATTTCTGGCTGCAAAATTTCCCTTCAGGAACAAATTCTTCTATGGTACCATAGCGATAACAGTTTTCACAGAAAACAAGTCCATCCATTTTTGCAGTTTCCTTCAACCTTGTGGGGATCCCTGTCTTTTCTGAGAAGGCTGCACAAATGAAAAAAGTAACTTCACTTAGGTAGAGGTGATACATTTCCAACCACCTTCAGCAGACCTTGCCAAGCAAACAGAGAAACAGAAGTCACACAACTCTTGCTAGAATGAAGAGCTGGAAGTTAGCACACATACGGGGTCTGTATTCCTGACAAGCGAACCGGGTTTTCACACGGCAACACTAGAGACAAGAATCTACTAATTTTGTGCTTTTGTTGTCAGTGGCGCATCTTGATGTGGCTACTTGCGAAAGGAGTGGGGTTTGTGACAGGCACTGCACTGACTGACCACAGAGTCATCGCTGCACAGAGTCCATCACTTCATCTCCTGCTGACATGCCTCATTTTTGACATAAGGTCATTTTGGGTAAAAGTTTTGGGGGTAGTTATCTTTCTAATAGGCGAACTTATTTCTGGAAGTAAATCACTGACTACATTCTAGTCTCTCACAGCAGTACCTATTGCTGGAGGTGCCTGAGGTCTACTAAAAGTAACAAAATGACTAATTTGTAACAAAGAAATTTTCAAATACCAAGTTACTCACTCATCCTAAACTATCATTTCCCTGCAGGAGGTGTGCAGCCTAGGAAAAGATGCTGTTACCTTTCACTCACAGGAAAATATGAAGCACTGTGAAGTTTTCCGGCTTCTAGAACAGGTTCCCAATTCTGCACACACCCCAAAAGACAAATTTCAGGACAAACTATTTCTTTTGCTTGAGCACTGCACTGTCTTTGAAAGCAGAGTCAAGTAAACTCGTGTAAACTCTTGGCACTAGAATAATATATAATTTATGTGCTATATTTACACTCCAGCATCATTAGTGGTTCAAAACAACTATTTCCTCTCACAATGGTACTTTTATCCTTGAGGAACATTAATCAAGGAAAGTGTAAAGTAGTAGTAGGGCACTGACTAGGTATGTTTTTGTGTTCACACAATTCAGTAGCAACTGTTGGTTTTTTTTTATTGCCCCAGCCTTAGAGAATGATGAAGCTGTATGCTTTATTGTAGGTAATGATCATCTCTCAGTCTAAGGAGAGAGTCCAAGGATGAGAGTTGCCACTCTCATCCCAGATTTCAATCTTGAACAACTATCACTGCCTTGGAGACGGACCCACAGAACAGAGTAGATGCTGCCTGCAGCTTGAGACGTCACAGCCAAGGTCCAAACTACTTTCCCAGTGCTGTAAAAATTTCACCGACTCACAAACTCTGTGACATGACAATGAAAACTTAATAGCGGGGGAGTAGCAAAGGAAAACATTCACTGACTTTGCTTATCGTGCTTATACTGATGATTATTCCACCAAAATTTTGAAGTCTGCTTCTCAAACAGCTTGCAGAATGCACATTTTAAAAGAAAATTGATAAAATATCAACATGGAAAAAACCACTAGGTACTTGTAAGTAATTGCAGAACCAGCTGTAATATTCTCTCTCATGCTACCCTGTCACTGCTGGATAGCGAGTATCAAAATGTTCAGAGTTCATGACCACGTAAACCAACTTTCCTTGAACAAAAAAAGCTGTTTCCTTACATCAGTATTTTAAATCAAGGAAACACTTTATCTGGTAGACAGCTACTACAACTACTAGAATTTTATCATTCAAGAAAAACATAAATGGTTACTGCACACTAATTTTAACACTGTATAAAAAGCATAGTCAGCAGGAGCAAGGCAGCAGAGCAGACATTGACATTGGTGGTACCAGCTGAGCAGCAGCCAGTATCATGTGAGGGCAGTTTACACTGCACGGTACATCGGTCACAAATGAACTCTAGGCAGTTAGTAAAGTCTGTGGGCAGTCCAGAGAACCAGCTCAACAGAAAAAAATCTAAGAAACTCTGAATAATTTAAAAGTGAGAAATTTACTATTTTACAAATTTAACAGAGGGAAAATACTGATTCTAAACTTAGAAAAAATTACTGTTAGAAAAAAATTGTAGCTGTAACAGATATTTAACAGTGCAGTTACTTCCTTTGCATTTACTTTCATACTTAATCACACCCCAAGAAACAGGTAACATCAGACATACCCTGAGCACTAAAGCTAGTAAGCTGCGTTTTATTTATTTTGGGCAGCAATTTTTAAGAAAAAATGGTAAAATAAACAAAATACAGTCTATCACAGAAAACGTGTACCAGCTCTTAACTGACCTTCTTGAGCAGTTGGAACCATCCAGGTTGTGGTAGCTGTTGCCTTTTTAACACTTTCCATCTCAGTTTCATCTGTAATCACTTCCAGCGCCCCAAATTCATTCACTCTAAACTGCAAGACAGAACAAATGGCACAGAGCACAGTAAAAATCTACTAATGTTCTCTTATGGCATCTTCTATTCAGAAACATAGTTTTAACACAGCATCCTTACAACAGTATCTAATTTCTATGTGTTTCTGCTTATCCCTGAGGAACTGGAAAGAAGCCTTTCTTGTTTCTATCAAGCAAAATGCAAACTCAGTTTTGTTTTCTAAAAATACTAATTTGCAGTAGGTATTGATATAGATGCTGCCACATGCAGATCAATATAACTTACACAGAAAACCAAAAAGTCATGGGAAAATCTCCTAACCATATGCTTTTCATTGCTAGCAAACTAATGCACTCCAGTCACCACTTTTGTCGAGAAAAAGGGAACTAAATGTCAAATACTCAGCTTCACAGGGTACAGAAATTTCAGCATCCTCTGAAAACACAAGTACTTCTCTGCTGTAAAATGCACAATGCACATAAACATCTCAATGCAGTTTATGAGCTGTTTAATTACACACTGAACATGATATTGCTGTCAGCCAGAAGCAAGGCTCAACAATACCCCACATGCTGTGCTTACACAGGAGCACCGTGAGTTATATCTACCCCGCTGCCAGCAGAAAAACATCTTCCAAATGCCGTAACGATTCCAGCACTACCAGATGAAAATAAACTTGGGGTTCCCAATCACCGCTCAGTTTGCAGACCCAGCTGGTTACATGGGTTGAACTGAAGGCAGCACTTTGCCTGTGACACAGTCTGCTCCAGAGAGCAAAGGGGTGTAACTCTCTGAGCTTTTCCCAACAGGACACATCTCTAGCACTGAGGTGCTCTCACCAACAGAGATCAACAGGAGAAATTACACAAGCGTCTTTCAAAGCTCCCCATCACCCACCTGCAAGACCATTCTTTCACAGCAGTAGCATGAAGCCTATTTCTGTTTCTCTGGTCAGGTTACTTTACCTTGCAAAAATGAGAAGGGGAACAATGGCTTTGCACTCCACTGATCTCCCTGCCTCCAGAGGCTGCAGGATGGACTCTGCTGTATGCTACCAAAAGTAAGCCATTCTGACCAAAAGCAAAGGTGAGCCCCATGACCCACCACTTCATGGTGCTTTCAGTAATGCAGCCCTTCCAGCCTCAGCATTTGCAAAGAGCCATCAGGTCCTAAGGAATGTGAGCACCTCAGAAATAGTAAGTGGAAGGGAGGGAGGGGAAGAAGAGAAGGACCTCACACCGTGCTCATGGAGCCAAGTCTTCCGGAGCCAAGATTTTTACTTGCAAACAGCTACACTCACAACAGATATGCAAGTGTGGACAAACTGTCACTAAACCCATCTGGACTGAAAGACCAGGAGTTCAGCTTTGAAAGGCAACCAAATGCAGTAACACCACATGCTCATACTCCAGTTTGTGGACAGACGTTCATGATCCTCCACCCAAAGAACAGCAGTGGAGTTACAATTCAGAAGAGGATACGTGTGTCTTATGGTCGACTGATGCACCCAGCCTGGTTCCTATTTTGGTTAAGCTCATTTTTACTATAGGTGCTTTGCTACCTCTGCAATAGGTAGATGCCAGAGGGAATATTTTCCTTGTTTCCAAGAGTTGCAACTCTGCAATGGCTGGCTCAGTAAGCACACCACAAGCAGACGAAAACACGGTGCTGCAGCCCACCAATCACGAGGTCACAGGAAGGTTACTAACCAACGTGTGGAAACACTCCTGCACCTTCGTACAACCATCAGCTGGAACAAACATATATACCCCAAAGGGGTTTCTGAACACGTTGAGCTCACCATAGCTGATTGAAAAAATGCCTCAGACCTGGGAAGTCATAGTCTGGTTTTAGCTGGGAAGGAAAAGCAATGAAAAACTTGTAACAGAGGTTAATTGCTTAAAAATGGGATAAATAGATGTATAGAGCAGCACATTCTGCCACTGCAGGTTAAGAGCTGCCAGAGCAACATGCCAACTAGTGTCGACTGTTGGAAGCATGACAAAAAAGACCTAGATTAATGGTGGTTTGTGTGTCAATGAAATAATTCAACATTTTCATAAGCCTCTTCTACTTTGAAAGTAGGAAACAAAATACCTAAACGTAAAAGTGCTGTCATAATGTGGTTACTAATAATAACCCTCTTACTAAAATATAGTAAGAGCAGTCCTTACATATACTTCCTAAAGTGTCTTGACAGTCTGGAAGTTTACAGCAGGTGATACAGAAGGAAGGAAAACAGTGCCACGGAGCTAACTTATGAAGATGGACCCACAGAATTCTGAGAAGTAAAAATCATTCCTAAGCCACGAAACCCCTTAAGTAAATACAGAAATTTGCGTTAGAGGAAGGGATTTCCTTAAACCTGTATTCATTAAAGCAAACAGTAAAATTCCCATTGATGGAATGAAACTCAGGCCATCATCAAGTACTTTTCAAATAATCTCAAAAAGAAGCCTGATTTTTCTCACTTGAATGTTTAAAAGATGATAAATTAGAAAGCATGTTGGGTATGAATTTAATCCACTTGGCTTTTGTCAATAGCCAGTTTGCAAATTTTTAGTAACCTCTGAAGATAATTCTCTATCCCACCCAATGGAGCCAATGGTCTTAAATATCAGAAGACAAAGGAGAAGGAAAGAATGAAACCTCAATGGCTTTCATGAGCGAATCCACAGCAAGATAAACTGAATCAAACGTAATATTTGAATAGAAAATTTAACTTTCCAAAGTTTCATGTACAGGTGAGCAACAAGGGCAAAAATACACACTTTCAAGTCACTACTGTTCTTTCAATACAAATATATCACAAACTGAGTTGGCAGGATAGTTGCCTTGTTTAGCAGTTTCCACAAGGATCAAAAGGTAATTAAACAGCAGCTTCCATCTAAACATCATTAGAGATTTACTTCCACATTCTCAGGAAACAATGTGCTGATATACAAGGATTTCATCTTACACGACTATTAATTTAAACCCCAGGAACATTTAATATTTATTCAACAAATAAATAACACATTGATGGAAATCAAGGCTTACACAGATAATAATCAAACATTTGAAGTGCTTTCTGACCCATCTAAATCAGTCCACATGGTAAGTTCTTCTACAGGGACCAAAATTACTATCAATAAACATTTTTTAGTAAAATTAAAATTGCATTAAAATTTACACAGGACTGGAACAAGTACCATAAGTCACTGAGACAAAGCCTTTGCTTACTGCAGGTGACAGTATCACACAAAGTATTTCATGTTCCAGCTGCAGTGGAGACATGGGCAGATTTTCTGTTATCAGTGCCTCTACTGAAGCCCATTCCTGAATTTCTTTCTTGAAAAACCTTCTTCTAACCTTCAATTTACATCTATTCATCATCAGTTTATACCCACACTACCCAATATAATACACAGCTGTAGTACCCTAGCACTTACTCTCTGGGTATATATTTGAAGCAAAGGAATTACATACCACCAGACTTCATTTTATTAGGCTTAGCACAAGCTCCTTTTCTTCTTGTGAAAGTGGGGCTCTATCTTCTTTATCAGCCCGCCATTCTTTGCCCACCATGTGCTGGGCTCAAGCATGGAAACTGACTTTCTCAGTGAACATCACTAATAGTAACACCACAGGCAGACTTCTGCTCTACCCCACTCCAGTGGCTTTAGGACCTTTCAGTTTCTGATGGCATTTATTTGCCTTATCATGCAGGCTGGAAGGCACTCTGTAGTTTTACATACAGCGGATCTTATCTTAAAAGGGCTTTCAGTTCTTTTCCTCCACATACCATAAAATTACTCTGCGTATTTGTCACTATGTGGGACAAACTCGTGAACAGTGTGACACGTCTCCTATACTGCAGATGAATTAGAAACCCAAACCTATTGGGAAGGGTTATATATGATCTAGTTTCAAATGAAGTCCCGACTGCTGCATGTGTCTAATTCAGAGCAGAAACGAAACTACCTCTATTTGCTGTTACTTGTGTCCTTTTGAGAGTATAGAAGATCTTATCCGTACCCACAGAGATCAAATCAGGAAAAGGCTACTACTGCTTCCTAAAAGGGAAAAATATTATTTGGGAAGGCAGAAATAAAAGGGAAAAGAGAGAGCAACTGAAGTGCAAAGGATAAAAAAAAGAACCACCCACCCCCCCATGCGCCTTAAAGTATGGCTTTTAAAATAAATTAGAAAAAACAGCCAACACTACCATCTACTGGGGAAGATTAGGACAAAGAGTTCATGCAATAAAGACAATTGTTGCTGCATTCCGACAATAACTTCAGGAGTGAAACTCATCTTGAACCCACAACAGCAGGACTGTGGACTAGCTCAGAAGAAACCTGAAAACTGTGTATTATCCAAAACAAAAACGCCTATGAAGTAAGTAAATTTAAAGTACAGCGCAATACAGCAGTATGTCAAAAGCGCTGACACCTGTGACTCTAGTGATACAAGCCAAAGCACTAACTACACTCAGATGTCTGGTTAGCAAACAGTTACCATCACTCTTGATTTTAATTACAACGATTTCAGTGGGACTGTTCATATAAATCACGGCCTCTCTGGCATCTTACAGCTCCTCCTCTCTCTGAAGCAAAGAAATTGCCTATAGACGTCGTATTGTCCAACCACATCCTGCCACATGCCAAAATATTTTTTACATATTATTTAAGTTCAGAAAGGTAGTAAATGCCAGAACTTGTCCATTCAACCATTCTCATCTTCTGTCTGTATGATACAGTCTTTGCATGCAAGATCACATACTATTTTTTTCACAGAACCCCTGCCCCAGGCAGGGGCTGGATAGCATTCAGAAAATGAGGCAGCTGTTGGGTATTTTTATACTCTTTCTTCAAGCAGCAAAGCCAGCCTTATTTACTCTACAAGATTTGAAAGTAGAATGACTGTTTATTTTCCTTTCAAAAAAACCCACTGAAATAACAAAGAGCACATATCTAAAAAAGCTTTAGGCACTCTAGCAATTACTGTTACAATGCAGTGCAAAGTAATTCCTGAAACAAAACCTCTGTTCTCAACCACTTACAGAAGAAAATAAAAATATCTTTTCCTAGCTCTTCATCCTTGGAGTAGTCTACTCCTAGCTTATCTCCAAGCAGTCAGTAAGGATGTGAGCCCTGATGCCTGCCTGGTCACAAAGTCTGGACTTTTTCAGGGATGCAGAGAGCTAGGAGAACATGTCCCTGAACTTGGCTATCCCCTTTCTTGAATGATGAGAAGGGATCCTGCCTGCATGCTGCTGCTCTGGCAAGTACAGCAAAAGACAAACAACACAGGTAGGATCCTGGGCTATTTAGGGCTCCCTAAATCATCACCAGCAGAGATTAAATTCCACACCACAACCACGGCACAGGGCCAAACCCCCTCTCACTGGAATGATAGTGTCAGCAAGGAAGTCGAGCACTTCAAGCAACCTTCGACTGATTTTAAGATGCTTCAGCATCATTACAATAGGCTAATCCTGAAGTAAAGAAGAGATGATAATTTGCATCCAAAAGGAAAGATATTTTTCCTATCTGGGCAGGCACAAGCAGGAAAGGATTACTATCAAATTACAACCTTAAAAAACATAGTAATAGGAATAGTCTTTTGTCACTTCTGAACTGAAAGGTTAGGTACCGCCGATACTCAAGTCATGTCTGCAGTAATGTTGATCCACTTTATTCTTAGACACTCCTCAGGCTGTTCCAATCCCACCCCCTCTGCCCCGGGGTGCTCAAGAATTATCTTAGTACCAGAGGGCTTCTCAATTTCTCCCCACTCCGTCTGCCTTATTATCTCCACTTGAGTAGGAAATTGCAGCTATCCAGACTTTCTTAAGGTGACACATAAATCAGTGAAAAAGCCAGAAGTCAAGACCTGCCAAGATGACACTTATTGATCCAGAAGTTGACCTACAAAGCAACCCTAGCTCCAAATTACTTTGTCCAGAATATTTCTAAACACCAAACGCTACTATCTCATAAGGAAGCCAAGCCAGAGACAAATTAAAAAAATGAATGGCTACCTGCCAAAGGTTTGGTTCCAGTGTGTCATTTGGCACTGCCCAGGAAGGCTGTGGTAGAAGCAAGTGTAGCACTAAACTTTCCTGTGCAGAAGTGACCTGCATTAATCACAAAATTATTCCTTTTCCTTCCTGGAAATCCTCTGCTCAATTATTTAGGAGTTTAACAGCATCTACAGCAAATGACACGATAAATTTTGTGGTAAAAAAAGCGTATGATTACATAATAAGACTCTACCACGACTACATGTGAAGAAGCCCAATGAACGATCCAAAGACAGACCTAAATCCAGCATTTCTTGGCTTCAGAGTTTTACAATTTTAATAGAGAAATTTCCTTTCTGGTCTTTTTTTGTTTTTGTTTTTCATTTTAAATAATGCAAAATAATTTTCTGGCAATGAAAAGCTTTAACCAGAAATCTATCACAATGAAGCACAGCATGAGCTAATGAATTACATTAGACTGAAACAGAAAAAAAGTTATCTCCATGTGGAAAAGACCAAACCACTAGGCACATCTGCTGGGGCTCACAGGTGGTCAGAGGAAGTCTATTCTACCTTTGTTCCTCCTCCCTGCACTACTCCCTACCAGTTTCCGGGAAGGGAACCCAGCTTCCTTCTAGAGTAACACCTGCCCAGTGAAGACAGAGATTTAACCAGAGATGATGCAGTATACAATACAAATGCTCTCAGGACCTTCCCTGGAGAGAGAAACGGCTCCCCTGATTCAATGGCACACATGACACTGCATGAAGGCAGAACTAGCTTCACACTGAAAAAAAAAAAGCACTGCAGTTAGTTATTCCCTGAGACATTACCAGTGTTTCTGCTGTATCATGCATAATCAACTGGAAAAAAAAATTCTTTTCAAAAATGTTAGTTATCTCAAACTCAAATGCAATTTCAGAGTGGGCAGATGAAAGGATACACTTGGCTGCCTTGCAGGCATACAGAAACACAGCACTCTGGACCACCGTTACCTTCTCCACAGCGCAACTGGAAATACTGAGCACCACTTACCATTATTCTTCCACTCATGTTCCACTATTATATTTGGTTTCCTACAATATTAGCTGCCCAACTTTATTTACGGATTAATTCCTTCATCACCAAATTTATTTATAGGGGTTTTTTCCCCGTTCAAGTACAATTTGCAGGCTGAAAATAATGACCAAAACTCTGTCGACGCAGTATACAACAGCTCACTTTCCAAACACAAGCACTAGAAAACTCATTACAAAGTACTCCTTAAACTTCTGTCACTGCAGTAGGAAGTGACTGTAAATTATTACAGCTTTTCCAATTTAATGAGTGCATTTAAATCTTGAAGTGATGGTGTTACTGCCTGCACTCGGCAGAGAGATTTAAAAAAAAAAAAAGGAAAGAAAAAAAGAAAAAAGAGAGTATTTCACATTTACATTCACACCATGCAGAGCAACTGGTAAGCACTGATGTTCTTCAGATGAGCATACATTACTTAGCCTGCCACATGAAGGCATTCTGTAATTTGTAAACTATTTTAAACTCTACTGGAATTAAAGTTTTCTGCTTTATTTAAACATTTTGAAAGAACTAATATACAATGCTAAAATTTTTTTCTCAGTCTTCGGTGCATCATACTGTACAATTTTTAATGCTATCCCCTGTATAATTTGACATTCTGGCACTCTCCACAACCACTCACTATTTATCTGTCACACAGCACGCTCAAAGCAGTGCTGAAGAAGTATTAACCATTTTTAAGAAGTATTAACTATGACTCTTTTTTGCTGAAGAATTTTAACAATATCCGTATGAGAGTGTATTTCCACAGCACTCTCCAACTACGTGCGACAACTGACACCACACCAAATCATAGGGAAAGAACATTTTTGGCATTTTACTGATCTGAAAACTGACGTAGACATAAGAGACCACGGCAGGGCTGAGAAGAGGAGAGGTTTGGTATCTGACTCTGCTCCCTTGCTCAGATGAGGCTGGGAGGCGAGTGCCCCCTGGTGCAGCCTGTCTCAGTGAAGCCTGGTAGGCATGAAACTGTCCATACGACTTTGTAACAAAAAGAAACAATGCCTTTTTCCCATTTCTGATTTAGCTGTTGTTCTACATCATAAGAAAAGCTAATTTTAAAGCAATGATAAGAAAATACGGAGAAAAGTTATTCGCAACTGTTGTGAGCATTTTTCACTACTTGTAAGATGTTTTTTACCAGCTTTTATTGAGAGGAGCTTACGCTCACAACAATGAAGTGCTTCTTTAAAAAGAATGGCTGCTCAGATACACTTGCCTGATAATCTGAGGAAGCTGAATATTAATATAGCACATAAAAAAAGGCATTTCTTTAGAATTGCATATGTAAAAATAAGCATGAAAATCCATCATGCAAGCAGTAAAGACAAGCAAATGCCATATGGTTTACATGCCTGATAATAAGGACTTCAAGCAGGTAACTCCCCAAAACATTTACATTAAAAAGCAGCATTTCAACATGTTAGTACACATTTAGGTTAAAACACTCTCATGCAATACAGTCCACCAAATCTGAATGTTCAAAGACAATTTTCCCCAACGTTTTATGAAAAGACTCAATGTGAGAACTTAAGCAGTACCTTGTGCGTGATTAATAGATTAGCTATTCTTTACTATTTATTAGAAAAAAACTCAGGCACTCTAATCTACTACTAAGCTGTAAAAATAGAAACTTTGTATTTGTGCATCTTGCTACCACAGTGTTTTCACTAGATTTTCCAATTGCATTTCAACATAAGTACTTGACAATGGTTTGGTATCTTTATTGGAACAAGTCTGCAATAATTTTTGAAAGACACATGGAAACTTACAAGAAGTAACTGCAATGTAAGGCCATTTTCTTTAGGTTTGGGACACAGTATTAAAATACTCTGGACAGTTCAGGTAAACCATCCACATTAATCCTATTCTACGAATTCCACAAAGAGCATAATGTATCTTCCACAATCAGATTTACAGCTTCAAAGGATTAATCATCCTTTTTAGCCATCAGTATTTAGAAGCAGCCCTGAAAAATGAGTTGTTACAATTATCCCAAAAACTTAAAGTTCCTTACTATTCTAACACCACAATTTGTTTTGGTAGCTATGTAAATGTCTAGTCTTTCCCTGAGTCCTGATGCTTCCTGGTCTAGTGAGCTTCTCACACTAATTCTGCCCTGTTAGAAAATATTCTTCCTTCAGTCAGTGTTAGAATGGCTTGGTTTCTCTTTCACCCAGAAAGCCCTTGGTTTTGTATTGAAAAAAAAAAAAAAAAAAAAAAAGAGAGAGAAGAGCACTGCCTGGCCAATTTATCTGCCATCAAGCTGGGTATACTACCATCACACCTCTGAACGTGTCTTCCCTAATGCCTCGACCAAAGAAAGAATCTGTCCAAAATTCAAATGCCTATTTGTTTCCAAATAAAACAAAAAAAAGTAAAAACAACAGAACAACCACCTTAAAATGAAGCTCACACTTTCCTGAACAGGACAGATAAGCATTTTACATGATTTCCTGAAGTTATCCTCAGCTACACTTCACAGTCCTTTCAGTTTGCATGGAAGTTTCCCCATTCCTCTACCAAAGACCCCACCTTTGCTTTGTTTTTGTTTCTCTTGACACAGAGTAACCAGAACTGAACAAAGCACATACCAGTGATTTATATGAGATTATTCTTTTTCCTGATGTTGTTCCCTGCTGTATTCCTCAAACATTTCAGTATTGTGTTTGCCTTTCACACAATGCTGTTTATTGAAATAGAAAGGAATTTTAAAAGCATGGACTTTTTAAAAAAATAGGGAACTGGTGAGGGACGTGGAAGCTGATGATAGCCCTGGCAGCAGCTATCATGAGAGGGGGTGAAGCCCTAAATTCTAAAGGAAGTAAACAAAACAAATACTGAAATAGCAGCACTGGACTTCAGGAGTGACAGATTTTGGCTTGTTCAGAAATCTGCTTGGCTGGATCAAACAGGACACTGCTTTACAGGGTGAATGGACCCAGAAGATTTGGCTGCATATCTCTCCGGGGACCTCACACCAGGACGATGTTGCATGCCAGTGTGCAAGAAGTTAAGCAAATATGGATAAAGGCCAATGTGAGTGAACTAGGGACTCCTGACAGAGTTCGAATGGAAAAGGAAGTACACAGAAGGTGCAACTGCAGAAACATTATGTAGAGAAGGTATATTGTAATTAACAATGATGGAATTAGGAAACCCAAAGCTCAGCTGAAGAAGACACTAGCAAAGGCAAAACTAAAGGCTCCTATACATGTACAGGTGGCAAAAGCAAATCACTAAATTGGAGGGAGTAGCTGATAAACTGCAGGACAGGTTTGCTATTCAGGAAGACCTTGACAGGGTGAAGAAATGGGCTAACAAGATCTCATGAAGCTCTACAAAAGCACATGCAAGGCCCTGCACCTGGGATGGAACACCTGCACGTACCAGGACAGCCTGAGGGCTGACTATTTGAACGCAGCTTTACAGAAGACGGACAAGTTGAACAGGAGTCAGCAATGTGCCCACTATTGTGTCCCTCACAAGAAAGACAATGACATACAGGAGCAAGTCCAGCAGACACCCACCAAAACAAGTAGATAAGAAATAAACTGTAAGAAAACATCATGTTAGTCTAAAGAGAATTATACAAAAATACTAACTATAATCAAAAGGAAATAGGTGCAAGAAAGTCTCCAATATTGAAACTGTATTTTTAGCTAACACAGCAAAGGACACCTTCTGAGGATACAGTAAGAAGTATCAAATAAATAAAATAAAATACATAGAATATTCTGAAAACAAATTAAAACTGTTATAATTTACTTTGGCAAACACCACTAGTGTGAAAAACGTAAATAAAAAACTAGTCCAATATAATTCAAATTTCTAAACTATACCTAGCTCAGAAGCACTCACTTTATTCATTTTTCTAGGCACTTGCATGACAAAAGCAAAGCAAAAATAACACTATTTTTAGAATTAAAAAGAACTAAGAATATGAGACCATGAGATTCAGTGACAGTGATTCTTAGTCATTAGTGATTCACTAAGATTTTTAGTGAGACAATAATATGATACTCTAAGGGAACTGAATTTCCACACTTAAGTTTTGAGATTTCTTTTGAATTTTGTGCACTTGATTACTTCTGTCTGTATAGTGAGGCAGTGCTAATTTATGCCTTCCTACAGGGATGACGGCTGTCTGCGCCAGCACCAGAAACTGAATCAAGAAACTCCAGAGCTAAAAGCTAACAGGCTACAGTCTCTTAACTCAGAGCTGCAGATTCATGTTTTATTCATAAAAGCAGATACCTACACACCAGCTTGTGAAAAGCATTCTTCTGGCATTTAACATTTTTATTTTGCTTATTAAAAAAAAATACGTTTCTTACCTTTAGGTCACTTCCTGGCAAAGTACCTATGCCATCCTTCCAGTCCATAGCACTAAACACATCAAACTCTTGACCATTTCCACTAGAGGCAGATTCATTCATGATGCATATACTAAAAAAGAACAAAAACAAAACAAACAATAAAAAGATTTTATCTGAAAATGCTAGAAGTGGTTTAACACTTGTATCAACAGACTTTTCTTCAAATGCACTTCACGGATTAGTATCAAACTACTCCCTCAGCACAGTGGCAACGTGCACAACTGATGACCATGCTGATAATATACACTAACTTAATAAAACCAAGGGGAACTCTTTCGAAAACCTTAGAAAATAGTACCTATTTTATACACTAGGAGGCTACTCATGAGGCTGCATTGGAGAGAAATGAAGAATATCAAACTGCAAATAAACTGACATGGGGAAACCATGCTTTTAAGTACACCTACGAAAAATATTTGTCCTGGGGAAAGCAAGACATTGAGTGCATACCTATAATGCATACACTGAGCACTCATTAACAGAGCTGCTTATCAACTTAATAGCAGGTAACAGGCTGATGTGAATGCTACACCCAAGTTCAAGTTAAAATTTGAAAATTAATTTCAAACTGTCTTTCCTTTGCCTCAGGACACCCAGATATTCCTTCTGTTTCCACGCAGCTTCACCAAATTTTGATTTGTGTTTGTAAAATTTACGTGTAGAGAAGAACATGGACACCAGAGAAAACTACTGCTTGGCAAGAGCTTCACAAGGCTATTTTACAGGATCCCTCTGTTTCAGAACAGTGAAAGGAGAGGAGGAAATAGTTCTTTTCAGAAATAGTGGATTTGGACATCCTCTTCTGTGGTAAGAGTTTATCCCAAATAATTGGCACAAGCACCAGAAGCCTCCAACACGTGGCTCCGGCCCTTGGCTTCAGCCCACCACTTGTCACTGCCACAAAGGCGGCATCAATTGCACCGAGCTGCAGAAGTTTTTAGCAGCCAGATGTCACTACCACCAACTTCTTCCTTTCCACATCTGACAAACACAGCAATCTTTAAATCTGTGGCCTGGCACCTAATGTCTTATTTGTTCAATGTGAAATCTGACTCATTTTGAAGAACTTCAGCTCTATGCCGAGCAGCTGAAACAATCTGCAGCAAAATTCTCTCTTCTTCAGTTTGTGATCTACTAGCGAAAGCTTGTCCCTTTTCAACTTTACATGTTCTGAACTTTTTAACAAACAATTTCTAAGCCTCAAACTGCATTTGTACACTGAAAACTTTTGCTGCAAGTATCAACATTTGAAATTCAAACAGGTAGAGAGCTTCCTCAGTGCTTGGCCTAGTTTTTTAAAATCTTATTTCTACCTCAGGTCCCACTCCCAAAATTTGCAAGTATCTGTTAATATTCTCTGGAAATCTGGAATTTTCCCCCCAAAAAAACCACCCAAAACTCCGCTATATTTGTTCACTCACAGATTAAACAAACAAACAAACCCAAACCCCAAACCCAACCAGATGTAAACTCTTCCAGAAGTTGGGTTGGTTTTTTTTTACTTAAAGTCTGAGCAGAAAAATGCCTGGCTAGTTAACTCTGTTGACTGAAAAATAATTTAATTTAGATTTTCATCAACAGAAAAATTATATCAATCTCTAACACTACTAATACAGACAGATACTACTCTGGTTTTGAGTCTACAGTGTGGACTCCCTTGTATTTTTCCTCTGCTTCTTCCTAATTTCTAGCAGAATTATTTAAAACCCTTAGCGACACCTTACTCCACGCATATTTTCCTTACATTACAGCCACTATACAATATCAACAGGATGATAGGAACTGGATCTCGGTCACTAACCACTACTTAGATGATCTTTAAGGTCCCTTCCACCCCAAATCATTTTATGATTCCCCTTCACTTCACACAATAGATAGGGTTCAGAGAAGGCTCTCTGAGAAAACTTCATGTGTTTCACACACTAAGTCTGAAGTAAGAACACATTATTCAACACGTCTTCTCTATCTCTAACTTCACTCATCTTCTATGTGAAAGTACTGGAAAACCACACCATTATGCACAAATTAATTTCAAAATATGCCAATAAATCTAAACAAATTCAGCGCAAACTGAGAAATTCCCCAAAAGCCAGAGACCTTCTCTTTTAAAACCACTCCTGGGCAAAATCCACTGCCCTACCAGAGGACAGCTCCTGCGACACAACTTGGAACATCAAGCCCAGCAGGCCAACTCAACCAGCCTGACACCCAACTGAACTGAAGCACGATGGTGGAGGTGCAGGCCTTCTCTCAAGAACACAAGACCCCAGCAGCTACAGAGTAGCTGAAAAATCTGATCTATCCAGAAACCTGTGAAATTTTAAGGACATTGAAACATGCTGGTTTAAGCACACTGGTGTAATGAGCTTCCTGCGGTTAGCCTGGCTAAGCAAACACCAAGTTTCTAAGTAATCTTAAATTACCACTCTATTTAGAGGACACTTCACTCAACCTTCCAATGGTTTATTTATTATAGAAAATATGTTCCCATGGCTTCTGCAGAAGTGAGGACAGAAGATGGGAAGACACTTGGGAGGTTGTAAGGAAACACTTCCTCACATTGGCTGCTGTTCCACAGAGCAAGGAGCAGCGGACAGCTGCTCCATCAGATGCTGCCATCTCCAGTAGTGCCGCTCTCCTTATAGACACACTTTCAAACAGAACCAGTTTGAAAAAAATTGACATGGGAAAAAAATTAAATATCTCAGAGCCTACCCTGTTTAGGCAGGCTGTAAAAAAAATCAAAATTGGTAACAGATAACACTCAGGGCATATTTCTTTCAAGAAAACACAGAAATTTTAACTTAATTACACCTACCAAAATTTCCTCAGGTAACAATCAGCAACAATATATATTTTTATTGTTTGATAAGCTATTATTTTTTTTTCCTTTTTAAAGTTAACATCAAAGGCACAACCTGTACTTTCACATTCTGCAGCCTTCAGAATCGTTCTTGGTGGGGATGAAAAGGTTGTAGGGTGATGCAGATAGAAAGAATTTACCAAAAGGAATTACATGTAACAAAATATCTGTTTTTCCAGCTTGCTGAGTTTGAACAGATGAAAGATAGGGCCATATCCCTCTGCTAATGATAGTAAGGAGGGAGATAGAGTCCAATTAAATTGTTACAGCAGTGAGGTACTAAAAAAGGATGACATCGTCACAATACATACACCTAAACCACAGAACAAAGAAAACTACAGAATGTCTTATCTACTAATTTTCATTTTTGTTTTTAAAGCTCTAATATAGTTCCTTGAACTAGTGTAACTCCTTCCATAGTGACTTCACTTCCTACCATTTCTGTCAGTACACTTCCTGAAAAGCAGTAAAAATGAGTAAGATGGGTAAGGAGACTGTCCCTATGCCTGTCACTGAATGCCACCTGATGTGAAGGAAAGGATGTAACAGTGAGGACTTGCAACAGTCACCTTACAAAAGCATCTCCAAAATCCACTGTTAGGCGTGTAACCATTACAGCTTATGGTCTTCACAGGCGCAAGCTGTAACATTTATACAGGAGCGTGCGGCATGTTAATATTTCAGCATTAACTTTGTTTTAGACATATGTAATAAATTAATTAAAATAAGCAGGCATACAAAATAAGATTAGACACATCCTTTAGAAAAACCTTCATTTTTACCAACTGATTCAACAATAAAGGAGTACCTCACAGAGGAGATACTTAATGAGAATAACAGCACTAAAAATGAGATAGTTTTATTTGGCGAAAGACTCTCTAAAGATGTAAAGCAAAGAACAGGAGAGAATATGCCAATTAAATTTACAAGTAGTTTTTAAAATAATTATAGGGTTATGTACTGAATACATCAGAAAGTAGTAACAGAAGGATTCTTTCTTTCAGTCAGTGCTTTAAAAATCTACCTGACACCTACTCAAATTTTGAAAATCTAAGATGCTACCTGTGAAATGTCCATATGAATTCTCACCAGTGGGCCAACTCAACACCTGGCAGTGGAGAGAGGAGGGCTCAGGAGTAAAGCCACCAGCCAGCACTGCCAGATTGGCATAACCTGTCTGTGATCATGTGTTTTGACTTTTTATGCACCCCTGTGTATTTTTACTTTCGAGTATTTCTGAAGGCAACATGACAGGCCAGCCTAGCAGATTTGCCCCATGCTGGTCCTCTCCAGCTGAACGCCCCGCAAGCCGCAGGAGTTGGTCTCAGCAAGTCGCACCAATGGCAAGGTCCAAGGGGCAGAGGTCCCAAGGGAGACAACAGCCTTATGGAGCTTAGCCATGGCCCCTCTTCCCCATAGGACTAGGAGACACCAGTGCTGACAGATGTTCAGAAACAAAGGCATCAGGTGAGGTTCTCATCATAGTATCATAGATGATTATTTTGGGCATCTCCAAGGAGGAGGCTGCTCAGCGTAGCACGCAGGGGCTGAAGGGACACATTTTCCCTAAACAGTACATCAGGAAAACAAAGTGGATCATAAGGGGACAACTTAGCAAACCAGAGCTGCAAAGAGACTAACTTGTAGACCCCAGAGGACAAGTGGGTACTCAGCTGCAGCTTTAGGAAAGGTGTAAGAGATCTGAGTACCACCAAGGCTGACATTACACTGCTGAAGCCACATGAAGCAGAAGCACCCCTTGCAAAGTTAGCTCCACCTCAGACTTCGAATCAAGCTGTTTTCATAATGACAGCAAAAGCAAAGACTGTAAACCCACCAGAGTGAGCCCTGCTTTTCTTCCTGCAATCCTCTCTTTGAGCTGGGTGCACCCCATGCTTTGTATCTTTCTCACCCTTCATCTTTTTGCACCTGATTCTTCACTTAAAGAAAAACAACCACAACAGGAACAGTGCAGGAAATGGTAACATGCTTTGAGGCTATCCACCACATTTTAATATGTGCTTTGTTTTTTACCTGTTTAATGGTTTGATTATTTTTATGTTTCATTAAAAGAAGTATCCACACATTACACATTTCCTTCAACATCTCACTTTTTTGCTGGTTTGGAACTACTTTACTAGTTCTGCCGTGTTTCTATTCTGTGTGTTAAAGTGCTTTCACTACTTCATCTGTTGCTCATGAAGTTTATTACAAGCAAGCTTTTTTAAAGATGAGGTACATAGTTAGAGATGTATTCACAAAGGGATGATGGCTTAAAACCCTTTGTCATTCTTAACACTTGTAAACAGAAAATGGATCTGAATTCCTACTGATGCCCCTTCAGCATCTTTTAACTGTTGCTACTCTTCTGCCTGCTGAATTCTCCAGGGGTACACTGTGTCTGCCTGCTTCTGCTTCTCAGTACATAGGCTTAAAACCTTTCTTCTCATAGCAAGAAGCTGACCACAGATGCATTATGAAATGCTGTGAAGCCTGAGCCTGCCTCAGTGCTAAAGAAGGTTCATGCTGTCCTCACCTAAGCCCGGTCTTTGTCAGAGGTAACACAGGTATTGTTGTGCTATTGCTAGAAACTGGGTAACATGGTTACACACAGCCTTCCTCTACTACCTCATGTTCAAATATCTACATAGTATTGTAATAAGAATAGTTACCCAGTACCAAAGCTATCCCATCATCTAATTTCATGACAAACTTCATCTTGTTTACTTGTACCTCATGCTGAAAAAGTATTTCCCTTGCAATGCTTTCATGACTCCTTTGCTTCTGTTATCAGCTGGGCAGTCCTTCCCTCCCCTGCGCAGACACTTCCTTGAGAAGAACCGTGACGCACCAAATCTTCACACTGAATATCACCTGACCTATTTCAAGTTCTTATTTCTTTCCCTGAGTTAATTCAATATACATCCAAACACTCCTGTTGTCTGACTCATGTCCTCTTCTTCCTCCTCTGATTGTTCTTTACAGCTTCCATAAGCTCTACCATTCTTAAAAACAATTACTTTTACCTTATTCCAGCTCCTAAATGCACTCAACAGGTTACTGTGTCTACAGACTTTCCCCTCTAATTCACAATGAGTTTGTATCATCCAATGTGATGAGCTGTCCTACTAAGATACAACTACAGGCACATGCACTGTCATTTTCTTTCTCAAGCCCCATGCCAGGTAATCACTGGTTCCTCACATCCATCACTCAAAATCCACCATCCTACTCACCAGCACTATTAAAAAAACCCCAAATAATAAAAGGAATAGCCCACAAAAACCCAAACGTTTCTCTTCACGGAATAGGTGATGTCCAACAAAACCAAACAACTTGGAGGAAAACTACTCACCATGTAATCGTTTTCTTAGAATTTTTAAACACAACACTCGAGAAAAAAAACCCTCATTAAACTGAAGGTGAAACACACACCGCATTAACAAGAGGAACCAGAGTTAACCCAACTGCCCAACTGAGCACAAAAGAACATCGAAGGCGGCGGCTGCTTCAGCCACCTTCATTAGCGCACGGGTTCGTCAGAGGACCAACTGGACTGCAGTCAATGCCGCTGAAGTTGCTCCAGGAAAGAGCGAGCGAGTGCCGGGCACCAAGCGGAATCAAGCAGAGTGCTTTACTGCCTTCAGCCGCTAGTTTCAGGGAGCTTCTCTCCTGCAGATGTTCATCATATAAACTTCTGGGAACTTCCCTGGTAAAAGGCACCGCTTACCTAAACAGCTTTTCTGTTTGCATTACGAAAACCGAGTCATGATCCTAAACAAAAGGTACTTCCTAAAACACCCTGAAGTTTCTTTGTCTCGGGTTTTATTTACCCCACCTGATTGTTAGCACCCAGGACGGAGCGCCCATTCACGAGCAGGAGCAAAGATGGTCAACCCAACGCTACCCAGCCGCCCGGGGCGAACTGAAAAGAAAACCAAGACAGGGCAAAACTGAAAACACA
>VZTU01025743.1:0-14181 GCA_013400835.1 Zapornia atra
CCGCCCGCCCTCAGCTCCGCCCGACGGTCCGCGGCCGCGGGGGAAGCCGCGCACCGCGGAGCTCCGCTCCGCTCCATGCGGCATCGGACGCTTCCCCCCCGCGCTTTCTCGGCGAGGCAGGGCATGGAGCATCTCCTCCGCCTCCCGGCCCCACCGGAGCCGAAGGTGTCGCCGTCCCCCACCCCACGCTGCACCGCGCTTGCCGATGCGCCCATAGAGCAGGCACCCGGCCGCCGCGGCACTGCGAAGCCCAGAGAACGGCGAGGGAGGCTCCTGGCTGCGGGGACAGAGGCTGCTGGCACCGCCCTTCGGGACAGCAGCAATACGTGGGAAACTTACGCGGGAATCTCCCGAGGAAGAGGGAGCGAACAGCTATCTCCCACCCGGGATGCTGCGGAGGGAACGGGGATGATGAGCACGCCCCAGCACCCAGCTGCGGCCGAGGGAACCGACGGCATCCATCGGGCCGGAGCGGGGCGGGGGGGTAAGATCCTGGGGGCACCACTCTACCAGGCTGGAGCAAGACTGCACCCGCAAAATCCCGGCACTCCCGGCTCATGCGGGAAAGACCGACGCCTTCCAGCCCGGCAGGCGGAGGCACACCGGAGCTCCGGCCCCGTCCCAGCCGGCGGCGCACAGCTGTGGCGGGGCGGGTGGCAGCGACCCCGGCCGCAAAAAGAAAACCAACCGCGGCCAGGGGAAGGACAGAAAGCCGGAGGGAAAGCCAGAGCGGCTCGTTGCAGGCTCTAGCGACTCCCGTTCACTTCCACGTCCGCACCGGCAGGACGGTGACGAGCAAGCTCTCCATCCGGTCGCAACTTCGCATTCCTAAGCTCTATTAGCACGCAGGAGCTGCGCTAACTTTCTCAGCGGTCATGTTGCCATAACCCCCCTTTCAGGGAGTTTTTTCCCCCCACCTCCTCCTCCCCTCCGCCGCGCTCGCCCCAGCCCGAGGCAATTCCTTGAGTTCCCCTTACTCACAATTTGTTGCAGTTAATCCCAGGTGCCAAAAACTGAAGAGCAGCAGAACGAAGTCCCCGAGGGCTCGGGAATCCATGTTCAGCCCCGGAGGGGGAAGCCAGCCGCTCGCCTGTCTCCCCAGGTCCCGATCTCTGAGCGCCTTTCAGCCTCTGTGCGCTTCCTTTTCCTCCGCTCATTTACTCCATCCAGCAACCAGGCACTCCGGGTGATGGGGAAGCCGGAGCCGGGGGCGGCCGATAGACCCCCCTCCACGGCTCTTGGAGGAGCCGCTCCACACGCCAGCGGCAGCGCCCGAGCCGAGCCCACTCCCCGGCTGCTGCCGCAGAAATTCACCTTGCGAGCTGCGGCTGGGAAGCAGCAGCCGGGCGCTGGGCACCTCCTTATAGGCGAGAGCCGAGCTGCACTCCACCTCCTCCCAGCCCCCTGGAAGTCACTCCTCCTCGCCTTCCAGGGAGGATCCTTATTGCAATCTTCACGCGTTGTTGATAAGCATCAGAGTCGTGGAGTAGATCAGTTGCCTGGAGGAAGGGAAAAAGAAAAAAAAAAGAGAAAAATCTTGCTTTTTTTTTTTCTTCCTCCTCCTTTGAGTACCGCTGTGGCTGGAACATTTTAAAGAGCCCCCAGCTGAGTTGTTTGTTTGCTTATAAATACATATGTTAAATACACATACATAAAATATATATGTATATTCCAGCATAGACGGTGCCGACACAGCCCGATGAGCCCCATCTCCACTCGCGGGGCTCAGCCTCACCCCCGGGGAGCAAGGAAGGAGCCTGGGACGGGGTGGTGCTTGATCTGCTCTCCTGTCGCGACTGGTTCAGCCTAAACCCCCTAGAAGACGAGCGGAGGTAGCCTCGGGGCTCCCAACAGAGCCGCGGGGAGCTCTCAGTAGTGCCTCTGGGGTTGTGGACCGGACCAGACCCACACTCCAACACCACAATCCTCTCCTGACTAGTGAGGGTGATGCCTGACAAAACTGGATATCGTGATTGATTGATTGATTGATTACCCGACTGCTCAGCAGCTGAACAGCCCGGGATTATCTTCCAGAGGGGGCTACAAGAGAGTGGAGTTTAAAACGCATCTTGCCTTCCCTGTGCGGTCCGTGCTCAGGCAGCTGGAGCGGGCCCAGAGCTGGCACCTTGCCGTGCCCAGCCGCCTCCCGGCTCGCCCGCACACACGGGGAGTGAACGTCCTCTCAGGAACTCCAGCTTAATCACTGCTGAGATCTAACCTTGTTGCTTTGCTGCGGCGTCACCTCGCATCAATAGAGTGCTGCATCAAAGTCAGGTCAAAATTGCATTAGTGATTCCACTGTAATCTGCAAGGAGAGTGTGTTTGGACCATTAAAGTCTTTGTAGGGGGAAAGTCGCTGGTCTTCAGCCATAATCCCTCACAGTGGCAAGGAATAATCAGAAGAAATAGACCGTTCACCAAAGCCACCCTGACTTGCCAATGGAGAGGGGAGGTTTAAATTGCTGGTGTGCTGTAAGCCTCATATTAAAAAGTAAGGAGGGTGGAGGAAAGACATCATGCTCAGCTATTAGGTACTATATCAAAGAGAGATGTCAGGGGAACATCTTAGCTTTAAAGGAGCAGCCAGCTTGGGAGGCAAAAGTCCAGGTTTAAAAAATGACCTAATTACTTCACCTTCTGTTGTTACAAGTGACACAAGTGACACAAGGTTAAACAGGAAGGATAGCTGCCCTGGGCTGAGGTTTGCAGTCAGTCAATAAAGGATTCAGTCAGACAAAACCAAAACTTAGGAGGAACTTAAAAGCTTAATGAGCTCTCCAAGTCTTTCATTTTTGGCTTTAAATACTTCTGCACACACCAAGGTTTCATCTTTGCTCTTGCAACGACCTGACCCAATTGCTCTGTGCTTCACTTTTGTCTGAGCCCAGTGAGATTTCAGAAACTAAGGGTGGGAGTCAGTCCAAGGCTAACGCATCTACATGAGGTTTCTGCTTTCTCTCCCAAAGGCCCTTATGGAAGTGTTAACTAATCACCCAGGAGATGTTTGTGTAAGGGTACAGAAACCATCTTCTCTGAGCAGGTCCATTTTTGAAGGCAGCAAGCTCTGCTCATTTCACTCAGCGGATGGGGAGAGAGGGTCTCAACTTCATGTTTACTGACCCTACTCAGAAACATCTCATGTTCTCCATCAGTTGTGCAGATCACATGCAAGACTCTGGCCCAGAAACTAAGAATCATATTACTCTGCTGCATTAGGCCAGGAAGCTGGAGGATTGATAAAATTATGTTATTAACTTGACTTTTTCAGGTGAGTAATCAAGCTTTAGAGGTGCTAGCAGTGCTTCCAGAGCTACTGCTCGAGTAAAGCTAAGCAGTAGAATATATCAGAAAGCTTAAAGCCAGAGTGGATTTGCTCTGGAGACGCACAAGTCATCGACACAGTCACAACTATGAATTCTGAAATTAGCAGAGAAATTCAAAAGAAGGAGATTAAATATGAGGGGGTTTAATGCATTCCTTTTTAAAAATAATTAAAATTAAATGGACTGTGTTTCAAATATTTTCGGTGTCTCTTTAAACTATCTGGCACAATGGTACACTTTTTAACTGACTCACTGAACTAATTAGCAGCTTGTTTATAGGAAAGCAGATGTGGAAATGAGCTATGCAGACTAATTAAAATCTATCAATAAATATGAGCTCAATCCTGCAATGCATCCCAGTGGTCACCAATATGGATCTGACTGCAGGATCCGGACCCCAGTCACACGGTTGGTTTTCAAGTCACACAAGTGAGATGCTGGTTTCCCAGAGGCACATCTCTTCTGTAAGCTCCTTTGTATCATAAATGCCAGGCAGGTGCCTTAAGATTTGTGAATGTTTGGGTGCAGGAGCACTACAACTGAGAAGTTATGACCGGAGTGGAGGGCTACACAGCTGTTCTTTGCAGGAAATTATGTAAATAATGTCATGTTTAAGGGCTTTTTGCCAGCAAGATTTTTATTGGAGTAAATTTATTAATCACTATTAAAACTGTTCAGACAAAAAAATGTGGCTCGTCCTCAGCTGCAGATACGGGTACCCTGGGTTTTGGGAAAATCCAGTTGTTGATTTAGTTTTATTGTAGCTGGGCTTTGTTCAAAATGACTGTGATGGTTGCCACTGAAGGCATTGCAAACCTTGGCAATGAGTGAAGGCTCTGTTACGCGTACAGTAATAACTCCTTTCTAAGGCCTGTTCACTGTGGCACATTCTCTGCTCCTTGGTGAAAGCAAAGCTGACTGTAACAGTGAAGACCCTGAGATCTTCCCTTTCAATTCTTCTTTGACACATTTCATTTATAGCTTTTTGCCAGGTACTTGATGTTCACTCCCTGTTTGTTAAACAAGGGAAACACACACCACTACCTCATCTCGTACAGATGGCGAGAGGAGACATATCCTCATGTCTGGCACATGTTCAGAGTCTGCAGTCATGGTGATCATATGAGCACCCTTATAACTTCAGAAGGAATGTAGATTGTCATTAGGTCACCTGGGACTGTATAGGAAGGGCTACATTATTTCTGGGTGAGAAAGCCTAACATGGGCATCCAATTCTCCACCCCAGTGGCACCAAGTGCCCTTATTAATGCTGCAAGCAGGATGTATGACCTGCATGATGTGGAGAGGAACACGAGCAGCGTTAGCCCAGTAGCTTTTCCTATCTTACTGGCTTTACAGTGCAAGCAACATATTGCTGAAATTCAGCATTGAAGTTTTCAGCCCCAGTGTCCTACCCAAGATTGTTCTGCCAGCCTGGAGCCTTGTTATTTGAGCAGAAGGAACCATTTGTGGGAATTGGATGAGAGAATATGAATAGGAGAGCAACAGAAGGACAAGAAAACATAAGGAAGAGCAGGAAAAGCTGGCTGCCACGAGGGAAATATGGGTATGCATTTTTTGGAGGAGAAGGCTCTTTTATTTAAATGTTTATCTAAGGAGGTATGTTTATCTATGATCAGATACACTTGTTTTATTTCCTAGAATCAGTAAACAGCATTAGTATTGCTATAACCCATGTTGAGTTTGCCACTGGAAGCAATAACAGTTTAGCCCATGAATTTGATCAATCCAGCTGTTTGGGTAATTGCAGCTGGAAGATTTACATCTGACCCCAATCATATAGCATCCACAGAAGAGGAATAGCATTATGTATATGAATTTTCAAGAGCGTATAGTACCACAAACTTCATTGTACAAGGCTTTTGCATCACATATTGCTGTTTCCTGTTGATAACTAGGAATTTATCTGAAGAATATCATATTTCTGATCAAAAAACTTAAGGGTTATCACAAAAAACCTAAAGGTCACTTTTTTCTCTTTCCATTAGAACTCTTCCCTATGAAAAGAAAGAACTCATTCATTAAAAAGAATATGTGGGGAGCTTTCATAAAACGCATCGACCCCAACCAGGTGAGTGCAACAGCAGGCTGCTCATTATCCTTGGATAGTTCCACAGCATACATAAGTCTGGAGGATAAAAAAATTTAATGATCTGCTGGGATAATCTGATGGCCAGTAGCATTTTTGAGATGCATGCTGAGATTAGGGTAAAAGAAATCAGATGTCAAGCTGTGCAGTGATTATTGGAAGACAAAGAATTAAAATCACCTCTTCTTCCCCTACATTTTTTTGCTACTGTCTGCTGGTATTGTGGCTTTCATTATGTTGTCTTGCCTGCCTATGAAGATGCTTGCGTCAATCACGGCAGATACAGCTACCAGACTTAAAAGATCAATAACCTGACTAAATAATAGTACAAATGGCTATCGCTACAAATTACCTAGGGACTTCAATAGGCTTTATACAGGACACAGTCCTCCTGGTGTAATTACAGTGACGTTGTTTGTAACAGTTCAGGACAGAGTCAGAGAAGTCACAGAGATCACCATCCGTGGGCTCTCTTTGCTGGTTCCCTACCAAACACAGTGGTCAGCTCCACCTGAGCCAGGCACAGCTCTTTCCAAGTGATATCATATTTTTATACAATATAGTGTCATCCTAGTGCATTGATTGTCCCAGAACCAGCTGTCCACCAGTGTCCAATGGAAGCGTGGACTCCTTGACCATGAGGTGTTGGCATAAATACAAAGCTCATTCCTGTGATGTAATCAACAGAATCAGCCCTGATGAGATAACCCATACACAAACCAAATAATAATGATTTTTTTCTTTCCCTCTCTTTTGAAGCCACACAAATTTGAATGAAGAAACCCTTAAATGGTCCCCGGAGAGTTGGGTGTCACGGGATGGATATAATCCTTGGAAAACAGCTGGCTAATTGATGGGAATGTATTGTAGTGAGAGCTGAGTCCCGGATGAGCTGAATGCCCAGGGTCTGCCTTACAGTACTTAGAAACATGAAGGCAAACTAGAGGGCAAAATAAAAAGACAGAATGTGGAGAGACATGTTAGCAAATATCTCTCTTCTATAGACATTCCAGTTCAGACTACAAGGTTGGAAGGGAGACAATGTTATCTGTATAAATGTCTCTTTCCATGCGTAAAGAAGACATCTTTATTTGTCATTCATTACTGGATATCAATTCTCCATTTTGCAGAAATTCAGTCATGGAATTATAATATCTGCCATGTCACTCAAGTGAGTAATGACATAATTAATAGACACTGGGATAAATTTTCATAAGCAATTAGTGATTTTGCACGAACAACCAAGATACCCCTCAAGGGGCAATTTTTCAGAATTATTTGAACCTTTACCTTCTGAATATCACTTCCATGGTCTGTCTGTCCAAACAGGACAGTTAAAAGGAGAGGCGTCCAAAATCATTAGTCTCTATTGAACACTTGCACCTCAGCGCACTGCTAATCCACATTCTCATGCTCGAGGAGAGAAACAGTCACCTGGGCCTATCTACATAATGAACAACTTTGAATGTCTCCACCAGTTTGCAGAGAAAGTTTTCAAGGAGCGAAAAGTAGAGCTAATTTCATCAAATAAATCATTCGTGACAAATGGCTCATCCAGTGCTAGGACTCAGAAAATTATTATTAGCAACTGCTGGGCTGGGTATGACAACCTATATTCAGGCATTCCCCTTACTTTTCTGCCTGTCCTTCACCAGTCTCTGTTATGGATAGAGGTCGGAGAGGAGTGAAAAGAGGGAAGTTCTGTGAAAACTAATGCAATCATTAGGTCATTTTTAACCTCAGTGCAATTATCATACAGAAGGAGCCGACTGAGAATAATGGAAGGCAAGACGGTAATTTAGACTCCCTTGAAAAAGAGGAAGAAATGAATACATGTTTTCTCACAAGCCATCAGGATTTCTAGGTTTGATCCTGCAGAACAAGCAGGTCCTGAGCAGTCCTGAGCTGCTCACTTCTCACCAGCAGCACAGGAGATTCAGACTCTTGGGCTCATGGTTTTACACCAGCCTGCCTTTCTAAGGCTACTGCTGCCATATTTTTTGATGCAGACATTGAAGGAGATGTAACATAAAATGGGATTAACAGAGACTCCTTAATCCCAGTATTGCTGAGCTGCTTCTGGCCAAAGTCCTTGCTGAGGGCTGGGCTGGAAGTTAGTCTGGGCTAAACTACTAAAATTCCCCTATTACACAGTATACATTGATAGATATACATGTATATATACACATTCGTACGTGTGTATATGGAGGCAGATATACACACACAGAAGTATGTGTAAAACAGAAAATCCAACAAGGTAAACTCACCCCTCACTAGGAGATCCATTTATTTCATACTTACTGACTGAAATTGTTTATTTCCTCTAGGAAGTGGATGCATTTGCATCAGAATGAAACTATTCCATGCAGACCTACCACTGTCTTTTCAAAGCAAAGTGATTTTAACTCCGTGAGGGATAGCTGATTATACCGTAATGTGTAGGCCTGAGTCAGACACACTCATCTTATTTCTGACTTGAGCCAGCTTGAGGTATAGGAAGCCTCTGCTTTCTGCCAGTCTGGCTTGCAGATTACACTGGAGTTAATGAATCCCACCTACTTGGTAAAGATCTGCTGACAACATGAGAACATTAACATAATGTAGCTATGTAGAGGGGTGGATATTCAGAGGTTCTTTTGTAATCAATGTATTTTGCATTAGTTAAAATAAAAAGCATTAGAGATTTTGAGCAACTACTATTAAAACTAAGCCAAAACAACAGAAAAAAATCCTACTTGATGCACATTTTTTCTGACTCTCAGGGGCTGTTTTTTCCTTGTTCTAGGGATAATTACCTATACTTGGATGATGTTATGAATTGCAGGTTAAGAAAAAAATCACATGCACTGCTGAGAGTTTTTATGCCCAGGATTTATACTTGAGCGAACAAGTCTCTCCAGATTCCCATGAAGGTGGGGGGCAATCTCAATCAGCAGTCCAACTTTCTGTTCACTTTGTAGATATGAATGGAATCAGTTGAGGTTCAGGCAGAAAGTGTGAAACAATGCCACAGAGTCTGTTGAGCTCACATGAAGGGAAGCCTTGGCTGTGTGCGAGGCTGAAGGCAGAGGGGCGAAGCACAGCAAGCCATGCCCTAGAGTTCACCAAAACCCCAGACTTTAAGCTGTCATCGACACAGTTTGAACACAAAGTGAGTTTAAGCTTGAGATTGGATTCAGACTCACTTTCAAAGGCTGCAGAGATGTATCCTGGGTCAAAAGGCAGAAAGAAAAAGTGAGGCATAGCCAGGAGGTTAGCTCAAGTTGTCTTTGCCTTCTTAATTGGAATCTGTGTCCTCTATTACCTTTCCTTCAGTATGTAAATCAATTTTATAAATGTAACAAACTCAAGAGGATGATAGTCATTTGGGACAACAGTAAATGACTGAAATCTTATCCAAATAGGCAGTGAAGTAGGGCACAAACACCTTACTTGACTTTGTTTCTCCACTTGAGGGGTTAATATGCTCATTGCAGGTAGATCCAGGCAGTGAAGAATCTCTGCAGTGACAGGAAGGCCACAGGCACTCAGATGTGACACATAGAAACCTTTAGCATTGTCTAATATGAAGAAGCAAATGTGGAAATTAGTAGTATTTATTGACATGTACCCTCTACATGTGTTAGTACCACTTATGTCATTGCATTTATTATAAGCAACTCAATTCCCTTAGTGCAATTATAGCAGATGGATAAACAAGATGCAATATACTGTTCACTTTATGACAATGATCACATAATTCCAGCTTCACTGCTTTTAACTGTTTGCATGAAAGACTGATTAATAAAGCTTTGAAAGGCTGTCAGACAAGGATATATGAATGTGTGATACAAGTGAAATTATTCCCCAGTATAAATACCCTTCACATCGCAAAACTAGTGAAGCTGTATCAGGGATGAACATGATCTTTTCTGTCCATCAGGTTCTCTTTGACAAAGGCTGAGCACTGACTACAACCAGCTATAATCATTATCCTCCACTTTCCTTCCTTTTTTGTCTACTTTTGTGTCCTTAGATTGTAAGTCTTTGAGAAACAGCTGCCGCCTTCCCCATCTATATATCTACGTGATGTAGTCCTGATCCCACTATCAAGGTTGAGGTGCTTGCACAGTACTACCATAGGTCAACCATTACAGAGGCAATTACAGCAGTCTGCAAGCACATCAGTGCATAAAGTCACAATAAGAGAAGGAAGTAAGTCACAGAGAGCTTAGGAGGATGAAGGGTTAATTCCTTTATCACAAAAACACGTTACTGGAGCTGCATTCTGTGGATTAACATTACTGATACATCCATTTCGTTAAGTGGATACAGTTGTCTGCTGACACATATTCACTTGGGATGACTGCATTATCGAGGTATCTCACAAAAACTGATACCAATTCGTGTCAGTGATTTTAGCTAAACTACAACCTACTGGTTTCAGCTTTGAAGATTTTGAATTAAAGAATCAAGCATTTCAGAGTCATTTTGGTCCTGAACTGGAAAACCTGTTTTTTAAGAATTAAATTATTGGTCAGTGTCAGGAGAAAAAGAGGTCCTTAACAAAAGATACCTTGCTGTACTAGGTGAATTCCTTCTCTTTTCTAGCACCTTGGAAGTGATAGAAATGAAAGGTCAAGGTTAAATCTGTGATGTTGTGCTTATTCAGTGATATGTCATGATTTTAGTCTATGCTTCTGGAACCTAAGTTTTCCAGAGGAGCTCCTCTCTGAGAAGTATTCCCAAAACTGCTGAATATACCGTGTTGCCCTTGGGAACTGCTATTTTGAAAGCTACTTCTTAAACTTTCTGGGTTAGAGCATCCCCCAATGGAACTGTATGTAGCTCCACCTAATTTTAATGCTGACATATCAGCTAGATGTCATATGGTGCTAAAATAAAATGCAGAATCCAAATTCTAAGGGGTTTATATCATTTTAAGCTACCTGGAGAAATCAGGAGTGTTTAGTTCTGGCGATCTTGTGCTAGCTTGTCTCACACTGATACAAAAGAAGGTACAAAAGAAGGTAAGATCAAAAGAAAAGGGCATGGAGGAAATTATTTTTTTTAATTCTGTGCCAATCTTCACAGTTGTTTTTCTTTTTTTTTCTTCTTTTTCCCCCTAAAGTGCAGATGATAGACTATTTACTGGGAATGATCCTGTTAGGCTGATAGTGCTGTATGCATACATCTCTCTATATATCTTTCTGTAGGGACACCAACTTCTGAAATAAAAAGACTATCAGCACTTGTTTTCTTAGACATCTCACTTTTATCACACTCCATAATCTGTGTCTGTGATGTCCAATCATAAGTCATAAAGCAGAGGTGAGAAAGACACTTTAAAAATAAAAGTTTTGCCTTTTTGATATCAAGAGATTTAGGGTGCAAGGGCATCATTCATCTCCCCTCTGAGGAGAGGATGAATAAGCTGGGACTGTTCAGTCTAGAGAAAAGAAGACTAAGGGAGGACCTAATTGGTGTTTATAATTATCTTAAGCATGGGATGCAGGGTGAATTAGCCAGCCCCTTCCCAGTGGTTTGTGGAGACAGGACAAGGGGCAATGGCTGCAAGTTGGAGCATAGGAAGTTCCGCACCAACATGCGGAAAAGCTTTTTCACAGTGAGGGTGAGGGAGCCCTGGGACAGGCTGCCCAGGGATGTGGTGGAGTCTCTTTGCCTGGAGATATTCAAGACCCGTCTGGATGCCTATCTGTGCAATATGAGCTAGGGTGCCTGCTTTGGCAGGGGGGTTGGGCCCGATGATCTCTCGAGGTCCCTTCCAACCCCTACGATTCTGTGATTCTGTGATCATGCAACGCCCTCACTAAGTGTTGAACAAGGGATCCGCTGCATGTCAGAAGGGTCTAAAAGAGCCTGAACTAAATCCCACCTAAGACATAAAAAAACATTGCTTTGATTTTAATGGCTCTTTTTGATGGCTTGTTTAGTGAGCATCTTTCCCAAGTCCCAAGTATTGGGACTGATTTTCTCACACCAGTAGGACGGGCAACAAAGGTCCCCCAATCCCAGAAAACCCTGACTGCAAGAAAGATCAGCATCTGGCCACAAGCTCTCCGCTATTTGACTTTTTGTCTGCCGAATGACTAAATTATATGCTTTCCTTCTCTATTATACACTTTTCTGAAGATAAACAGTTATTTTAATGGAACAGGAGATTGCATAATCATTGTGAAGTCCTTGAGCTTTCTGCTGGCTGCGGATTTCTCTGTTCAAGTCCAGATGAGCTATACAATGCGAAAATGTATCTGGTAAGTTTTTCATTGACATTACTAGGAAGGTGTAATGACTGTCGGTCTGATGTCAGCGGGAGGTGCTGTCAAGAAGGGGAAAGGAAAAAAACCTTCCAAACCCCCTGCAGACATTCAAGAAGAAATCTTGTACTGTTGAGTAATTACAATTCTCAAAGAAAAAAATAGACTTGGATAAACCTGGAGGCACCTTTATGTTTTTCCTTTTGAAACCTTCCATCTCCCTGACATGACGCTTTGCTGTTCTGTCGTTTTTGTCATCGTGCCATGCTGGGCTAGTTCTTTTTTCAGGGGGGAGGGAGTATTTTTGGTCCTTAGAGACCCCGCTGTGCAAATATTTAAAACAAACAAAGTCTTTCTTGAGTTGGTTTTTTTAAAGTCTTTTAATCAGCAAACAGATATATTCTTTGTCTGTTGGAAGAGAAGCTGCAATTATCAGGGGAATTTCATTTCAAATGGCATATACGTTCTTCGTGTGGGTGGTGAGGTAGGCAGACGTCTCAGTGGTAGGTTACAGTCATGTTTATTATATACTTTGAATGTTACTTTGCTGATGACAGTATGGTGCTTTTTTCAGAGGTGCACAGGAAGCCCAGAGCAGTAAAGAGCCTCCCTTCCATGCCATTTTCCCACTTGTAAAGAAATCACGCCTGAGACTGCAATTGTGAAGTTATGTAGTCACAGAAATGGTGTCTCAGGGAGGTGTTGTGTCTTGCTGCAAGTTTTTGCTGTCCCTTTATCTAGACAGGAAATGGCTGAACCTCCCTCTTGTGCTACACCATTTCTTCCTGTTTTATCCTACGTGAATCTTTTTCACTGCTTTCCATTTCATTCGCTTCCTTCTTATCACTCAACACCCTTTTTCTTCTTGAGTAACTCCTGGACCAGTCAGGTTATGTGCCAGCAAACTATGCCCTTCGTCATGATCTCTATTGTTCTCATATGGTTCCCAAAATCATCAATGATGTAGTTTGGTTTTGCCTTTTTGCTGGTGGTGTTCTGTTGGGGTTTTTTTTCTGATTGAAACTGATGTTCCCTTTAACGGCTTCCTTCTTCCCTCAAAGTCTGTTGTACTTTCCACATTGTTTCTATCTCTGCTGTCTGGCTCTCCCATTAGTGCTCCTCCAGGCTTAGAGAGCTCCAGTGAGAGCTCTGCTGTCTTTTGTTTTGCTTCCTGTTCTCCAGTTTGGGAGAAACACTTCTATCCCACTATGGGTAATTTCCCTTCTCACTCTTTTCCGTTGTTTTACATGTTTTGTTATTACTGTCTTTACAAACCTATCTTCACCTGTCACCATCCACCCTTGATTTAAAAAACAGAGGGCAGGCTATGTATCTTGCAGCATGGAGGAAATACTGCTGATAGAAGCTGCAGGGCTAAAGCCAATGGCTGAAATGCTCCAACTTTTCTATGCAAGATTTTCCTACAACCTCGTCTTCTTGATCTATGGCTGCTTTATGACAGTGAAGCAACCACAGATTAGATTCATCTGGCCTACTGCTTTCATATTTCATCGGTATACATGCCGAAAAGTATTTGCTATTTGCTGTGGGTATTTGCTATCACTCTTCTGTATTTGATGAAGTGGTTTTTTCCATCTGGTAAAGGCTCTTAGGGTGGGACTCAGCTGCCTAAGTATGGGCATACAGTGCTATTTTAAATATCGTAGAGTTTCCTCTTTGGCCAGTTACTACCTCCCCTGAAGGGTACAAGGCTTGCACAGGTTGTGTGCCCTGTGTGGATGTCTCATACTACGGTGGCATGCATTGCCCTGGTGCTCATACCCTGCTGCATCTGTGTACTAACTGGCTGTGACTAAACAACACAGCATCTCCCTTCTTACCTTGCCATCCTAAGCTTCCTCTGGCAGCTTCTCAGAAAGTCATAGGAGTCACACTCGTGCAGCAATGAAATGGAGGCATAAATTATAGCAAATGAGAAACAAACCCACACTACAGAGCAATACTTTCCTAACACAAAAGCCACTGAGTGGAAATGTAAAGTTAGGCATACTAGTAGAACAGAAAAATAGAAAAAAAAGTAAAATGGAAATAACCCAAAATAAATAGCTAAGAGTAACCCTGTCAGAAAGCTCTATTAAATTCAGCCATCGTAGACGTCACACTGGACTGCCATGTACTTCTCTAGGACTTTTTTAGCTTAACCCTCACCTTGAGAAATACTTGCTCCCCACCATGGATCTTCTGCATGATCTTCTCTAAAAATACTTCTCTGTTTTTTTTCCCTTTAAACATTTTTCCTGAATCAGGTTGAAGTCCATTTTGGAGTAACATCTCTGTGTGCCTTACATTGAGACTGGCATACATTTGTTTGTTGCTACAGGGGCAGAAGGATTTTCACAGCACCTCTTTCAAGGATCTGAGACCCATTGTAATTCCACTGAATTAAGCTGATTAATATAGAGACTTTGCCCAGATTTCTGTCCCCAAAAAAAAAAAAAGAAAAAAAAAAAAAAAAAAAAATATTTTAATT
>VZTU01025743.1:14192-51128 GCA_013400835.1 Zapornia atra
GATATTTCTGCTGGATAAATTAGAATGTGAAATATACCTCCTTTTCCTGGCATGTATTTTCCTCATCCTTTATGGACTTCATATCCCACACGGAAAAGACAAGACAGAATTTTCCATCTAATATTTCTTAACAACAAACCACCAACAAAATTCTCTGTAATTGCAGAGTCTCAAAATGTTAGAGGTAATATTGAAATGTTGACAGGCATCTAACTTCTACTGGGGAGGAATAAGCAATTTAGTTAGGATGAGCTAATAATATATTTCCAGTGGTAAGTAACAGCTCTTCTTTCTGGATAAAAATGATTATTTTAATAAGGCTTGAAATTGCAGGCATGATTTGTGCTGTGATAGTATGTAGGATGAACCAGTAATGCAAAACCAAAAACACTAAATGGAGCTTGAGCAGGGATCCTCTGAGGGATTATTAAAGATTATATCAATAGTTTGTTAGCCATTGAAATTAGATTTATATGACTTTGCATAAAACAATTATTTGCAATCTGGAAAAAATCCCCAAACACCCAAAAGCCTTTTTTCCCTTGTCTTTTTCTGCCTTTTAAAAATATTTAGCTTTTTAATATTTAAAATGCATTTCATACTTTATTGGTTTTTTCCTGTTTTCGGGGATGATGCACAACTTAATTCTACTACTGTTTAAAGACTTCAGGGTGTATCTCAAGGTATAACACTAATGTTGAAGGGAAAGTCTAGCTTTTTCAGGGTGCAAGCTGGGATTGCTGTTGTCTTGTTATATTTTATCAGCAATGCTAAGTTAGACAGTAACCAGCGCTGGGTGAGGCTCGTGGCCTGCTTAAAGCAGTTCCCATGATAGCCCACGGCCTTCCTGATAGCCAGGTATGCTACTTAGAGCATATCAGTGTCTTTGCTTTCTGCTGCTGATTGCCTCCTCACCCCTCTTTTCTTTGTAAGCTAAAAGCTCTCTTGGGAGAAGCTGACAAAGTCTTAACTACACAGGGCTGTGCTTAGCACAACAGGACACGGATCTGGGCTGGAGCTTTTTGGCAATCAGTGATACAGACACTACAATGATAACAAAGGTTTCACATGGGAAGTTCAATAGGTAGAGTACATTAGTTCTTTAAAGCCTCTTCTCATGATTAGTGGGGAATGATTCCTACAGAATCCATCACCCTCATAAGAGTTTTGTAACAATTATTTGTATAATGCTTGTACACTGCTTTGAACATGCAAAGGCAGACCCCCAGCTATGTTACAGGTTGGAGAGCACAAGGTAGCCTAACACAACCAAAGCAAAAAATAAGCTACAGGATTTCTTGGCTAGCGGAGAGCAGCTGTGGAGGTGATTTTACCATCTCTCCTAGCCCAGCTGTTGGGATGAGAAGTCTCCTGTCTCTCTCCAGACTCACCACTCATCAGGGATGGACTTGGGCTAAACTTGGCAGAGAGGAGCCCGAGGATACTCAGTGCTCTCCATGTGATCTGGTTAGGGCAGGACATTAGAGCAAAGCACAGATCTCAGTCCAGCAGCATATACCCAGCTCTGCATTAGCACAGCATTGGGCAAAGCACTTTACAACAGAGTTGCAACTGTCAGTGTGCACTGAAGATAGAGAATTCCAAAACTGAACTTGTCTTGAGCTTTCCTCACTCTTTCAGTGCAGATATAATTTCAGTGGCCCCACAACTGGTGGGGCAACCAAAGCCCTGCTATGATCCCTCCTCCCTCATCAGCATCTAACTAATGTGTTTCAGACTGTATGTCCTGGGTATATATAAACTATATTTCATCCTCAGAAAATTAGCTCCAGGTTTGGCATGCATCCATGAGTTATACCTATGCCATTTGAAATCGATGGGGCTGGGATGGTGTGCAGTTAGGATGGAGAAGGCTGGAGGAAAGGACTTAGCATTTTATATACCAAATTTCATCTTGCTCAAGCCTTTCGTGTATGGGGCTTTGATTATTTTAAATCTCCATGTCATGCTGCCATTTGTCATGCTGTTGAAAATAAGTGTGAATGAAAATTAAAATAAATACATAAAGCAAAGTCTGACCAAAAAAAATAGATGTTTAAAATGTGGAAGAAGATAACCTTTTGAAAAAATGTGTTCTTATAAAGGAAAAACGCTGAGGAAACCTTGCCTTTGTTTTTTTTCAAATATGACAGAACTAAACAACTCATATTCACTTCTTTTTAAGCTTTTTTATGGGTCTAGATGAACATCTTTCAAGACTTGAACAGAGCTGTAAAGCAAGGCCAATTCATGCCTTCCTGAGTGTTCTTTTGTTTAAACCGCAAATCAAAAGCATTTCTCAAAAACAGAAGAGACAAGATTTCAATCTACTTTAGAAAAAGTCACTGGAACAATGTAGAGAAGTGTACTTAAGGTCTTCTGCTTGTATCTGCTGCCTTTTTAACAAGGAAGAGTTCAATGTCACCAGGAGGTAATAGTTTGGCATGAGTCACTTCACAAATATCTATGGCTTATATTATGCAAAGGGTCATTGAAGATTATATTTTCTAGCTTAAATGTATATATCCATTAATTTCTTTACAGTAAATCACAGCTCATCACCAGCATTCACCTATTTGTGGGGCAGAGCTGGAAACAGAGATCCTGATGTCTTTCGGTCATCTGAAAGCCTGTGGTGTAATTCTGGTAGGGTAGGCAACAGAAGAGCCAACTTTATTCACCAGCAAATGATGGGATTCAGTACACAAAAGTGATGGCAGTCAGGGTAGGAAGCTGTGGTATTTTTTCCAAAAGCAGAAAAGATACTAGGAGAAGAGGAGTGGAAACTAAGCCCTCAAAACAGCATGTGTGAGTGCTTTTGATGCTCTGGTTTTGACCAAGCATAAAAAAAGTGAAGAGCTGCTTCACAAGCACTTCTTGTCCTTCATTGACTTCCATTAAGAATCACAGTTCTTGCTAGCCTGAATAATACTGCTGTATGATGGCTCGTGTGGATGTATATATATAGGTGCAAACTTTCTCATCAGGGAGGGTGGCAAGAACTGATGCAGCGCTGCTTGCATCAGGTCTTGCCTTGACTCTGTGGTTTCTTCAGAGCACCCTCCTCTTTCTTCTTATTTAAAACCTAAATGCTTCTAGAGAAGCTGCTTCTTCCCAGAAAGCTGAGAGACTTCCTTCTCAAAGAAATCCTTTATAAAATACTAAAATAACCCAACCCAAACAAAAAAAGCATTCATGCAAACAACCCAACCAGTTCTATAAGTAATTGCACAGAAAGCCTGAGTCAGAGAGCAAGACATAATCCTACCTTTCCTGTGAACACAGATTTATCCTGGGGTTGCAAAATAAGCTTTAATGTTTGGTCTATCCCTTTTGCAGCTGGGATTCAAAACAGTCTTTAATGATCTAGATTTCTGTTTACACTGCACATAGGAGTTGTTCTAAAAAATAATCAAACCAGAATGTTTCTCCTGCAGAAAAGATCATTATTTTATTTGTTTTCCATTTGCAAGGAATAGGAAAATTTAAAATGTTATTTTTTATATCAACACAGAGACTGGGAAGCTTTAAATTGACAATGTCAATATGGATTCTTTTGAGGATGTTTTCTCACAGAAAAGTTTTCCATTTCAGAACAATTTTCTTTCCCTTGAACTAATTTTATGAAATTTTAAAATGTTCTTTTCAAGTGAATGTGAAGGAAGCAACACAGCATTTTATGATAGGAAATGCTCTGACAAGTCATTAAAAGCCTATTAAGATCTGCTGCAGATATTGAAGAAGAGTATGAGTGCGGCCAGCATCTGGAAAAAAGGGGACGGCACAAGCTAATCTTTTTCAGGGTAATGTGCCTCATGGTGCTTTTCTCCAAGAGAGGAGTTAGCAGCACAGAAAACAGGAAGGTTAGAACAGCACATGTAGCTTCTGCCCTTAACTCCTGGAGTCACAAGCTTCAAAAGACCCGAGCACCTCTCATGCTACGACCAGTCGATACAACTGCACATATTCAGCAACTGGAGAAATTGCTCTGCCTTGTTTGGGGCCAGCCCTATAGCTTGTCTCATTAGAAGTTTATCCACTTGTACAGCGGAGCTAATGATGACTTGCCTGCTGCACAGAGATAGGTAGTAGGTGGGAGATGCAAATTATTTTGAAGGATTTTGTGTTCCCTTACTGAAAGCTATTCTAAAAGTGTGAAAATACTGTTACTGTTTGACTACCATTTTTAAACAGATTTTCCAAAGGTCATTTGAAATGCAAATACCGGTTTAAAAGTCAGTAGAATAGTTTAATACTACAAAGCCAGCAGAAAAAGAAGTTAGCCTCTCCTTTTTGTGCTGATTATTTGAGTTTTGGTTGCATTTTCTGTTCGTAGCTATTGTAAAAACAAAATGTAAATTGCACAATTAAACATTTGGAACAGCCTCCTTTATCAGTGAATAATTCACAGTGTGTCAGGGACATCTAATAACATCCTATTACGGATCACTTATCAGATAGTTGTTGAGTTAACTGCTATTATCTTCCTTGCCATCCCCCATAATTTGATGTGAATAGTTTCTGATATTTGTAGGGTGGTAATAATCTTCCTACGTTGTTATGCAGTCCTTTTCCTCTCATTTTTAGGACTCATCTCCCGTTCTTGTTTGGTTTGTGTTATCACCTGCAGGTAGCACAATACAGATCATACTACTTCTTCACTCTTGCTCTTTCCTTACACCCTTCACACCTGGCACTGCTGTGGATATTACATGGGGCTTGAGTGACTTTGTTCTGGCTTGATGCGGCTGCTGTAATGTTTGGAATTGCTGCTGGTGATCTGTGTGCTTTCTAATGCAGATGCAGATTTACCCAGGACGGCTAAGAGCACTAAAGCTCCTGCATTAGCACCGCCTGCCTGCAGTTGACATTGTAATTGTCTCTGACACTCCTACCATCCCATTATTTAGGCAGCTGGCTGTCTTTAGTGCCTGTTGATAACTAATGCTACATAGATGTGGGCGAGCTCTGTTTTGAGGCCTCATTTCCTACTCCCCTTCTACTCCCTTTTCACTAACATCAATAGCTTTTTGAGTTGTCAGATGCTGGGACCACTCTCTGCTGCTGCTCTCTGGGACACCCGCCAGCTCAAAGGGATAGGATTGCTGGGGAATGGTGAGAACATCTGTTTTCCCCCAACACTCCCCGCCTCTCCATCCGCCCCCACCCCGCTCCATCCTCCGCCACCTTCCGGCCAAGGCCAGGCAGGCTGAGTGTCAGGTCACAACCATGAACAGGTCCTGGTCCTCTGCCCTCTCAAGCACCTTCCATGGAGCAGTCGGCTCCCAGATTTCCTTGGAGATGTCTGCAGACAACGTTCACCCACACATGGGGAAGAGAGGTGGGAATAGAAAGGAGCCACAGGTTCCATGAACATCAGCTAGTACCCAGCTGGCTTTGTGCCTTCTCATAGTGTTTTTCATGAGGATTCAGGTAATCAGGCAGAACAGTTCTGGTCGGAAAACCCAGACTGTGAGCTCTCCCTCACTATTAGGAAAGAAGTTTGGTGCCTGTGCAGTCTCTGGTCTGGTACCAGTCAACACAGGCAGCTTTCCGTGGGGTGAGCAGAGGCTTGAGAATCACAGGGCAAACTTCTTCCTTCTTACTGCTCTCTTTCTGTTCTGATTTTTAAGCGCTCCAGGTCTCTGATACATGGGTACTGCAGGCTTCTTAGTACATTACAGCACATACTGCCTCAGCTATAATGTCTGAATAACACCTGTCGGGTAAGGACACCTTTAATTTTTCCAGACTTGTGTTCCCTAGGAAATTATTTTTTAATCAAATGGCAAAACTGACTAAGCAGTGATTTTATGATGCTTTCTCACTGACTGACCCAAAGTTGGAACTCATAATGCATCATTAGTACTCCTTTCTACCGCAGGCCTATGTTACAGCAGTAATATTCACAACTAGAAATACCCAAAACCCTTGGGTTAACTGTTGCTTCTTTCCCTGTGAGATACTCATGAAAAACACTTGAGAATCTTTCAGGATCATTCATAACAAAATAACAGAATATCTTGTACTGCATTTTTTTTTTCCTATTTTTTTTCCTGTCCAGATACTAATTCAGCACTCAGCTCAAGCCACCATAAAGTACATGAACACATTTCCTAATAAAAAGTGAAGTTTCCCTACAGGAGCAGTGAGCTGTCAGCTATCTTTCTACCTCCCTTTATTTATTTTTCAGCCTTTCCCTTTTGCAAGCTCTTGTCAAATTTCTCTGGAACATTGTGCTGTTCTGCAAGAGCAGAAGAAAAGAAAATTGGGGGGGGGAAGCTAGGGGCTTTAAAGTTTAAAAAATAAACACAATTTGGGAACTGTAGAACCAGCTGTTAGTTGCACAGACCATAATTTACTAGAATACACATGGCTGTAGTCAGCAAAATTAGTGTTTGCTTGGGTTTGCATTTCAGGCAGCTCACCACTTTTGAAACTAGCATATAACAAAGACATCAAGGAAGGCAAAGAAAGTTTGTGTGTGTGTGTGTGTGATTTTTATTCTAGCATGTTTATTCTCTTAGAAACAACTCTTCTTCAAAAAATGTGTAATTTCTTTCATTTTACGATCACGATCACCATACTATGAATATCAGCAGTCAGCCTAGCTACCAACAGCAGAGCCTGAACCACAGCCCGAGTTCAGGATAAGGAATGACTGTGGATGTGGAAGGTTTATGATTTAGGTGAAAAACTACAGTTCCTTCACTTGACTACATTTCATTTCCCTGCCAGCAATATGTCTACCTAACATTAAAAGATCTCAGTGAGAAAAACCTCACTTGAGGGGTCCCACTCCAAGGGCCACCTGCTCCTCTGCTTATTACTAGGAAAGAAGAATCACATATCAAATGCTTGGAAATTCAGAGGCAAACGAGCCACTTCCTTCAGTTCAATTCAAATCAAATCCACCAGCTACCAAAAAGAAATATACTTCAGGGATTTCTTAACCTGTTGCTTCATCAAAGTGCACCCAAAATTGACTCTGTGCATTCCTCCATTCCCTAGCAGAACCCCTTGTGTCCCAGTCTGCCCCTTAATTTGAGGGTCTCTGGGAATCCCACAGCAGGTCACCAGGGGAAGGTAATTAGACCTGTAAGATCTGCCGCGATACTGTAAAGCTGAAATGCCAATGAAGTGTTAGTACTCACGAGGTTAGTGCAAACCATGCCCAGATGAACATGGCCCTGTTTACTAATAGATCTGGAGTGGAAGGGGTAAGTGCAGGGAAGGAAACACGTTCCTGATAGAACAGAAACCGCTACAAAGTTGAGTTAAAAAGACATTCTAACTTAAAGGGCTTTTTGCCGAGGAATGGATATTTGCTATGTTTCTAGTAATGGGAATCCTGATTCTTTAGAGGGCCCAAAGACTTAGCGTGGGTCCCATGAGACACAGATGAGTTCAGATGATCTGGTTTAAGTCTCTACTCTAGCACAAATTCTTATTTTATCTTGGAAAAACTCTGAGGATAAAATTAAGGCTCTTAATTAAAGCCTGAAGGAAGTTAGGTCCCCTAATTACTGCAACACTTCTGGAAATGTTTATTCTTTGACCTTCTTTATTTTCAAAACATGCTTCAAAGTTCTTCCTGATAATGTCGCCAGCACAAAGCCATTAAAAACTGTGATGGTCACAAGGGAGAAGGCAAATAGTTGTGGTATCACAGCAGCAAAAGGCAAAAAGCAACCCCAAACAAAAAAACCTGCTACTATTTTATGGTCACTATTTGGTTCCTAAACAAGATGAGTCACAATAAGACACTATGAAATATGTGGCCCTCAAACAACTGTCAGTGCTGCAAATACTGCCTTTCTTCTTGATTTCACCTTAAAAACCATCATACTAAGTGAAAATTAACTCCATTTGCCCTTTGAGCCACTGTTCATTATGAGATTACCTATCAGTGCCACACTACCACAGCAATGTTTGATCAGATAGATATTCCATCAAGAGAAGCAAACCCAAATAATAAAAATGGGAAGAAACAACTAAAGATAAATTTTCTGATTAAATATTGATGTAGAAATTATTATTTATGTTTCCTGGCTTTCCTACATTTAGTACTTGTTAGCAGTGTCCCTCACTCATGAAACATTAATGCTCTATTTTTATAGCTCGCTTCTGTTCTTAATCTGAGTTATTTTATGAAATGACTCCTTTTTATGGTGCTGAGGACTCAGATTCTTTCTGCCTATTGAGCTACACCATTATTGTCACCTCAAGTGTAGCAAATTTTTTAAAAACTATTTTTAGAAGGAGGGAGAGTCTTTGTTACCCTCTACAGATTATAGTGGTTGTGAGAGATTTGAGTCTGCCTGCGTTCACAGGCTGCAGAACATCCTCCAGACACGTTGTTCTAGGTGTTATGCCCCTGTCAGAGAGGTAAATCCTGTAAGCCTTGAAATACGTGGAGTACTGAATCAATGCAATCTCAAATGCATGTCATATCGGCTACATGAGATCATAAACACCATGAACATCAGGACAGTCACAGCCAGTCAGTCCATTTAGCTCAGCAGCCAGCATCCAAGCAGGGCAAGGAACAGACACTCAGGATAGAGTGTAACAAGGACAAAGGGGATAGTCAAGAAAAGAATAACGCTTTCTTACTACATCTTCCAGATTTCACCTAATCTGCAGTTTAGAAACTTTCTGAGTCAGAGCTAATGCCTTGGTGTTTGACAGCTTTTCTGTAGTTTTTTTATTCGTGTATTTGTCAAAATCAGTTTGTGGGATGCACAGCCTTCTGCAGCATGAGCTATGCAAACTCATCCTGCAAAATACTACGTGATCTTCTTTCTTTGGAACACATCACTTGAACATGTAATTGGATTCCACCAAATTTTGTGTTTTGAAAAGCAGTGAACAATCATTCCTCACTGATCTTCCCTAATCTACATGTGATTTTGCATCCAGTACCTCTTTTTACGGCCTGAGTCCTACTCATTTTTGTCACTCCTCAAAAGTAAATCATTCCCTACATTTGATCATCTTTAGAACACTTCAGACATTTCAGATTTTCCTGGGAAAGAAAAAAGTGGTAGGGCAGGGACTACTGGCTATGATTTTTGCATATTTCCTCCTTTTTCCTATCTGTTCTGTTAACACTCCTTTACATAAAAATCTATGGGGAAATTTTGCTTTAAAATAACTTCAGAATAACTAATCATCAGTAAAGGAATGTGGATTTCTAAAGTCTTGAAAAACTTCTATGATCTCCCTTAAGTTTCATCTTGCTTATGTGTAGAAAAAATGCAGCAGTTCAGAGCAGATCTTGTCCCGGTCTAAGTCTAATGGCTCCCACAGCTGGTGTATATTGATGCAGCTTTATTGATTTAAAGAGTACTACATTGATTTATATCAAGCAAGGACCCGGGTCTCTGTGTCCCAGCAGAACCCAGTGATAAACTTTGCGTTAAAACAAGTTAGAGGGAGTAATTCTGTTGAACCACATCGTTGTGCCGAGTACATACTCCCGATGTTTTAAACGTTACTGGCCTTAGAAACGGAGCATCTGTGATAATAGCGGCATCTCTCCGCTGCGGCCACAAGATGGCCATATTTCTGAGTACAGTCTGTCAGGAGTGTTACAGCACAGGAAGTGAATTTACTCCTTTCAGATGGAGAAGGCAGTCACCAGAAGCAGTGACATTGTGCTTAAGGCGCTCGCTGTGGGTCAGCCACCTGCCCGATATCGCTGACTACAAAAACCTGCAGGAATTAGCAGATGCTGTTATGCTTTGATAGAGGAAAGCAGCTTGGAGGTTGCAAGAAGCGTGTGAACTCTATGTGATTCCTGCTACCCCACAGATGACAGACCACACTCTTAATTTGGCTGTGACAGGTTATTTGTTGGTCTAAAGATACTCACTGGTAAGTCTCTGCCTGTCAAGCATAGCAAAACTGCCCCACAGAATCTGTGGCACCAACAACAAGGTACTGGAGGGACATGCACGGTACCTTACTGGCTGTCAAAAAGGAGAGGCAAGGCATAACCTTTACATGAGTTTGAAACCCTGATGTGGCCCAGACAATGCTGATCTGCCTCGGGCTACTGGATTTGCAAATCAATTAACCAATGTAGCAGTCTGTTCATTGGGGAGTCAGAATGTGTTCTGATTGATCAGACATAGATTTCTAGTACATACCACACAGCTGTGGTTCAGCATTACAGTGGAGGAATGCAAATAACTCTTCAGTCTTTAGGGATTTTTTTAGTAAAATAATTCCTCCATTTTATAATTAGAAACTGCAAATCACTCACTAATCTCTCAGTGATTAATGTTTGAACTTTGTTCTTTATTTAATCTAAGTTATCAATTTACATAACTTCAAAGGTTTATGTATCTGTTTGTTTATTTATGTGCCCACTGACTCATGTAACAGGAATAAAGGCAGGAACATGAATTTAGAAGTTTAAAGGGTCGTAAGTCTCCTTAAAGTGGTTTAACTGAATATTACTTTGTCAGGTTCTGCACTCATCCTTCACACCTAAACAGAGAACATCACTGTTCTCAGTTTTATCCACAGGGAACTGAAGCATGTGGATACAAAGGGCCTGATTCAGCTTACAATCTAAAGATCCCACTTTGACTTCAGTAGGAATAGGATCAGGGTGGAACAAGCAAAACAGGGTGGAAGTACCAGCCTTGTTCACAAGAGAAATTGGATGATGAACTTTTGACTCCTACTCTAGTTCCTCAGCTGCTTGGCTGCCTTACAAACTCCTTTTTGACCCCAGTTTAAGGGTATATACTTAACCATCTGATAACTTCAGGAATGTGACTCAACAGGACTACTTACAAACTTCTATTTATGCATGTTCTCAGGTATTCTGCTAAAACTCCACTCACTCTTTGAATAGCTCTTTCAGTTATGAAATTTCCTTTTATTTCCCAAAGTATATTGAAAAAGATAAAAACCCAAACCAAACAGGAATCCAAGCAACAGAGGCTGATGTTGACTTGCAAGCAGCTTCATGGTTCATTACTATTGTTTTGTAATTACGACAGAGATCAAGAGATCATCAATATAATAGGTTGTCCTCATTGCTCATGCCAGTCTCAGTAAGAGCATAAAGTCTGCTGTTGGAGAAGCTCTTTGATATAAATGGTTTTATTGATTGAAAAACAATGATACTGAACTACATATGAGACTTACAGAGATCCCAGAGAAGCACTGAACAAGAAATCACGTAGCAAGAACATGCTTCTGGGTTGCTATATAGCTTCATCTTCAGCAGTCCCTGTCCAGCAGTCTAATTGGCATCCTTTTTACAGAGCTGTACTGTGTAATATAGGCCTAAACCCATGAAAATCCCAGTTTCTCATGTTTCAGGAAAATCTTCAATTGTATCAAACAGCTCTGCAAATAAAGTGTTTGCAGGAAGTAATTTTTGCATGTCAGCAGGCTGGTATTTTAACACTATAGAGATTCCTTATTTAACTGCAGATAACTGGAGTAAACTTAAAAATGCACATACATTGCAATTCCAGTATTTTAAGAGAAGTAACACAGCAAATATTAAGGTGGCACACATCTATTATTTTCTCTCTGACATTTAGAATTAGGAAGGAAGAAAGCAATTTGCAAATGTGAGTTTGAATTAGATCAAGAGACCAGTGAATATTTTAGCATCGTCTGCTAGAAATGCTTTCTGAACAATCCAGCTCTCACAAAAAAACCCTACTGGAACGTCAAATAGAAGCAGTATGTGAAATGCATGCACTGCTCTTCTGATATCCCCAGGGCAAGATCCTAGATGAATGGAGAATAAATGGTATGGAGCATTTCATGCTCTCCTGATCATTATGTAGTATTATCACAGTCTTCATAAACTTTAGACTTGAGGCAGGACTTTTCTTTGTTAACACAATAAAAATATACGTAACCAAAAGAAGACATTAATTCCTATTTCATGAAAATAATAGATAAATAGGTGAATGGGAAACCATTGTTGGTCTCACAATTTACTTGTCTATATTTTTTTTGGGTGTCCAAGAAACATTTTTACAGAGGAACTGACAGAGGACAATGAAGCAGCTTTGTGAGTTCCTTGGGAAACTTCCCAGACAGAAGGACAGAATGGCAGGAAAACTACAAGTTCTTGATTGAAAATAAAACAAGTTAGTAAAATGGGCACAGAACAGAGTGGGAACAGTGAGTTGGGCTGTTCTCAGTTGGTAAGAGATACAATATAGAAGCCAGACTGGAAAGGACTTTACAAGAGGGCCAACTATCTCACACTTCAAACTATTAAAACTGTTAATATGAAAATTACTGCAATCGAGATTCCTCTTCACCAAAAGAACTCTCTGATCAGTGCAGCAGTTAAATAGATGCTCGTTCTGCAAATCACTATTAAATGTTTCTTACTGTTCCTCTGCTAAACACTAAGGTTACATGACCTCTCCTTAATCTGCTTCAACCAGACTCAATTAAACCATTAAGGAAAGTGGATAGAATTTACCCCACTCGTTTCATCTGAAGCGGATTAGGGAATGCTAATCCATTCCCTACAGATTTGGGGTTACTAAGCTTTCGAACATCACTAATAAAATCTGGAAGATCATGTTTATTTATGACCACATTAACATTAAAAAAAGCTTGGGCCTGACATATCCTTTGATCAAACAAGGAAATTAAGCTTTTAGTCAGTCCTATAACTTGTGACACGTTTTACAACAGGGTGTATTAAGGCACAGGAGTACCTGGCACAGCTTGTACAGCACATGCTCCATACAGACAGGTTTCTAATGGGCCTTCATCCCTTCCTGTAAGGAGGGAGGAGACCACACATGAGGACAGAAAGCTCAACCCTCACTACTTGGACTGCAGATCCTGGAAGTCCTTGTACCAGTGTAAGGTACAAGCCACATGGGAGTAATGTGGGCAGAAAGTCCTGCAATAGGCAGAATTTCACCAAGCATTGTGAAAAGCCCTTAGTCCAGAAGAGTTTTGAGGCAAGATCAGTTCCTCCCACTCAGAGGTACGGTTTTAGGCTCTCACTAGCTTCTGCAAAGATATCAGTTACAAGCAGACATTTTTTCAAGCTTCTCCATAAGAATCTCTATCATTACCAGTACATTGGGAAACACCTTAACACAGTCATGCAAAGAACCTCTTAGCAGCATATAATGTTGAGACCTTTAAAAGTCATTTACTCCAACTCCCAACACTCTTCTCACCCAGCAAAAAAAGCGAAGCAGACAAACCAGCTGCAGCAACTCTTCCTTCCTCAAACAATTTCAGCATGTCAGTAAACAGCATCTCCTAATGTTCATGTGTCTTGGGACAAGATGAAGTTGATCCTTTGAGCCTGTGGCCCATTCTTTGCCAGCTTTAGAAAGTTGAAAATTAAGCTGTGTTCCCAGACTTCACTGAGGGGAACTGAGGGCTTTGCACCACCCCACTGCTCAGGAGAAAAAAGGCCATGAGAAGGATATCCTCTGTGACTGGAGAGAGCAGAGCTGGGAGGATGAAGGGGAATGAAGAATGGCCTTTGACATCCACCAACTCTGTCAGCTCTCAGCTCTGGCATCTAGAGACATTTCATGTTTTCACCAGAAGCAAAGCTTAGTCTGTCTTTGCATCATTCAAGGTTTCAAAACCGTTGAATATTTCAGTGGGTTGAAAGAATCCACCTCTCTCGGCCGCAGCAGTGGGACTGCAACAGAGCTGAGCTGAGACAGAGTGGATGTCTAAGGAGAGGTCCACCCTGGCTGCCCCTTCTGCTACTTATGTCCTTGTGCCTTACAGATAGCTCCCTTTAACTTAACAGTCTTTTTCTTTCTCCCACACCCATGCCCTCCAACCTGGGCAGCAGTTGCCTAAATTTTTGGCGTTGCAGAGAAACCAAAGGATCATCCTTCATAGAGGTCAGATAATCTACTTTGGGGGAGAAAGATCATTAGATAACCATCTCCCTCTTTAAAATGAACACCTGATTATTCAAGTAGGGCTTGAATTGTCTCCTTTGTACAAGTGAGGTGTTATTTTAAGATTAGTTTTAGAGATTGCATTCTGCATTTAAAATCTCCTTTGTGTGTAATCTTCTGCTATCTCCTTTGTTCTTGTCAAACAGATGAAGGAAAGAACTCTTGCCAGGTTTTTTTGTTTCTCATTTGGCATATTGCTATAAATTGTACACACAGACCTTCATAAAAGCTTTTATTCACCATCTTTTATTAAGAATCTTTGTGCAAGTGTATGTGTCTGTATTTATAATAATCTATATTTGCATAAAATGGAAGAGGCCAGTACCCAGAATAAAACCAAAAAAGAATAGGAACCTTAGCAGTCTGAAAATTTCTCTATGAAATTGTTAGGTTCATTAAAGAATTTGGACAAATTCATGAGAGGTTTCATCTTTGAAACTTTCTGGCTACATACACTTGCTTATACAAGCCCAGGAAATCATTTAATAAACCAGAATTCTCCAACAATCTTTCCAATTTTGTCATGCAGTTTTCCAAACAGCCTGATATATTGAGTTGTTCTGCATTAGAATTGAATGCTGTTCTTTATAACTATTATGCTGTGCACATTTATATATGTGTAGTGCACTTTAGAAATACAGGGTAGCACTATCTAAGTGCAATGTATTTATTCAGTGTTGTAAATATTCATGGTGTTTCTTATGTCAATAGAAAATAACAAATTATATTGTGCTCTTGGCTACGGTGATACTGATCTTTGATTATTCCACTGACTACACAGTGGTGCTCTAGACATTAATAAGTGTAACTAATACAGGGATATGGCCTGTGTAAGGAGAGATGGAAATAAAAAAAAATAAAAAGCATTGAAGTACAAGGCTTTTCAGGCTCTGTGTTTATTCAGCTTGGAGATCTGACCTAGAGTTAGATGACAGGTATTTTGTAGTCAGACTTGAATCTGAAGCTTGAAGTATCTGCCTAGGGAGAAACTGCAGACATGTAGGAAACCTTTGTGTATGTTGTTAGTCATTTCTAACTACTTGGGGAAGACTGTTAGAAAGTAATTGCTGTTTGCTAATCTGAGCTCTAAACTTTCAGACAATCACTGTGCTGATGGATACGGAGTGATTTAAAATGGTTAATGCCAATACGACAAAAGAGGAGAAAGGAAGGAAAAAACCAAACTTTTCTCCAAACTCTCCAGACTGCCCAAGGTTCAGTTGGCTAAGGGATACATTGCCTTTGTCATTTGCATGGCTGCAGGTGAGCACATCATTGCTTTTTTTCAGTATTGGTAGTATTTAATCTGGAACTCCATAGAGACTTCATATTTTAGGTACTGGAGCAGTCATCTGGTACGTTAGAAAGTGTCAGATGAATAATGGTGAGTCTGAGTTTCAGTGCAAATGGATGTAGCTGGAAAGCAAAGGTTTGCAGTAAAAGCATGCTGTAATAACTGTGACTTAGGGGGGTTTGAAATCAAATAGACTGACTCTGGCTTTAACAGTAAGGGGTCTCAAACTTGCCCAGGCATTTCAGGTAGAAGCTGGAAGAGCTAAATCTGAGCTCATACCACTAACATCTGCTCTGGGGGATCTTTGGAGCAGGGTAAAATGAAGTTACATCTTGTTGCCCTCTTTTCATTTGGAGAACAATTTTTTTAGAAAAAAGAGATTAATGGAGAAAAAGATTATATTTTTTTTTTCTTTCTGTTTTTGTTCTTTTGAACACTGAAATTGCACCCCACCTACATCTTCAAGAAAAGAAGATCACTGACTGAGATTTCAGTGCCTAGTTCTTAGATGGACATCTTAGCCTTTACCAGTGCACATTATTGGTGCTGGTTCTACTTTGCTGTCAAAATTACAAAACATTGTAGCTTCTTGATTCTGGAAAAACATAAGAAGCTGAAACTTTAAGAAAGAATTTACCAATTCTGAGGTTTGTAAGAACCCTGTAAATGAGCAACACCATTAGGTGCTAATGTAAATTGATGCTACCCTGTGCAATCAATTCATATTGAATCGTGCTCTCATTTCTTTGTAGACTATCTGATTTTTTTCTTCTCTGTAAGTCAGAGGTTGTTTAGTTGATTTTTTTTTCTCTTCTATAAAATAGGGCTGATATACTGAAAAACCAGACCAAGGGTGGAAATTTCACAGATGTTTTACTAGTGGTTTATGGACCAATGCAAAATCAAAGGTAACTCTTCATCCGGTTGTAGCTGTTTATAAGCTGACCTGCTGTAGTAGATGTAAATTCACAGATCTTTCTGCTGACTGCAGCCTGTGCAGGTATCTAAGGCCATCTATCTCAGACACCTGAACCTTTAATCTTCAAATATTATCTTAAATATTAACAATATCATGTTCCAGTTCCTTAAAATCAAATCTTAAAAAGAGGTACATGAATTATGGATTTCCTTCTCAAAATCTTTTTCTTCTCTGATTGTTTTAATGGTCATGAGACACACTGGACTGATCACTTTTCGGAGCAGAGTCCTGTATTTGTTTGGAAGTCATACAAAGGCTTCTGTGCTTTGTCACTGCCCACCACCTCTCAACTGGTGAATCACCTGGGGAATGCAAGTACATGAGCCAGTCTATGTGTCCTCTTAGGCTTATTGACCAAGGGACACCTGTGCATGCTAAGCCACACGGTGGTTTCAACAACATGAATCCACAGACCTCAGCCTCCAACTCCTTATGTTTCTTAAAACACAGTCAGAGGCTTAGAAAAATATAAGATGGGTCTGATTCTTGGGACCAGTCGTCCAAGTATTTGCCTGCACCTCTTTGGGAAATGCATGATCCCAAAGACGACAACTTGGAGTTTAGTTTCACCTTGGTTTAGGGAATTTGAGCTCCCTGTGGGTAATACTGTCTGGTCACAGGTACAGAGTCCAGCAAAGGATGGGTGAGCAGAACTGCCAAGGCCAGAGGAGCCAGTAATAAATAAAGGGACATCTCCTGCATTCGCTGGCGGTTCTGCTCGCTGCCATATTTCTCTTTCTTCATGGTGTTATGTTTATACTGGCTAATTCTGCAAGCAACATTTTTATCTTGCCCTCAATATCTGGTGGCAGTGAGCCCCAGAGCGTGCTCTGTGGAGCAGTAATTCATCCTCTGCATTTTACATCTGGACAGAATAATTTCTTTGTTCTGAGAGAGTAAATAAGAATGTCAGATCTACCTTCCTCAGGTCATGACTCTCTATATTGTGATTTTTCTAACTCTGCTCCTCTCTAAACTAAACAATATTAAGCTATTTCAATTTCTTCTATCGTTATCCATAATGGACTTTCAAAGCTAAGAGAGGTGAGAATAAACATGAGAAGAGATCATTGTTTTTTCACAGAAAGCTGATCATATAACTTTTGTTTTACACAGCTCTCAACTGTTTACTTATTTACTGATTTAGCAGACGAGGAGGAACAGATAGTACTGATGGAGACAAGAATAGTGAGAGGGTAGAGTAGCTAAATGAGTTTGCAGAAGAGATTGGAAAGGAAGAAATGAAATCACTAAGCAAACAGCACAAGGAAGACTGCAGAGCCCGATTAACATGGGGAAAAAAAAGCATTAAAACAGTACAGGAAGGGTACAGTGGGCTGAACTCAGCCACCTATAGCTGGGAGCACTAGCTGAAATATTTATTTGACAGATTGCTGGAGAATGTTTTGCTGCTTGTGATCCAAAGGTAAAAAGAGATTACAGACCATGTCAAAAACATACACCAAATCCTATTAATTATTGTTAATAAATGCTCAAATATTTGCCCATACATAATATTTCACTAAAAAAAAGCTATTCTGTCTGCTGAAAAATCAAACTGCTGAAATTATCTGAAATGATTCTGCATCAGTTGCACCATATGTTTTTAATAGCTGAAAAGATCAATTAAAATAGTAAAGAGAGACAGTCAGACACGAAAACCAGGCACCATGAAGTTCAGAAGGAAGCAAAACCTAAACATGCAGATCCTCTGTGTTTCCCTCTAATGATTTATGGCTTCTTTATTAAATCTGTTAGAGTTTTACTTTTGTGTGTGTGTGTGTGTGTGTGTCAGTCGGGATTATTTATTTTTACAGTCTACCATGATGAGCTCTGGGGAATTCTGGAGTTCCCTGTGCTTTGGTAGACTGTTTATTTTATAATCACTAGAGAAGAAGCTGATGTTCTGTAATATCAACTTTATAATCTCTACATTGCAGTATTTCTGCATCAAAGATGTCAGGACAATTTCCCCATAGGAGCCTCTGCAGCAACTCCAAAACAACTACGAACATAGAAAATATCTTATGTAGTTCTTTGTTTTAATGAACTAGTTTAAACAGAAGGGCTTTGGGAACTGGCTGACAGTTTTGCTGCAAATGAACAAAGCAGATGAAAACTCAGTTTCTGCTTCTTTATGCTGAACTGTGTTGGGTAAATGGAATTATAAAAATGTAGCAAAAGCCAAAAAAGCTGTTGCCGGCTCCACGCCAGCCAGAAGAAAGGGTAGCGTTTTGGCTGGTCAGATCAGAGAAGCAGTGAATGATTTGGGGTTTCAAGCTTAATGGAGTTAATAGGGCACTTGGAAGAAGATGAAACCACAATGAGCCTTCTACCTTACTTTGAAGTTACAGTTTTTGAGAGAGGGCTTTTTAGTACCACTTTTCCTACTCTTTTGGAAGAATTGTGCACAAAGGAATGCTTGTTACTGTCATTTAATTTAGATCCTATTAAAAAAGGAACATTCAGATATTTAACTGTATATTTTCAATTTTTGCATCATAAGAAACAGAGCTGGAAGTAACGTAACAGTGAAGCAAGTGTCAGTCACTATGTAAGTAAAATTTTAGATAGATTTGAAGGATGGTTCAAAAATCTGGGAGGAGACGTCTCAAAAATCAAACCTTTTGTCTAAGCTTAGATGAGTATTAGGAGAAATTGCAGTAGCATCTGAGGCAGACTATGAAATAGGATTTCTGTACCCTGTATCTCTTATTCCTCTGCTATACACACTCAGTGACTTTATCTGTCTGTATTTTCTTCTCCTGTCACCTATCGGTGCAGATAAGTTCTTTCTTAAGGGATTTTTTTGCACAATGGTGAACATATGGAGCCTGAAGTAACTGTTGCTGCTATGTTAATTCTTAACATCCATGGTCATGAAGACACAGCAATCTTTTGTGATGCAATTGTCTCATGAGCCTCGGGAAAAAAAGTCAACAAAAACATTGTGAAATATCCCCCATTTCCCCACTATAATGCCAGGGCAAACTGGAGCATAAATCGGATATGTTAGCATAAATTAAAAAATTAAATATCTAGAAATCTGGGACAAATTTTCAGGGTTTGGTTTTGGTGGGGTTTTTTTTGTTGTGGGTTTGGTTTTTTTTGTGTGTGTGTGTGTCCTTGGGTTTTTTAACATGCCAGATCATCTCCCTAAATGTAAGAATGGAGTAATTCCATTTAAAATGTCACAGCTACTCCAGGTTTGCATCTGCAGTCCTGCATTCAGGTAAGCCAAGATGATTAGTTAACCTCCAAAGTGAAGGGAAAAAAAAAAAAGAAAAAAAGAAAGAGAGATAAGGATCTAAAGAACCTTGTAGTTCAAGGTCTGGGTAGGATCATTGATGTCTGCTTGCTTCCATGCAGCCTGTCATAGCACTTTGAAGAGCTGGAGGGGGAGTGGATACCATGAGTTCCAGTCGCTATACCCATCCCAGCCAATATACCCAATCCCTACACCCATCTCTATCCTATGTGATAGGATCGCATCCAGCATGTTCTGAATCTGCTCTGACAGGGAGCTGTGTGCAACCTGTATACACCGATCTGGGGTTACTCTCACTTCAGTTTCTTAAGTTGTGAACCCACAAACAAACCATCAGCAGCACTATCAAAGCAGCTTTGGGCTCTGAAAATGGAGAGCAACTGATCCTGCTCCCAAAATCTCTCTGCTGAGGACGTTGCTTAATTGAAAGCAGAGTAGCCTCTGAAAGAAGCTGCCACATAGCAAAGCAGACCATGTGTGATATGCCTGCATGATGATATTCTAGGGACCAGGCTGGATGTCTGTGATTTGCTCATGCTCATTTCGCTGGTTTGGGTTGAAGCCTAAATTAAAAACAGAGATTAGACAGATTAGACAGAAGCATGGGGACTGAACTCATCAGCTGCTATTAAAACAGTGGTCTGAATGCAACATGTTGACAAAGTATCTTTGAAACTATTGGATTGCTGAAAGCTGGAAGGACAGAGGAAAGGGAAGAATAACTTCAGATTTTCTATTTCTTTTACTTTTTGTCAAGTATTCACACCTGAAGACAGAAACAGGATACTGAGCTACCACACTACTTTGCTTAAAGAACCATATGTACAACAGGCCATTCATATGAATCGACTATTCCTTTAATTTTTGTGAGCTATAGAACTCTCCTTTGAAGGTGGTTGTTCAGAGTCACCTTGCATTTTAAGTTTGAAATCAAGTTGACTCACATGACATTTGTGTAAAAGAAGACATGTTTAATTCCACTGAGCCAAAGCAGGACAAATCTCTGTGGACTCGGAACCTCTCCTTGCAGAAGCTTTCACACATCCATTAGTTTCATGGATGTATGTGGATACATGGGCTAGGATTTGGAACCTACAACATCTGCATAATCTGGGAAAATACAGTACACGAAAAGGGCTCATTATTTTTGCAAGCAAGCAGAGAAAACAAGTGCCAACCAAACATTGTGTGGCTGTTCTCAAGCAAACAGAAAAGGTCTGTGGCATTTTCCTTTTCACATACCTAGGGAAATTCTACAGCAGCTTAATGTGTTTGTTTAGGCACTCATGGGAGAGGTCATGAATCCATGCAGAACTCTACTGATGATAATCATGTTAATAGATTTCTCAAGAGCAAACAGGCTAAGGCAAGGAAGAACATAGTCATGAACTGACAAAAGAAGACCTGGTGGTAAATTCACACTGCAATAGAGTTTTATTCATGTTTTGCTAACAGCGTTTGATGATGGAGGGGAATGCCCAGATCTTTGGATCTGGTAAAGTTCTAATTCTGTTCTAATGCTGTTCTGGCTTTGTCACCATAATAGATAAACGTTGTCCATTCCTGGAAGGATGTCAAACAGGTAATTTTTCACTTGCTGTTCAGGGAATATGACTGGGGATGTTTTTATATAAGGACAACTGGATGACCTGTCTATTTCAAAAGGAATATTAAAGGAGTCTGAGCAAAGAGAGACGTAGAGCTGAAGTCCTGTTGGTAACTCTGGATACTGCTGCTCCTGGAACATGAGTTTGAGCAAGTTCCCTAGAACTTCATTGTTTTTTCCATGACTTACAGTTTCTCATTACAATTAGCATGTGAGACACTGGTGAGCTTTTCTGTGTTCCCACATATGCTGTGGGCAATGCTCCCCATACTTGCCCCGCTTCTAATACCTATTGCTTAAGAAATCTTTCCTTCTACAGCAGTGAATGACTAGAAGTTTTCCACTCTTAGAGGAAATCTGGTGATATTTGCTGATTTGGCCGCAGCCAGGGTGAAACCACCACAGTGCATTAGCTAGATCTTCCTAGAATAACCCCTCCACACTGCTAATTTTGTAAAGACACCACCAGTCTGTCATCTGATCTCTCACCTAAGTTACAGGCTTCCAAAGATCTGATGGCTAGCCAGATGATAGTGTCACCCTTTGTGACAGGGATCATTTTACCCAAGAAAAACTTAACATTGCAAGAGCTGTATTCATCTCATTTAACATTTGCCACTAAAGACAGAGGTGTCCGGGCCAATTAAGCTTTCTAGTCTTTCCCTATATTCAATGGAGAGAAGGAGAAATTCAGAAGGTTTTCCAGTACCTATTTTATAATCAGTATATGCACCAGTGTCAGGATAGGAACACTGTGCTCTTCATTGACTTCAGAGGGAGCTGAGGCACAATGCTGAAGCATTACAGGGCTGAAGTTAGGATACATCTTCTATCCCATAAGAGTATCACGTAATTCAAAATCAACTCTGAAGGTCTGTCAGGAACAGGAACACACCCAACTCTTCTATCCTGCTTCTTTGTTCACTCCTCCCATTTTTCTTCAGGAAAATGAAACACTATGTGGATATAAATTCAAAGTGTTCCAACTTTCAGATTTTGCTTGGGATAAAACAAGGTTTCCTTCCTCCCAAATAATAATAAACCCAGAAGATATTACATCTGGACAATCTAAGTGTCTGACCTGTGCAAGCTCAGATTTGTTCTTACTGTGAATAGAGGCAACTCACCTGCTCTCTTCACCACAGTGAGAATATTTTAAATTATTCTGCTAGGCTTTTCCACAATTACATAAAAGAGTAAAACACCTTTCTAAAGCTGCAGTAGTCAACTGCTCAACTATTTTTTCCCTACTCTTTAACAGGCAACAGAGATCCTAGCGTTGCAGCGGTTTCCAAAGTTTGTTGATTCAAAGGCAGGTTCACACCTTCAACAGACAGTACTGATGTACTGTGGTGACAGCCCACGTCAGGGATTAGGGAATATGGGAGGCAACAGAGATACTGGTCTTTGGTATAAAAGATATCTGATAGATTGCAATGAGATTTGGTCAGGCTCTTAGTTTACTATCTACTTTTCTATTGCCTGTTCACCACAGAACATCATTACTTACTGCTGGAGTTAATTGAGTTTAGAGAATAATAGATACTGGAAAATTAATGGTGAGGAAGACTGAAGGGATATTAGGGCCTATAATACCAATGAATCACTGGACTTTTGCCCACTGCCACCAGAATGGACAAAACATCGATGGAGTTGTTTGTAGAAGTCAATGATGATAATCAAGGGATATTTTAGGACTTCCTCCAGTTTATGAGATGCTCTGGAGCCCTGGAAGCTACATCAAGTTCCTTTCTTCCTGCTGGTCAAACATTCAGATAAATAACCTACATTTAAAACTGAAAGACAGGCTATTTCCTTTTTGTCTGAGAAGTGAATGATATTGAATCCATTTTTGTCTGAGAACTGAAATGCTTCCTTTTCATTTTAATAAAAGTATTGTCAATTTGCTTTCCCTCCTCAGATCCTCAAATTCTTTTAGGAAGCATCCAGCTTTTCATAAGATTTTCTATGCAGGTTTTGGTGAAGAAAAGGAAAATAAATAAAAAAGCATATTTGCATTTGTGAGAAAATCCAATTTTATTATGGTTGAAAATACTTCATAAGAAGCAGCTTTTAAGTGAAAAACATTTTCCAATTAGAATAATGCAAACAAAATGCTGTCATTCATTCCAACCCCCCAAAAGAAGGCTTATTCTAGGACTCCCTGAAAGGAATAATGCAGTCTTTCATCAAAGATCACATCCCATCTCAAAATGTATCAGTCCTTCCTGGATGAATTATACTGAATCTGGTAATTTTGCTTTGATGTAATGCTGCATGATGTGTGACTTGCTATTCAATATGGTTGTTAGAAGGACTTATCTGCAAAGCAATTGCTTCACATCATACCTGTAGCACAAGAGGGTATTTTTTTAAATTTTCAGTTTTCAAAGGAAATATACTTTGTTTTCCTCATTTCAAAAGGCAATGCAAGGTTCCCTGAGCATTTGTAAAACTCTCCTGGCACCTAATGTATGCATAGACTAGCTTCAGTTTAGCTCGTTGCATCCCACATGCCAAGCTACTGGAGACTATTAGCTCCAAAGTAAAGCTTTCTCGCAGAAAGCTGGAAACCTTGCTTTCTCTCCCAGCAGTCTAACCATAATTTATTTAGTACTTCGTGCTACATGGTACTTTGATCCTGTAGGATACAGTGCTGTTACTAGATACAGTTTCAACTGGCCTTTAAATGGCCCAGAAAATGCTGCATCAATACAGATGTTTGAACACACAACCTGACTTTTCAAACCAATGTTTTCATGCTAAACCCACCGCTGCTCGGAATCTGGCTGGATACCAACTCATCCATTCAGTGCACATCAGCTTCATGTGGAAGCTGCAGTTGCAGGGATGGCACAGGAACTGCAAAAGCTTACTCCACAAAATACTGCCCTTGACTTCAGCTCAGCAGAGGTCAGTTTGTCTCTTTTATAGACTGGCCAGGGAAAAGGACAGTGTGTGGTGCTCCTTCCAAGGACAGGTTATATTAGCCTTGGCAAACCGCTCTGCTAATCTCCTTTCTGCATACTGCATCGAGAATCACCTAAGGCGATTCTATGCTGTGCTTCCTAAGCCTCAGCCACCTTCACGTTTCTTGAGCAAGAGAAAAATATTTAATTACATACTGCTGTTTTACACATACTCCAGGAGATATTTGCGTGGAGAAACGCCCACTCTCATTGAACAGCATCAGATGAGCAATCCTCACGGTGCCAGGCAGGGGGACCGAGTACCAGCTTTTGGCTTCCCAGCACAAGGTCCACATCCTTTTGAATGGAAAAACTGAGTGTCTAAAAACTTTAAAAATCAATTTTAAGGGGCTGAGTTACTTGTTCATGTGTCCACACCACATACTTTGGACAAAAACATTCTTAGAAGAAAAGCTGTGCTAAGGAGAAATCATTCTCCCCCTGTGAATGGCAGCATTATTAATCTGTATGATTAATTCTGTGATTATTAAAGAAACTGCAAGGCACTCTCCATTTACTTAATATCACTAACAAATACACATCTGTCATTCAAAATGCTGTGTACTCAGCAATGTTTTTCTTACAATATTAAATATTTACTCTCTATTATGATTGTTATTTTTGTTATTTATTGGCTTGCAGCAGCCAAAAATATGCCAGGCAGCCTGGGGGGGTGGGATGGGATGGAACTAGAAAAACATTTTCCAACCAGCCTGCCTGAAAGTGAGGCCCTTAAATACAACATTAGCTATTTTGGCCTTGATTCACAAGAAGTCCTTTTCACCATACATCCAAATCCTACAGGGCGGGTGTTAAGCACACGCTGCAGTTATCCACTGGAAAGGGAAGGAATTAAACAGAGTTTTGCTGGATCAGGGCTGTGGCCCATGGCTAGAAGCATCCTCCTGACTTTTGTAGAACAATAGCCTTTCCCCTCAGGTAGTGCTGAAAATGGGAACAAAATCTGACAGAGGTTCACAGATTGTTTTCCTATGGGGACATTTCCAGCAGATAGAATATTGTAATATTTAGTTCTATACTCAGCCCAGCTAGTAGAAATGCCTGACACAAAACTTCTGTCTGAGTCGCACAGCGGTCTGTGATTCATTCACAGAAGACCCCAGCAATCCATTAATGCATTTTGAAAATTTCACAGCCCTTGTATCTCGTTGGATCTATGGTTCTGATAGGAGACATTTAGCGGATGAGAAGGAAGCAGCAAACCAACTTATAATAACAGTAACTTAGAAGAACGCCTCTGATGTAACACATTAATTTTTGTCCAAAATACAGGCATTGATTTTGAGGTAGATTTTATGGAACTGCTATTAACTTGTGGATAACTACAGCAAATCTTGCTTCTCATCATGTCATAAGCTTCCTTTTCTTATGATTCCTAAGGAGCTGAATGATGCTATGGTAATAATTGCAGTGATGTTCAATTTCCATGCTTCAAAAACGAGCTGGGTTTTGACAGGAGGGATGTTTCCCTTCATGATGTAATTTTTTTTTAATTTTTCAGGTTCTTCACTTTGCCTGTAAGTTCTTACTCGGGGTGGCATTAAGTATAGATTTGAGAGAAACAGAACAGACTAGAGCTAAACAAGCATTCAGTCAAATGCTTACTGTAAGTAAGAAGTTGGAAAAATCTTAATGAAGTTGGAGAAGAAGTTTCAAGTGCAGGAAAACCACATCTTCTATGTATTGTATTCTGTTGTGACTTTATTTGTCTGTTGTATTTGTATTGCATGGGGTTTTTTATACCTTGTAAAATGAAGTCAAATTGTGTTCTCAAAGCATTGCTTTCTTGGGTTTTGATAAATGACTATATTTCCATAGACTTCACTGAATTGCCTTTAATTGAGACCATTTGTTATGAGATGATATCAGAGCTCAAGACCAATGGCTGGGTTTTCTCTCCGCAATGTTGCTCCCAGCAAACAATCTGATAGGAGCCTTCAGAAATATAGAGCTTTTTTTAACTAGCAGTATAACTCACTAGTAAATATAGAAGGTTATAACATCTTAAAATAATTTATGGTACTGTCAGGCCTGAAGAAGAAAAGACTTCTCTCGGGAAGCAGTTTCAGCAGGAACTTCAAAAATTGCATGTTTGATAAATGGCACCACAACTAACAATGTTCAAAGTGCAAGGATCAAGGGAACTTTAAATTAGGAATTTAGACTCTCAGGTCCACATAAAACTATTATGGAGGAACATGCTTTGACCAAACAAAAGACAAACATTTAACGTGTCAATGAAATCAACAAGAGAAACATATCTACTACTCTTTAGGGAGCCTAGATTTGACCTGCCTGTATACCAGGATGTCACTGATAAAAAGTGTGAATTTTTGTCATAAAAGAATAATATTTTCCACCCATCTAAAATTTTTGAGAATCTTAAACATTTTTCCATCCCACATTCTGGCCCAGCACTCAAAACATTTCAACAACAAAAAAGAAGCCACCCAAAAACCCCCACAGTAATAACTGTACCTGAGAAAAATGCAATATTACTTTTATATGATTTTTCCAGTGCTTATAATTTTTCTCTTTTTGAGCTGCATCTTAGCTGATATTTTAAAACAATAAATTGCTTCATCTGGAAATGATTTAAAAATGAAATGTTTTAGTTTGAAAATCTTGATTTTTTTTTCTTTTAAAACAAATTGCACCAAGAGGTGTACTGAAACAGACTCACAAATACTGCTTCTTACTAAATGGCATTTTCTAATGAAAAACATTTTATCCAAAGATTCCTGAGAATTTCTATCCCCTGTCATAGTCTGTGACTTTTGGAATAAATGAGTGACCAGGAGTCACTTGCCTTAAAAGAATGATCTGCTTACTCATAGGTTATCTAAGGATGCATAGAGGGATGCATGTGCTTTAAAACTAGTTCCTCTTGACAATACCAAGGTACCTAAAAGGTTAAGTTTTGTTAAGGCTCTCTTCAGCTCTTGTGGACACACCACTCAGCATCCTGAATTTAGAGGACATCTGCATTCTGCTACTGTTATCTTGGTTCCTTTGCTAGGACCATATGCTTTGACAGAGATAAGGAAGAGAGGATTTGCTGTTTGTGAATACTCATTATAACTGTAATGAATGAGATAACACTGATTAACAAAGAAATTAAGAGTTCTGTTCTTTGGAGAACAAGGTACCAACTCCATCAATACATTGATTGGAGAGTTGTTCTACTGATTCCAATTTGTTATAGTTTAAACATCTGGTTTAGTTTTATTAACACACGGACCTTGCAACAATTCCATTTTTCATCAAAAAGTTTGTTTAAGAATAAAGGGAATTGAAACAAGGAAAATATGTTTTGATAGTTTGAACACAATCTGTCCATATCTTGATCTGTCTTAACAGTTACATAAAATATTTTTGCTATGCCTACATCTCTGTGTATTTGTGCATTACCTACTTTTTCAACGTAATGTTCTCCTTTGAAATATTTTTACATTATGGTGTTTAGAACAAACTTCCCAATTTCCCATTTAAATTACTGTTTGAGTCATGGTACTGATTTCAAGATCTTTCTCATAAGAAAGAAGTGGCATTTCAGAGAGAATAAAGAATACAAATATAGCATCTCTGAGCTACAGATACCTGGCAATCAGAGAGAGAATAGAGGTACCATTCATCCCTAAACAGGTTTCGGGCCTCATGAACATTTCAGGAAGGAGCCCAAACCTGGGCCACAACAACAACATCATAATGGAATGACTTAAAAATCACACAAAAACATGGAATAGAAAATACTGCTCAAAAAAACTCCAACACCCTATCCCCCAAAAAACCCCAAACCCCACCCTCCTGCTAATCCAGAGCTTTGAGATTCAACTAGTCCTCTGTGTAAACACACAGACACTCACACAAGCATACTCCCCTCCATACACCTACATGTCTCACTTCTCTTCTGTACTGACTCCTACAGACAGGGAAACAGTTGTGTTGCACCTGATTTGCATAATAACCAGTCTCATCAGGACTGTTGGACTGATTGTGACTGTTGTACTGATTGTAACTCAAAAACTTTGGAATTTGTCTTTCAGCCTCACTCTTGAAAGTGGGGCCAGCAACACTGCCTATCTGTCTCCTAGTATTTCTACCAACTGATTGCAGAGGACAGTTTTCCAGATGTTTCTCAGTGTTGAGAAGAGACACCACTGTGTAGGAATAACAGCAGTGCTTAGGAAAGCACTGCTTTCCTAAGGAAAGTTGCTTAATATGCTCTGCAAAGGTGATCCTTAGTAACAACAAATATGTTGCCCATAATCTGAATTTTCAAAGTCTTTTCTTTATTATCACAACTTCCAGGGTGGGGAGAAGGGACAAAAAACCCCAAAACAAACCAAATAAAAACCAAAAAAGAAATAAACAAAAAAAAGAAGTAAAAAAAATACCAAAAAATTTCCCCAAAACAAACATCTCTTTAGAAATTGATTTAACCCAGAAAAGCTTTCCAGAGCAGCTAGGACAACTACTTGCCCTACACAGGGGTCTTTTTTCACTATGTTGCCACCTTCCCTGTGTCTCTCTTAACTGTCTTGCTCCCTCAACAGTTGAAAACCACTACAGGTGTTTAAAGCGTGTGCCAAGTCCCATGCTGTTACACATACACCAAGCAGCCATGCAGTGCTCAAAAGGCAGCTCTGTTGCTGCTTGCCAATTATGGCACAATGGATCTTATTTATATCCTAAGTTGTAATCTCTTTGAGTTCCTTTCTCATATTGGCAGTTTTAGGAGAAGTTAAGTGCACTGGGTAAGCTGTGATCCAAAATGCAATGTTAGGCAGCCGTTGCACCAAAACTACAAGAGTAACCTCCTTTTAATACACGTTGCCCTTATTATGTGCTCCCTCTGGGATCCAGTCAGGCTGCAGCTGAGAGTCACATTCAGGAGTTTTGCTGATGTGATCCTTTGCCAGCTAGATAATCACCTCTTAAAACCAGGCAGGCAGGCAGGCATCTTTGTCAAACGAGTGCATTTCACGATCGTGAAGTGCCATCTTCAGAGTACTTCCAGACCCTACACTGTGACTGCAGGCTGCCTGTCCCCCCCACCCTTAATTAAGAAGCCCTCTCATGCTCATGCTGGGACTGTTGCACGTGTTGAACCTTGGCATTTCCAGATCCATTTCTCTTCTTTAAAGCCTTATTGCTTCTACACAATCTGCAGAGACTGTTGCATCACAAACAGATCTTTAATGCCTTCATTTGTACATAACTTTGCCCCAGAAAAATTCACAGCAGGAATCCTGAGCTGCCGTCAGCTTGATGTACCCACAAGTATCAGCCTTAGTCTGACTCCGGGTAAGTAGCCATCACCTTCAGAAAGATTCAACAAAGAGATGGAAAAGAAGCTAAAAATTTCAGCATATTTATTGTACCCACTTCCCATCTGCGATGTTCACTGTAGGTCCATCAGGCCAGGTATGGGGGAGGCTGTGGCACGTTGCACTTGGTAGTATAATATTTCTACAATATTGCAGTCATTGAACCAGGGATGAGGATGATACACACATATAAAATGAGATGGAAGAGGAGAAATAGAGACAATCTCAACAGCAAGCTCAGCCTTATGACACTTTTCTTCTCCTTCCCTTCCCCCTCCCATGACAGGAAGGTCATTCCACCTCCTCTTTTGGAGTGCTTGAATTAGCTTCTGCTGATAAGAGGCCTGAGTGCTTGGAAGATTTTGAATCCAAAGCAAGTCAGAGTCAATCTCAAATAATCTTAATGTAAATTTTCTACTCTTGTGCTAAGATTACTTCATTATTCGGGGATTTCAAGACATGTCTGTAGGTCTTTCAAACTGGAATAGCTTGACTTGTCCCAGGCTAGTCTATTAAGCTGCCCATGGCCTTAGAAACAAAGACCATAAATCACATTTTTTATAAAAAACAAAATAAGGTATGAATGTATGTATTTGTGGTCAGGTTTTGCCACAGTAAGCTTTTATTTTCCTCTCTCTTTTTGTCATTCGACATCAGTTGAATATGTAACAGGAAATTACTTATATACCCCCCCCTTTTTTTTTTCTCCTCATGCCATTTAATAGAGGGCTAAAGCTGAGCTAAAAAAGGTGGGGTTTGAGGGCTTTTTAAAAACAAATTTCAGCTGTAGTGGCTCCTACAAAACAAGGCACAACCTTAATAATTTATGCAGCCTTTAGAAAAGAAGGGATTACTGTGGTGTATCCTCAACCTAGAAATTACTATTGTTCAGAAAGAATAATAATAATGAAAAAAAGATTAAGCATCCATATCCAAGCTAGAATTGCTATTGTAAATGAGGCTGTAGACTGAGGAATTGACCTTCTTAGATAGAATAGCTGAATCTTTCTGTGAATTATGGGACACCCCTACAAGTTAGAATCTATCTACAGCTCGTGATGCTTCACACTTGCTAGAGAAATGATGTGCTGTGATGTGGACCTTGCCACATATGTAATCTAGAGTGCGAAATGAATAGTGCTCTTATTAAGTAGCTGAAATGTCCCTGACAAACAGTAGTCCCAAGGAAATAATTTTGAAATCCTGGGACTTGAATATATGCTTTCATTCATTTTAGGGAAACGCAGAGGAAGCACTACTACCACATTTAGTCTGTCACCCTTCCATGGCAGTATGCTTTCTGAGATGTATTTTCTTCTGCTTCACTTTGATTTTTAATGATGGGAAAATAATTGTTCCCAGATTTTCTTTAGGGAGTCCAAGTTGCTGGGAAATCAGGGAAATCAGTGTGATGCCTGCCTCTAGAAAGTTGGGGTTTTTTATAATCCCAGGCTAAATCTGCTAGAGTCAATGCCTGTAATTCTGGCACAGAAACTCATATGCAGGGAAATGACATTTCTGCAGAAATATCATAAGGCACAGTCTTTGCTTGTTTTGGACAAGCCTGCAAAGCAGGAGCGAGGAAACACTTGCTTTTCTCTCTGTTATGCAATGGCATTCAGTGAAGTTTTCCCTGGTGCAGGGTGATGACTTGGGACGTGGATGATTCGGGTTCAGCTCTCTGGTTCACTGCAAAGGCAGCAGAAAGGAATAATATGTGCCCACATTTCGTCTGCTCTAGTTCGCAGCCACATATGAGCAGAAAGGCACCTTCCTTGCTTAGCCCAGCAGACAAAAGTGGTTAGTTTTAACATGGATCAGTTACCACACCATTGCTCATAGCCTGGTTTGCAAAGTTAGGTGCCCCTTCAGAGGCTTGTGAGTGTCATGACCTAAACTGAAACGTAAAGGATGAGCAAAATACATTCCCACTGAGCTTGCTTAGATGGTATGTCTGCATTATTAAGCACTGCCTAAGTTTCTTCACCCTTTAATTTCTTATTATATCTTCAGACCTGCCTGTAAAGCACTGAATCCAATTTTATACTAACCAAATCATGGGAAAGAATAATAGTTTCTGATTGTTTACAGTATATGATTTTTTTTTTCTTAACCTGGCTTTTCTGACAGCTCTCCATAGATCCCAGCCATGGGCTTGCATGCTGTTTTCAAATTTATGTACTTTTGACTGCAGCCTAGCTGTCTCACACACAGCTAAACAATTATTCGAATATTGGTTCTTCGATGTTAATAGCCACCTTTTATTGCTTTATCAATACTGAGCACAGGGTGAAATAGAGCCAGCTGCAACTTCTTAAGTCTTAGAAGCTCATGGTCATGAAGATGACAGAATCAAATTCACCTTGTCTATAGTTTATGGGGTTTTGTGCTATTCCTCACACCAATGACATTTTTCTAGTCACAAAAGTGAAATACTAAATTCACTAAATGCACCTAAGGAGAGATGCTGCAAGTCCTTCTGATGTCTAAACATCAAATGGTCTCAAAGGAGTTACAATGCAATGAAATTGGATGTGCAGATATTCTATTTTGTGAAGGAAAAAAAAAAGTCCAGCAACACATTCAGTTTCATTTTTCTCCTTAGCAGACTAACTCTCTTCTTCGCATATCAAATTTTGCAACGTTTTTGTCCAGGTTCTCATCTGGGAAATTTTAAGCCCCAAGTAAATGAGATGTTTAAATGTTACAAGGAAAGCAATTTGATCCAGTGCTAGTAACTGTGCAAATGTTTCTGTATCTGGAGATTTAGTCATCGCCAACTTTTAAAAGCAAATAAATAAACACTGAAGAACTGTTCCTTTAGGACTATCTGGGGTTGTTGGAAACTAAAACCTGTCTGTGTGCTCATATTCTCTGTGTTGCTTAAATAAGGCATTAATTAATAAGAGCATAAGAAATCATCATCCCATGGTAATGCAGGAAGTCAGAGTAAGGCAACATTCTCTGGTAGAAATCATGGCCTAACCTGCTTTAAATGAACATGGCTACCTGGCAGCCTTTGTGGTAGAGATGTGTAAGATCAGCTGAGAACCTGAGAAAGGAGGCCTAAGGTTGGTGAATAAAAAGAAAAGAGTTTTCAAACTTGCCTATATCCAGCACTGCTCATTTCTCACCCTGTTACAACAAAAGCGCTTACACAGAATAGTTGGGGAAACTGTCAGAACAGACTGAGGTTTCCTCTCAGAAAAGGTAGCAAAATCACAGGATCATTTAGGTTGGAAAGGACCTCTTGAAATCCTCAGGTTTGATTGTGTTGGCTGGTTAGAGAGCGAGTAGTCACACTCCCACAGTATTTAATAAAGGCTGTCACTCAAAACTGAGAATATGATAAAGAGAGCATAAAACAAACACAGTAGGGTAGATGAGAAAACACTGAAAACTAATTATGATTCCTGGTAAACGTTTTTCTGTTGAAAATTTTTGATGGATAATGAGTTTTGATTAAAACTAATATTTTTTCAAGTAGTGTTTGCTTTCTGCATTTCTTAGCTTTTTTGAGAGAGCCAAAAACTCCAAAAGGCTTTCTTTTTACTCTGAGGAATTAGATTTCTAAAAGACATTATTAAAATTTTATAAATAATATACACATTTATTTATATATAAAATTTATATAAATAGTATAATATGTTTCTCATATCTATGTATATGTATCAGCAAATAATTTCCAAGTAACTCTATAGTTACAATTATCTTCACACAGATTCCTGTTGCTCACATGTCCCAAACACAGCTAGCTTCTGGAAACTAGTACTAAAGTCCTCAGTCAACAGAAGAGTTGCAGCAAGATGTCAGGGTGTGTTCAGCCCAGCAGCATGGTCACTCTCCCTTTTGTTGGGGCTCTGTGCCAGCAGCACAGCTTCTCATAGCAAGGACATATGGCCAGGGCAAAGGCAGCTGAATCATGCATCCCAATCACTTAGCAGTATTCCTAAATATCATAAAACAGAAACTCCTGAAAACAAGGTATAAAGTTATGGCAGCTTAAGAAAGCTTGAAGAGGATTAAGTGGTCTTTCCCACAGGAAAGAGAGATGAAACATACCATTAAAGGCAGTAACAAATGCCATGTCCCCACCCTTATCTATAATAGGATTCCTCTCAACAGGTTTTGATGAACAAAAATGGAGTTGATCATTTACACAACTTCTTCAGAGCCATTTCTCAATGAGGTAAGACGTTTCACTGGCCTGTCTCCTCATGAGTGACTCCAGACAGAAACACACCACAGAGCTGTCTCAGCTGGCCATATTTCCTACCCACACGCACTATCTATCTGCCTTGAAGGATCGCACTGCAGCAAGAGACATAAGCACTACATGGTTAGGCAAGCAACAGCTGAACCATGGAGAATTAGTTTCAAGGTAGAAGAAACTTAGCAACATAATCATCTGTCTTTTTACAATGTTTACAATGCCAGGGGTTTGTTGATTTGTTCCTGTGCTTATTTTTGTGATACTAAATTTGATTAGAATGAACCTTCCCTCTGGGTGCATTGGCAAACCATAAAGTAGAGATACACTGAAGCCTATTATAAAGTCAAAATCTATAAATAAATTTAGAGTTACACAAAACAATGCTAGGCATACTGAGCATTTTATTATTCAATATGTCTTTTTGCTAGTGGCATATCTACTTAATTCTGAGAGATCTGTGTTTTACTAAGCCCAGCAAGCATTTAATAACTAGCACTTTACAGCAACTTTTGTATAAACAAATATTCAAAGGTGCTGTTCAAAGTTCCTAGCTCTTTTCTTCAGTAAACAAATGGAAATGTAAAGCTCTTTGGAAGGTTAGGGATATTTTCTGGCATGAGTAAAAATGAAACTTGGATCGAAACGGCTTAAACCGAAACCTGTGACTGCTTCTGGTGGAGTAGAGTGGTTTTATACAGACAGATTTATAAACTTATGTGCAGTTTTGATACCTAAATGCTTCCTACCTGGATAACAGAGCTTTCCATTTACTAAAGCTAGTTTTTTTCTGTGTTTCTTGTATAGATTAGTTAAATCTTAATCAAAACCCTCAATTTAGATGCCCAACTCTGGAGGATGGGGATACCATACATGGCTGGATGGATCTAGCATGACATGTGAGTCTCGGGATTCTCAAAATCAGTGGCACTCAGACCTTCCCATGCAATCTTTGTGTGAAGAGAGGCTGTTGACTAAGACCTCTTCTCTAGCTCTATACACAGTTTTGAAGGAGTATCTGCGTTTCAAACCCACAGCTATCTGAATGCTGGCATTTCAAATTCACAACAATTTCCCTAATTTAAACAATGTCTACTTGTTTCTCATCAAAACTAAACTACCATCATGAAATGCACCCACTTATACTCTCTGCATACTCAAACAACTAAAATTGGACGGGGTCTGATGTAAAATAAGACTTCGTCTATCAGCATCTTCATCATCATTTTTGAGCTACTCATATGGAGCTGAAAGGAAGACACATTATGTAATCTCCAAGTGTAAAGATGTTAAAATCAGTTGCAGGAATAAAATGAGGCATCAAAGCTTTAATTTCAAAGATCATTATTTCCACAATTGAGCATCATTAGTTAAGTCCTGCTTCTCAACTGGACTGACAACAAACAAATCATTCTGAAACAATGGGGTGGGATAAATGCTTGTCACTTTTGAGCACCTTGGCATTTTCTTTAGATCTGATACAGAGTCTAAGTGAAGCAACCATTAAGTTCTCTCCTCATTGCTGTTATGGGGATAATACTGATACTTGGCTGGAGATCACCAGGAATCAAATGTATCTTTGAAGTATGTGTCATTGAAACATAACCGACTTGAGCAGGAAATCTTTGCCCATTTTGTGGATGGATAACCCAGGTCCTGGTAATTCCATGAGAAAAGGTCAGTGTGTGGCCACAGGAAACCCCAGGACCAGTATCAGTCTATGTCAGCTGAGGTTCTGCCCTGTGGATTTCCCCCTACATTTTTATATGTGCTGAGTAAGGGCACAAATCACCTCAGTCCTTACTCAAGCAGAAATTCTTCTGAAGTTAAACAAAATTTTATCCACATCAATTGGGTAGGAAAATTTCTGAACATTGCAGTTATGAATAACAGAAGTTATAATTGACTCTATGTTAACAAACTAATTTAAAAGCCCTAGTGAATGCCAGGGGAAAATCAAGTAGAAGTTTCTGTTAGGTTTAAAGAAAGATGAGCAAATGGTTTGCCAGGTAGAAGAACAGCTGCCATATTAATATCCCCAGCTGAAACTGTCCTGAGCTAAGTAAGCTTCACTCTGTGACCCAAATGGCTGAGGTCTAAAGCTAAACATATAGTTGATCCATAGGTCACGCTAAGCACTAGACTTGCAATTCTTAATTAACTCACTTGGATAATACAGAACAAGTAGCATTATCAGCAAACCATCAGCCTCCACAGAGAGCTGTAAACGCCACAGCTCTGTATATTCAACACTTAACACATTAAAATTTACTTAAATATGAACCGATATTTTGATTATATTCTCTTTCCCTTTACACTTATTAAATCCATCTCTCATCTCATATCGTTGTATCTTTTATAAAATGTCCAACTTGTAAAGAAATCACCACAGTCTTTTTCTAATCCTTCTTCTAAGTTAGTTTCTTAGTAGAAATATTCACATCTCTCTCTTCTCTGAATGCTATCATACTTCACATGGATACGGTGCTTTCATTGTGTTTACTGTTCTGTCTCTAGTAATGCGTATTAATCTTTAAATCAAATGCACCAAGCCAAATGCCATTAACATACATGGTAGACTGCAGTTGTGTTTCAAAAGCCTCAGACACCCTATGGTTTTGAAAGCATCATCCCAGAGGTTAGGCACGGTGTGCTGCATGAAGAGTGGAAGAGGCTATTAAAACAAACACTGATAATTGCAACTTCATGTCTTCTTTTGTCCCAAACTGTTGTAAATCAAAATCCCTTCTGGAAGAAGATGAAGGAAAGAGAATTCCTTTAGACTCCATAAAATAGTATCTTCTGTCTGTTGTATTGTTTTTCAATTCTTTGGTTTTTCTTTGGGTTTTTTGGCACCCCAAAAGTCAAAGCTGCAATAGCTTTGGTTACTACAGTAGTGTCTATGGGGCTGGATGACATGTACCCCAGGGTCCTGAAGGAGCTGGCTGATGCTCCATCATATTTGAAAAGTCGTGGCTGTCAGGAGAGGTCCCTGGGGACTAGAAAAAGGGTCACATCACTCCCATTTATAAGAAAGGGAGCAAGGAAGACCCAGGGAATTACAGGCCGATGAGCCTCACCTCTGTGCCTGGGAAGATCATGGAACAGAACCTCCTGGATGACATGTTGGAGCACATGAGGGACGAGCATGTGATCTGGGACAGCCAGCACGGCTTCACCAAGGATGAAGGTGCCTCACCAATCTGGTGACCTTCTATGATGGAGTGACAGCATTGGTAGATAAAGGGAAGTCAACCAATTTCATCTACCTGGACTTGTGCAAGGCCTTTGACTTGGTCCCCCACCACATCCTTAT
>VZTU01025744.1:0-11699 GCA_013400835.1 Zapornia atra
AGGTGTGGTGCTGAGGAACATGGGTGAGTGGTGGCAGGTTATTCAGTCCCCCAGACAGATAGTGGGTGCTGCTGTAGGGTGGAAGGCTTGGTGGCAGCTTGGGATGCTCTCAGATGCTGCAGCGTGGACGTGGGTCACAGCAGCAGCTGAACTCTGCTGTCAAACTCAGGCATCCCTAGGAACTGCTGGCAAACCACACCAACCTGACCCCAGCTTCCTGGAGTCTGGCCCCCAGGCAAGACAGCACTGCTCTGCCTGCACCAAAGGATCCCTGTTAGGGTGATGGTTGGACTTGATGATCTAAAGGGACCCTTCCAACCAAGGCAATCCTATGATTCTGCAGTCTCACAGTTCAGCAGTGGGCCGTCACAACGTGCCATATGCGTTGTGTGCCCTGCAGTGACTTCTTCAGCTGCCCTAAATCCAAATTCTCCCTGACCTGGCTACAAATCCTTTTGGGCCCCTTCTGATAGCTTTTTGAGTCGTAGAATCACCTGGGTTGGAAGAGACACTTAAGATCATTGAGTCCAACCACAGCCTAACCCACCTCTAGATCATGTCCTCAAGCATTTCATCTGCATGACTTTGAAATACCTCCAGGGGTGATGACTCCACCACCTCCCTGGACAGCCTGTTCCAATGCTTGACGACCCTTTCAGTAAAGAAATTCTTCTCTTTTGCTCTAAAGAGTTAGTTTTTCTCATGCTAAACACTGGGCTGTGGGGATGGGGTGACATTACCAAACAAAATAATGCTTTCCGGAGACTTCTGTTGCGCGTGAACGTCTCTGGGTAGGATTTTTTTGTGTGCTATACAGGCACAATTTGGCTTATGGTTTGGCATCTAAACACTGTTACGAAGCCTGGGAGAACAACTTGGTCCTGTTATTACAGAGAGACTGTGAGAAGATTGCTAGCTGCCTTGCTGCAAACTCCGAGACGGGCATGGTTGAAGGTAGGTAGGAATTTCTCAGGAGTTCAGGCTGCTTCTCTCTGCACCTGGGAAACATCTTTAATATACCTCTTGTTGCATTTGGTGGTATCTTCTCTGGCTGTACGTGGACTGACTATTTCTTGTGTTTGTTAACTCTTTTAAAAATTACATCAGCTGAGCAGTGTGTCGCTTCGTTGCTTCTGTCGCTCGTAAGTAACGACAAGAGGGCCTGTTCATGTGTTTCCACTACCACTTGCCCAAGCATCTCTCAGAACCTTCTTACCAGGCTGATCTGGTATCCTTTGTAGCAATGAAGTCATTGTCTACAGTTGGCCGGCTGATTGCTGGCACTCAGTCTTAGGCAGCAAATTATTGCATGCCCCTCTGCATAGGTGAAAGTGGAGAAGTGTCATGGCAGGCTTCTTTGTAGCTCTAAGATATGCAGAACAATCAGGCAGCAGAGTAGTGGGGTTTTTTGTTACACTGAATTTGCCCTTTGACTGAACATCATAAAGGCAAAGAGTATCTGAGAGGAGGCCGGTGGGGAAATTTGGAGTGGCTTTTAGATCGTGATCTGATTTGATGCAGGTGAACTTGATCTGGGAAATTGCTGCTTATTTTCTTCAGGGCCAGGTGACTCAAGTTAGGTCCAGCTCCACAGGGAGAGTGTCTTAAGGCCTGAAGCCTTAAACTCCAGATAAACTTTTGAGCACTGGAACAGGGTCCCCAGGGATGTGGTCACAGCACCCAGACTGACTGACTGAGTTGAAGAAGTGTCTGGACAAAGCAGTCAGTCCTGTGCTCTGACTTGGGTCGCCCTGTGTGGAGCCAGGAGTTGGACTCGATGATCCTTATGGGTCCCTTCCAACCCTGGAGATTCTATGATTCTGCAACCTTACAGTGAAAACTGATCTGAATGGTAAACAAGAAGAAGACAGATATGCAAACGCAGCAACTTACACAGGGTCCTGTCGTGGGCAGTGGCAGCGATGAGAACAGGACCTGGATCTCCTGTCGTTATTTGCTGTCTTATAAGAGGATCTGGATGGGTTCATCTAGCCATGCTTTTTTGAGGAGAACCTCTTTCTGTGTGTGCCAGTACAGTTGGGAACAGGATTTGTGAATGAAACATTGGCTTGCTTTCTCGGAGGGTGGTCTGAGCTTCTGCAAAATGGGGGTTTCTTCAGAGCTTTATCCTGGGTGCAAGATCTCAGGATCAAAACCTATATTTCAGACACTTCTGCTGTCAAGGAACTGAGGTACTTGCTCGCATTTCCCCTGGCATTCAGCTCAGAAATAAGAGCTTGCCTGCCTCCCCTCTGTCTCTGCAGGCGTGTCTCCTGTCATGGTGAATGAGAGGCATAATGGCAACCTGCTTGTGCACCTTGGGCCCAAGCTGCAAGCCTACCCGGAGGAGCTGCTGCGGCAGCGGCGAGGCCACGATGGCCAGCCCCAGTACCTCATCCAGTGGAGTGTTGTCAGCTCGGGAGAGAGAGCAGCGGGGGGCAGCGGCGCCTCCTGCGCAGCGCCCAAGCCGGAGAGCATCTCCCTGTGGATGTCTGCAGAAGAGGTCTGTGCCAGCTGCCCGGCGCTGCTGGGCAAGAGGCAGCAGGACGGGCAGTGGGTGAGAGAGGAGAAGGCAGCCCGCCCGTTTGCTGTAGACGTGCCCCGGGACGAAGCCTCGCTGCTGGAGATGCAGGCTGACGTCAGGAGCCTGGTGCAGCGCGCTGGGCGGCAGATGTCCGATGGCGGGGCCCCCGAGTCCTCCATCCTCAACACCGTGCACGTGCTGAGCGCGTACGCCAGCATCGGCTCGCTGGCGGGGGCCTTCAGGGAGACGGGAGCCCTCGACTTGCTGATGAAGATGCTGTGCCACAAGGAGAAGCAAGTCCGCTGCAGCGCGGGCAAGATGCTGAGGGCCCTGGCTTCGCATGACGCAGGTGGGGGCCGGTGCTGCTGGGCAGCTGAGGGGTGCCAGCCCTTTTGTAGGTGTGGGGTGCCTGGGAAGCGGCGTGTCTCGGGGCTTGTTGGCGGCGGGGCGGGGAATGGGACTGGACCTTCCAAGCAGCCCCTCGGTGCTCCAAGACTTAGGGAGCTCTTTTCCCTGACAGCTTCCTGAGCTGGGCCACGGGTGCGCTGCTAGGAGGACTTGTGCCAGGGTGTTGGGGTGTGTCTGCTGCGTGCTGTCAGCTGGAAAGGCTCTGGCCTGCTCCTGGCAGGGAGCCCTTCCTCAGGCCCTGGTGGGTAGAGGCCTGGTCCTCTCATTTGAGAGGAGCTGCTGTGGCTGGGAAGTGCCCGGTGGGGCTTGGGTGCACCTGGAAGGTTGCTGGCAGTGGTGTGTCCCACCAGAGCTCTGGCTTTCCCCATCCTAGTGCCTGAGCTCACATGGCTGTCCAGCGAGGCAGATGATGTGGGGTTGATCCAGGTTAAAACGTAACTTTTTTATTCCCTGGAGCCTGTGATTTGGGGTTGCTGCTTTGGGGGAATATGCCAGCTTTAGGGGTGGAAAAATGCAGTGTTATTCTATGGAGCAAAACATTTCCAATCCAGGTTAAAGAACAGAACATGGAGGGTGGGGCTGAGGGTTGTCTTTAGGGGGCCTGAAGGGTTTCTGTGGTTGTTGCAGGGAGCTGGGCCTCTGTCCTGCTGTCCCTGAGCCAGCAGGATGGCATTGAGCAGCTTTAAGGGTGTGTTGTGGTTTCACACCAGCTGCTAAAACAATCTGAAAGCTGTTGTGTTAAAGACAATTTAGTAGGAAAAAAGGAAGATAAGAATATAGAAGACAAGTGCTGAACAGCACAATTTTTCAGAAACTGAAGCCAATGCTCTGCAAGACCCTGAGCTGACCCTCTCTTCCTGGCCACACCCCCACAGTTGCATAGGGAGGTGATGGTATTGAATATCCCTTTGGCCAGTCTGGGTCAGATATCCTGGCTGTGTCCCCTCACAGCTTATTGGGTGCCCCCCACTTTCTCATTGCAGGGCAGTAGGAGAAGTTGGGAAGTGCTTGATTGCTTGGCAACTACTGAAAGCATCAGTGTGTTATCAACATGGTTCTCATCCCAAACCCAAAATTCAGCACTGCACCAAAGTGGAAAAATGCAGTGTTATGCAGTGGAGCAAAATGTTGCCAATCTGGATTAAAGGACAGAACGTGGTCCTAGGTTATGCTGAGCAGAAAAGCTGTTCCTTGCTTCCAAGTCTGTCTTGCACAGGGAGCATGGGCTTATGGTTGTCTTTAGGGGGCCTGAAGGGTTTCTGTGGTTGTTGCAGGGAGCCGGGCCTCTGTCCTGCTGTCCCTGAGCCAGCAGGATGGCATTGAATGGCACATGGACTTCGATGGTCGCTACACCTTGCTGGAGCTGTTTGCTGAGACGACCTCCTCAAAGGAGCACTGCATGTCCTTTGAGGGGATTCACCTTCCCCAGGTAGCAGCAGGCCCTGCCAGCCCTGGGCCTGTGAGTAGAGGGGTTCAGGAGGGGTGAGAGTGGTGGGTGAAAGCTGCTGCTCTTGTTTGGGAGAGGAGGATGGTCGGCAGTGGGCAGCTAAGCGGGAGCGGGTATTGGGAGACCTGGCCCAGGGTCTGGGCCTGGCTTGGGGCTGGCGGTGGTGGGGACGCACATGCAGAGCCTGGTCTCTGAGCAGAGGGTGGGCTGCTGGCCCAGAGCTCTGGCGGGAGCCCGACTCTGGATGAGCTGGTGGCTGGCAGAGAGCTGGGGGTGGGGGTGCTCTGCAGGAGAGTCTGACCGCCGTGCTTGTTGCAGATCCCCGGGAAGCTGCTGTTCATCTTGGTGAAGCGCTACCTGCGTGTCACTTCCCTCGTGGACAAGCTCAGCGGCGGTGCGGAGCAGGGAGGGGGGCAGCAGGGCTGTGCTGTGCCCGGCGTGCTCGCTGAGGAGAGGAGCCGTGTGCAGCAGGAGTTTGAGTTCAGCATGGCCATGGCAAACCTCATCTTGGAGCTGGTGCACGTGATGGGCTGGGACCACCGGCACGAGCCCGAGCTGCTGCCCCAGCAGGACCTGTGGCCTCGCGCCACCCGTTCCATCTTCCGGCACAGGGCCACGTCCCGCACCACCGCTCGAGCAGCCCCCGCTCCTCCCCCAAAAGAGCCCAGTGCCTTCAAGAGGCGCTCGGCCTTCCCGAGCCGCAGCAGCTACGTGGACTATGTGCAGGCGACGCTGGCGCGCGGCATGCGGGTGCGCATGCTGGAGGACTACGAGCAGGTCAGCGCGGGCGACGAGGGCGACTTCCGCCAGAGCAGCAGCGGCACGCCGCCTGTGCAGGTATCCTTTGCAGGCAGGGCAGGGGCTGTCCGGGGGTCCGTCTGCTCTCCCCTGCTGCGGGAAGCGTGCGGCTGTGCCTGGGAGCAGCAGGGTTGAGCCGGGTGTGTGTGTGTTGGGCTCTCCTCCTCAGGTGTACTGGCAAGCCCTGGGCTGTACATACTGGGTTCACTGGCACATGGTGGAGATCATTGGGCCTTCGGGGCAAGAGGAACATGAGGGTCTGGAGAAGTTGTCCCCTCTGACGCACAGCCACAAAGTGGCAACAGGTGAGCAGCCTGTCAGGCCGGAAGCTTCTCTCCCCAACCCTTCTGCAGCTACGCACTGGCCCTGCAGGTCCTCGTGGTGCTGGGTGTCTGAGTGCATTGTCCTGGCTGCTCCAGGCACGTGGGAAAGGGCTGGGGGAGCCGAGAGCTAGAGGGGCCCATTCTCAGCGTGTGCTTTTTCTGTTCTACAGCCCAAAGAGGTTCAAGTGAAGATGGTAATGCCCATCTCTACAGCTTCTGGGGTCTCCTCCCAGCATGTCCCCTTTCTGACTGCCCTCCTATCACCTCCCTTTCCCACAGCAGACTGTGGGACAGTGGGGATCAGTTCTGCCCAGGCTGTCCGCATGAGCTCTTTCCCTCGCGGGGAGCGTGGGGTGGGCAGCAGAGGATGGGGGATTTGGCAGAGCTGACGGTGCCCTTCCTTGCCCTGCTCTCCTGCAGTTGCACAGCCATTTTTCTGCAAGCCCTTTGGGGGGCTGTACTCCCTGCCTTACCTGGGGGAGCAGCTGGCCAAGGCTGCAGAGGCCCTGAGTCGCGCTGAGTGGTGGGAGCTGCTCTTCTTCGTGAAGAAGCTGGAAGCTCAGGAGCAGAAAGAGATCATCTCTCTGATCCAGCAAGACCAGGGGGAGCAGGTATGGGCTAGAGCCTGCCATGGTGAAGTGGGAGGGAGGTTAGGGAAGGGAGAGGCCCTGGAGGAGGAGACCCCGAGTGTGAGCTGTGCAGGGACAGCCCAAATGGGGCTGAAGTGGGACTGAAATGGGAGGGTGAGTGGGGGATGGCGAAAGCCCACGGGACTGGGCACAGCAAAGGGGTGAAGAGACGTGAGAGGAAACGCGGTCTCCCACGACCCCATGTGAGTGAGCATGTCCAGTGAGGTTTGGGGTGACAGCCCATGGGTGGTTCTGGTTGTGGTTGGCTGGTGAGTGCAGGCTGGTGGTAGATGGTTGGGGACAGCCTGGGGAAGGTGGCAGTGGAGAATGGGCCTGGGGACCTCCGGCCTTTCTGCCCGTCCTGGCACTGGCTGTCATGGGTGCCCATGGCAAGTGTGTGGGCTTAACTTGACCCCATGTTTCCAACTGTTGGAGGTGGATGAAGAAGCCCTGATCCAGCTGTCAGTACCTGCAGAGCTGGCACAGAAGGTGCTGCAGGTCTTGGAGGAGCGGTGCCATGGCAGCACTCAGCGTGACCTGCACGACTCCCACGTCTATGCCAAATACTTCCGTGGTAGAGGAGCCAAGCAGGATGGTGGGGGGAGCACGATGGTGTCCTCGGAGGGTGCCGGCTGCGGGAGTAGCCCTGAAGCCATGATGGCCAAGGCAGGGAAGGAAGATGTTTCCTCAGGCACGGTGCTGCCCCGTGCCCCCGCTGCAGTGCTGAAGTCAGATTCCCAGCTGTTCAGCGAGCTCCTCGAGCAGGAAGGGTTGCTCTTCCCAGAGGTGACAGAGGAGCAGATGAAAGGTAACTGCCCGCTACGTGCCGTGGCCCGCACACTGTGTTGGAGGCAGCTCTGGTGCCTGGACGGGGGAAGGCTCTGGGCAGGGTGTGGGAGTCCGAGGCACCCGGAGGTCACCTGGGGAGGGGGGAGCTTGTGGGTACCTGGCGCCCTGATCGCTGCTGGAGGTGTTAGTGCCGCCCTCATGCCCGTGTCCCTGCCTCTCTCCCACCAGTGCTGGGCAGCTCCCAGGGGCTGAGCGAGAGGGGCTCGCTGGCCACAGCTGCAGCCATGTTGGATGCACTCCAGAGCTCAGCGGTGGGGCTGCACTTAGCTGGGTTCAGGCACGTTCTGAAGATGCTGGAGGAGGAGGCTGAGCCTGAGAAGCAAGTCAGCCAAGCCCAGGGCAGGCTGGGGTCCAGGAGTGTTGGGTGAGCCATGGGGTGCTGTGCTCCCTTCCTGCTGCCTGGGGAGGGCTGCTTTGGCAGGGTGGGGGGCAGTACTGGAGCGCGGGAGGTGGCAGTGGGGGCGGGAAGGCTGGTGTGTTCATGCCTCGCTGTGTTGAGCCGGGAGAGACACGGGTCGCGTGTCCCTGTGTCCCAGGCAGTCTCATTTCTGGGGCTGACCCAGCTGCGGTAGCGCCGTGTGTGCAGGGAAAAGGTGGCTGCCAGGGTGCAGGGTGCTGCCGGGGCCAGGAGGCTCCTCCTGAGGCGTCCTTTCCCATGCAGGGAGAAGCTGGTGAAGGTGGCAGCAGAGCTGCTGAGCGCTGAGGCGGCAGAGAAGGCCGTGGTGGTGGTGACGCTGCGGCTGCTGGCCGTGCTCCTGGCGAAGTCTGACTGGCGTGTGCCGTTTGCCACGGAGGGTGGTGTGCGGGCTGTGCTGGCCTGCATGCAGCAGCACAGCTCCTCCGCCCTGGTGCAGCAGGCTGGCCTGGCGGTGAGTGCAGCGGAGGGGATGCTGTGGGTGGGCAGGCCAAGGCGTGGGCTTGGCGCAGAGTGGTGGAGATGCCCGCTGCCCTCCTCATGGCTGCTGGCCTTGCAGGCGCTGAAGGTGCTGGTGGGAGCTGCGGCCGGAGAGCCGGGAGGGGCCGGTGGGACGCCCTTGCCACTGAGTCCCGCCGACGCGCAGATGATGCGGGAGATCTTTGCCAGCATTGGCTCTGCCTCCAGCGAGGGCTCGGCGAGCTTGCTGAGTGCCATCCCTGCTGCCGTGAGCACCATGCAGAGCTTACCAGGGTAGGGGCAGAGCGGGAACGGCTGCTGGGGGTGGGAGGGACCCTGCGCGGGGGTGCGGCGGGCAGGGCAGGCAGGTGGCTTGCGGGTGCAGGGAGGCTCCGTGCTCGGGGCGGAAGGCACCCACATCGCTGTGTCCCTGCAGGGGCTCCTCAGGTGTGCAGAACGGCTTGCTGGTGGTGAACATGCTGATCGATGGCCACCGGGGCCTGGCAGAGCAGCTGTTGAGCTGTGGTCTCCCCACGGTGCTGCGGAGCTGCTGGTGGGACGGGCAGAGCGCCGGCGGCCCTCACGCGATGCTGGCCCTCGGCACGATCAACCGCCTCGTGGATCACCGGCTGCCCCTGGGCCTGGAGGCAGCAGGTAGCGTGCTGCCTGCATGCCTCGCCGGGCCCCAGCCCTGTGGATGCAGCGGGCAGAGCTGCCGCCCCTCTGGAGCGAGTGCAGGGACGAGGTGCACGTGTCCTTGTCGTGGCAGGCAGAGACCCCACCCTGGACCTGAGGGATGTGCGGATGCTGCTGGGCAGCCTGGGGGATGACATCTCGTCCAAGGATGTGGTGGTGGCCCTGGAGCGTCAGCTCTGCGGCGAAGGCCCCGTCGCCTCTGGCGAGGTGGCCCAGCTGCTGCAGGACCACAGGTGCTTCAGGCTGGTGCTGCGCAGCTTGGAGCTGCTGGGGGTGGAGAAGGTGGCAAGCCTGAGCATCCTCAGGTGGGTCTGGGGGACTTGGTAGGGGTCTGGGGCCTCTGCGGCCGGCATGTGAGTGCTTGTGGTGATGCTGGGGGCATGGCACATGTTTGGGGTCCTGGCGGAGCTGCAGGGGCAAGTGTACCCTGGTGCCTGCTCCAGGGGCAAGTGTACCCCGGCACATGTGTGGGTGCTGCTCGGGGTGTCCCGGGGCACAAGGCCACATGGGGACAGAGCGGCAGGTGCCGGGGTGCTGGTGGGGGCATGCGAGGGCTGGGCAATGTGGGTGCCAATGGGATGTCCAGGGTGCCTGGGGAGCCTTGGGTCCCAGTGCCTGGGGGGCACTGACCTTCCTTCCCGGTGGGGCAGGGAAGCAGGGTTGTCTGTGTGCCCCAGCCTGAGTGGGCCACCTCTGTCACTCAGGATCCTGAACAAGTTCTTGGACGCTTACCAGGAGGATGCGCTGCCCTGGCACGAGTGTGTGGAGCCCTGTTTGTCCTCCCTGAGCACCCACAGCAGCGACCGGGAGGTGAGGGTGCCCCAGGATTCGCGTCAGGCAGGGGTGGCTTTGCCAGCTGTGCTGTGCATCTGCCAGGCCTGGTGTGGGTGAAGCGGGGTCCCTGCCTGCAGCAGCCCGGCCCCGTTGTGGCCAACGCACTGGGCAGGGTGGGGAGTGGCTCTGCTGGCCGTGGCCACGTCACGGTGGCTGGCATGCCTGGTGCCATGCCTGGCCAGGCTCTCCCGGGTGCTGCTGGGGTGTCGGGTGGAGGGGATGGGGTGGTGCAGCGCCCCACTGCTGGGACTTGGCGGGTCCCTGGCACCAGCTGGGCCGCTCAGGGCTGCCTGCTCCGCAGGTGGTGCTGGAGGTTGTTGGCTTCCTGCACCGCCTGGCCACGGCCAGCAAGGACTGTGCGGTGGCGCTGTACCATGCGGGCACTCGCGAGGCACTGTCCAAAGCCTTGGACAAGCACAGCACGGCCCCGTCGCTGGCACCAGCCCTGCTCGACCTGGTGATGGACTGTGAGAAGTATGCCAGGCTCTACAAGAAGCTGACATCCAGCATCTTGGCTGGCTGCATCCAGGTGGGCCTGGGGCGACCCTGCTGCGCCCGGGCTCTGGGTCTTGGGGCCCCCCAGCTGTCCCTGGCACTGGGGGTAGCCGCCTGCTCTCTGCCTGCTGCGGGGCGGGTGAGGGCAGGAGGATGTGGGGCCCCTGGTAAGAGCCTTGCCCATCCTGTAGCTGGTCCTGGAGCAGATTGAGGAGCACCGCCGGAGCCACCAGCCCATCAGCATCCCCTTCTTTGACGTCTTTCTGCGCAACCTGTGCCGAGGCGAGTGTGGGGAGAGGGAGCTGGAGCCCCCTGCCTGGTATGTGATGGCTGGAGGCTCCGTGTGCTCTCTCTGCAGGCTCCAGCGTGGAGGTGAAGGAGGACAAGTGCTGGGAGAAAGTGCAGGTCTCCTCCAACCCCCAGCGGGCCAGCAAGCTTACTGACAGGAACCCCAAGACCTACTGGGAGTCGAACGGCAGCACTGGGTCCCACTTCATCACTGTGCACATGCAGTGTGGCGTGGTGGTCAGGTGGGGCTGGGCCTGGAGATCTGGGGGGCCTTGGGGCCGGGAGGACCTGCAGCTGTGCAGGGAGGAGAGGGCTTTGGGGATGTGGGCACGCCCTGCCCCAGTGGTCCCCATGCTGGAGGCTGCTGGATGTGGGCAGCAGTGCGTGGGGCTGGAGGTGGCCAGGGAGGGAGGGAGGTGGGGATGGGGGGTGGCACCGTGTTTGCTGCTCTGCAGGGAGATGAGCATGCTGGTGGCCAGCGAGGACTCCAGCTACATGCCGGCCCGTGTTGTGGTGCTGGGGGGAGACAGCCCTGCCACCATCAGAACTGAGCTCAACGCGGTGAGTCTCGCTCAGCTGCTCAGGCTGTGGGGACCCGTGGGAGCAGCTGGCTGGGCCCTGGGAAGGTCTCACCCCGGTGTCCCGTGGGGGGTGGGGATGGCAGGAGCTGCACTGCTGGAGCCTGCATCTCGTAGGTGCTGGGGGCTTGGGTTGGTGCGCAGGGGCTGCTGGGGGACACACAGAGGCTTTAATGAGGGTGGCTGGAGGGGCGTGCAGGGCTCCTGGCGCGCACAGCCTGGTGTGCTGAGAGCTTGCTGCCTGCTTGCAGGTGACCATCCTGCCCTCGGACAGCAGAGTGATCCTGCTGGAGAACATGACCCGCTTCTGGCCCGTCATCCAGATCCAGGTGAAGCGGTGCCAGCAGGTAGGGAGCAGGGCACCGGGCCGGGGAGCGGGCCGTGGGGGTGCGAGGGCTGCGCCTGAGGAGCTGAGGGTCACGCTCTCCCCTAGGGTGGCATTGACACACGTGTGCGTGGCATCGAGGTGCTGGGTCCCAAGCCCACTTTCTGGCCCATCTTTAAGGAGCAGCTGTGCCGGCGGACGTTCCTCTCCTGCACCGCTCAGGCTCATGCCTGGTGCCAGGAGATCTGCCAGGACCGGGGGCAACTGTTGCAGCTCTTTGGCAGGTGAACTGTCTCCTGGCTGCACCATGGCAACCCCCATGTCCCCAGGCCCAGGGGGATGGTACTCGCGGCCCGGGAGGGGGCTGCTGGCTGGGAGCGGAGTGGCCAGGTGTTCCACCTGGACAGGGAGGGGCCCTTCTTCCTTCCTGGCTCCCAGCAGTCCCAGAGGGCCAGGGTCGCCCTGGGGTCCCCCGGCTTTCAGGTGGGCACAGCTAAGCCAGCAGAGAGGTGCTTGCATGGGGTGGCGTGTCCCAGCCTGGCGGAGGTCGGTGTGGCAGGGGCAGGATCTTGCGGCCACAGGAGCAGCGCAGCTGCCCTGTTTGGCCGCCAGAGCCCCAAGGCCAGGTGCA
>VZTU01025748.1:272-16672 GCA_013400835.1 Zapornia atra
CAAAGTGTCCACTTTTAGCCTGCCATTGCTCCTTAAAAAAATTAAAGCTGTACTTTCAAACTCCACAGAGTTAGATTTCAGTCAGATTTTAAGCCCCCTCATTTTCAAAGGAATAAGACTTCCTTCAGTTTCAGGATGCACTCCCAGGAGCAGCCAAACATTTGGGTGCTCAACAACTATGAAAATCAGCTTCAGAAACTTAGCTCTCCAAAAATGAATTTCAGAGATTGTCATGCGTATGATTTTCTTGATCTTAATTACTTGGAAGAAGAGTTAATACTGCGTGTTTTATGATGGAACTGAAAATTTTAAATAAATTACTTTAAAATACATAAAGTGCCTGCATTATAATTTTCAGAAGTTTTGTCCTAATTCAGAAAACATGCAGTTGCTATATTGACTAATTAAAAGGATAATTTACAGTATATTTCTGTAAAATTCTTTTAGACTTTGGTGAAATTATATGAAACAATAGTCAATAAGGAAATAATGTAGTTTTCCCACAACACTGAGCTGCATTCAGTTTAAAACACACTACTGCTATATGTTTTGAAATGGTAGCTATGTGTGCAGTATGTGTATTACATAATTTATAAGGTGGCCAGTCTCGTTAAAACTGAAATTCAGTAGACCAGTTCACAGGTCTAACAAATGGCAAATGCTAGAAAAGAATTCTAGCCAGTATTTCCAAAAAAGATAATTTCTCACTTTTCTAAAAACCTGAACGTTTGTGGGCATTACGACCTCTGTGGCATTACTGAAAATCAGGGCTCTTAATTTTATTGACTTTCGGCATGCAAAAACATAGGCTTCTGGTTTTGTTATTTTTTTCCTTTAAAATTCAGTGATCTAAATGCATGGCATAAAATAAAAGCTGGTAGGGTCAAACCAAAGCTTTCAGGAGACAGTTTAAATGTCCATTTAACAGGCATCTTTAAGCAATGCATGAAAAGATTACAGTGTTGCTTTACGTATGCAGAAGGTTAGCCTTACTGTGTACTGTGGTCAAAGAAAATATGTTTATTGCTCTTTATGATGTTGAGTTACTAATAATATATCTGCTTCTTAGATTCTAACAGGTGAAGACTGGAATGCTGTTATGTATGATGGCATAATGGCATATGGTGGTCCATCATCATCAGGCATGATAGTCTGTATATATTTCATTATCCTCTTCATCTGTGGTAACTGTATCCTTTGCATTTGCTGGAGAAGCTTCCAAATGGGGCTGTGCACCAAGGACATATGTAAAACATTTATCTAGGTGGGAGTATATTGCAACAGACATGCAAGCACTTTGTGGGTTAAGTCATGTAAATTGTGTACTTGTGCTCCCTAGTGATCAAGACTGAGGGGTCTCCAAGTCCATCTCCAGCTGCTAGTGACAGACAGCAGAGAATTTTTTTCTTTCTTCCTTCAGTGTGAGAACAGTCTTATTCTACCTGCTTGTCTCTGTTTGACATCTCTCCCTCTGAAAATGCACGGACATAGTCTGGTCTCTGTGGTATCTTTTTGACACTCGCTATAGTCCTGTTAATTCTGACACACGCTGACAGTGGGACAGTGATCCACTGTGCATTGCAGGGACCAGATGAGGGATATCTGCACAGAGAAGTGTTGTGTCAGTTAGGATTAAATCTGCTGAAGCATTCCCCTTCCCTGTCTTCAGTGTAGTGGAAATTCTTCCATGGCCCCGTATAGCAACAGAAGCTAGTATCATTCTCAGAAGTTCTTAAAAGGTCAGGAGGTGATAAAAGGGCAAAACCATTTGATTTTCTGTATTATTTGGTATTTGGATCAGTATTTGTACCTAGCAGATAGGGACTGAAGTACATTTGATCTAGTTTTTTGTGGAGGCAGAAAATAGTGCATTATACAAATTAATTTTTCAAAATGCCTATGCAGTCTACATTTTTAATAGACAGTTTTTTATTTGAAACTTGCTCAGGCTAGCATGAAGATTAATTTCTTTTATTTAAAAAAAATATATATCAAAAATTGTGCTATTTTAGAATCAGTCATCCTAATGGATCTGTGCTCATTTTACACCCAGTAATAATCTAGTCTGTTAAATGTGTCTTGCACTCCACTCCAGCATCACAGATCTCTATGCTGTAGGTTGGGAACATGCGTTTTATATCTCTCCCGTTGTCAGTGTTTATGCTGTGATAATAAACCAGACATGTATGGTAGGCATAATGTCCTTAAAATGATTTGAAATAGATATCTTGCTAAATGTCTTCTTGGCCATTGCTGTGGATAACTTGGCAGATGCTGAAAGTCTAAATACAGCTCAGAAAGAAGAAGCTGAAGAAAAGGAAAGGAAGAAGAATGCGAGGTAAAATAGCTGGAGAAGGAAGGAGGAGAGGGTACTGAAGTCCTTCCATAAGGATTTTCTTTACTTGTATATAAATGTCTTTACCATCTACAAACTCTGTTCAATTGAGGAAAAAATTGAAAGGGTTTACCTAGACATTAAAATAAGACCCAGTTACTATGATTTTAGATAAAAGTTGGAAGGTGGGTAGTAATTGGGAAAATGGGGTGAATTAAGGACATAATGATAAGCCAACTGATACTTAAACATTGCAATGGTAGGATTTATTGTGCAGTTAAAACAAGAATGTATCTGTTGTTGCCAGTGCACAACTTCTCTAAGCCTTATATAGACAAGAAGAAAACCTTCCTTTGAAATCAGTGCAGGCCTATTGAAGTCAATGCAAGTTGTTTGTATGAGCTCAAGAGCACAGTTTATCCCTCTAGAAAGGAGTAATGATCATGCATTGAATTTTTTAGGGATTAGCTTCTGGAATTATATTCAAAATTCTAATCTTTTAAATGGGTCACTGCTTTTGAATGGAAAAAGATTTTATTGCTCTGACACCTGCAGCTGTGTAAATCATTTTAAATATTTTGCTATCTGGTTTTAGGTATGCTCTCTTAACTTCCCATACCATGGATATAGTTCACTTAAAATCTCCTGTCTTTACATGACATGCTTTGTAATTTCTATTGTGTTGTTTTGTAGAAAAGAGAGTCTGGAAAATAAAAAAAGTGAGAAGTCAGAAGGTGACCAAAAGAAGCCCAAGGATAGTAAGGTGTTTATTCTAAAAATTGTGTATTTTCTTAGAAACAGTTTACTAATTTTTCTAGGGAAAACTTTTCAGTACTACTGTGCATTGTACAATTTATTTTATGAACCCATCATCCCTGTGTTTTTTCCAGGCCAAGGAGACCTAGTTCTCATGGTTTGTATCCTGAAACAATCTCTTAACCCTCAGAACCCTTTTGGTTTCAGGATATCCTAAGAAAGGAAGCTTTTAGAGCATTAAATAATTAATGTTAGAAAAATTAAAAATTTGGTGATACTTTGGCATCCCAGTAGGTATTTTGCTTGATAAATCCAGTGGAAGAGATTAGTGAATGATAAACTCTTAGAATGGTGAAATGTTCTTGGTAAATTTTATCAAAGCTGTTGGTTGTAATCTTATTGTGATGTGCCTAGCCAGAAGAACATGAATACTATAGAAAAATAATCTTTTAAAAAATCTATTAAACTGTTAGCTTTCCTCTGTTCTCAGAGTTATTGTTTCAGAAAACTCTAGAGTATGCATAGGGATTGCTTCCTTGACTTGAATCACAGAATCACAATACAGAGGCTTTTTTTGTTTGCTTTCTGTTGAACTTCATACTTCAAGCTCTATTTAAACTTATTTTTCTTCTTGTTCATCCCTTTCATTGCTGTAGGTGACAATTGGTGAATATGGAGAAGGAGAGGATGAGGATAAAGATCCCTATCCACCCTGTGATGTACCAGGTATGTGAAAACCAGCCAGAAGACAAGCAGTTTATTTGCTAAAATATCCTAAACTTGCTCCTGCTGAACACTAAATCAATTCCTTTGAAGTCAGTGAAGTTGTGTTCTGTTATCAGTGGATAAATGGGCCTCTAAGCTGCTAAATTTTATCTTTTCCTATAGCTTCCTAGACAGTACGAACAGCATATGACAGCTAACACTGTGAGCATGAAGGCTGCTGTGGTAATACTATCTGGATGTGAGAGCAAATTCTAAACTTCTCTGAAATGTTTGTCAAAAAAGGACATTCCAGAGCTGATGATGTTTAGTCAATTTTAGCTTCTTCCAGTCCAGTGATCATACTTACCTAAAAATCAGTTCTGTCTGATTGTCTGGACGTGTGCCCTGCTTTTGAGTGCTCTGTGCTCAGCCAGTCCACAGAGATGTGTACCCGTACAACACAGCTCAGGCATGGACTGATGGTCAGGGGCTGAGCTTACATGGGACTCCAGAGCCCACGTGCAGGGGCTGTGAGTGGAGTCCCAAGATACGGCTGGTCAGGACCACTGGAGCCTGTTAGTGCACGTAGAGCACACACCCGTGTACAAGCTCCTGAGCTATACGGATGTAGATACTGATTCATAGATTTTAAGGCCATGCTATGAATATTGATTTCCAATAAGCCATATCTGTTTTAATGCCAGCCATGCTTTTATATTGTTACGAAAAACCCTCCATGTTTTTTATTTTAAAGTTGGTGAAGATGAAGAAGATGAGGAGGATGAACCTGAGGTACCAGCAGGCCCACGTCCCCGTAGAATTTCAGAACTAAACATGAAGGAGAAGATAACGCCGATCCCTGAAGGGAGTGCCTTCTTCATTTTCAGCAGCACCAACCCGTAAATATAATGTTGAAAAATACTGGGTTTAGCCTGTCAAAGTTTAGCAGTGAAGGCACAGGCCTCCTTCCAGTGAGGTTAGGAATAGAACTCTAGCTTCTCCAACAGGAGAGAAACTGGCTTCTCTGTTAAAATTTCCTAAATGACTTGGTAAATGAGAAGAATTTGAAAAATATATTAATTTGCTTCCTGCTGTTGAAGGTAACATGTTGATCTTCCCACTGTTGAAGAAGGCTTTATCTTCTTTAGTAAGAAACAAACTGGGGATCTGAAGTGACTTATTACCTAGCCTTTTGACATTGGCCTCTGGTATGAGCATTCATAATCCATTGAAAACCAATAGGAGCTCAGAGAAATGCTCATTGATTCCTTCAATAAGTGCATCTTCTACAGGTGGATTACATTTTGAATTTATTTACATTTTTAGAGATCAGAGCAATAGTTTCAGCACTTGCACTTCTTTTAGCTGCTGCTGTTTGCTCTGTTCTGTCACTGTTGGCAGAGCAATAGAAAACATGGTGTATATTAGCCATCTGCTGAATTCTGTTTGCACACATGGTATGTTTTTGTATCTCTTCAGGATTCGAGTGGGATGCCACAGACTCATCAATCACCACATCTTTACCAATCTCATCCTTGTCTTCATCATGCTGAGCAGTGTTTCCTTAGCAGCAGAAGATCCAATTCGCAGCCACTCCTTTCGAAACAATGTAAGCCCTTAATTTTTTATGTCTGAAGATAAATGTATCATGAAAGGATAACAATACTTTGGGACTAATACCTGCTTTTTAATGTAAAGTCATATCTTTTTTTGCTTTAAAAACATAAATCCTTAAAGACTAAGAACTTTATTAATGGAACATCGGAGGTATTAGATGTCTTTAATTATGTACAGAATGATTTTTCCTTTGGCTAAAAAAAAGAAAGAATAAAACATGCCTAAGCTGAGTGTATTCAATATAATTTTCTTTTTTTTTTCAGTTTTCAGCTGGTGTACCTGAAATGCATTTCCTGAATCACTCTTATGCCTCTCAGTGTTTGATATTGGTTTAAAAGTGTCAGTTAAAGTTATCAGGGTTTAAGACATGTTGGGAATAGTCTGATCTGTCCTCTCTTCTCCTTCATTAACTCTGTTCTATAGTCTGGGGGAGCTCAGAGTTATCAGTCTGTTAGAGAATGTGGATTCATTAGGATATTACGTCTTCTTCAGAGAAACAAGAGTGGCCACACTAATGACTTTTAGTACCACCACGTCAGACCTAAAGGTCCTTGGATTCCTAATTTACCATATCAGACACTAAACAAGTTTCACTTTTTTTCTGGACTCATATGTAAATGATGATCAGAGCATGTCTAGATCTTGCCTTGATTCAGAGTCAAATGCCATTTTCCCCATATACAAACCTGAGAATTTAGAAGCGTTCCTGCATCCTTTTTTAGATATATGTGTGGAAACAAAATATTTGTAAGAATACTGATTTTGGAAATGTCTCTATTATTCAATAAAAGTGTAGTTTATGTAGTGAGTGAACATCTGTGTTCTCCTAAGAGAAATTCCTGATCCCTATTTTAAAATCTTAATATAGTAGAAGACTTCCCTGTTACTCAAATGCACAAGTATTAGAGAAACAAAAATGAATCCACTCTCGTGACCACTAATGTTTGTCTTAAACTTGTTGCACTTGTATTAGTGGTAAAGCAAACCTCTCATGTGAGTTGTGTATGCTTTGGACTAGGTGAGGTGATGCAGCTTTTCAGGGAATCTTGGGATACTTTGACAGAAATTCCAGGCCTCTCCTGGCTTAGATATAAGTTGATCTGTAGAGATATTCATAGAGACAATGTTTTGCCTCTTAGAGGAAAGATGGGCCTGTTGGGTCAGCAGAGCTTGTAACCATCTAGTTCTTGCTAGTATAGATACTTTTGACTGTTGACATTCTCTGGATTTCTGTTTCAGTAACATTAGTAAACCCCAAAATGCTAAAACTTTCTCCAAAGTTAAAAAGAGGTCAAAGCACAAAGACACTCTTCATGTACTATTCAGTAGAGCTGTGTGCTTCTCATATCTATAAAACTGGACAAGAGCAATCTTATGAATAAAACACACTAATGGGTGAGAAAAAGAGAGCTGATGGGGAATGCTGAAATTGTTATCATAGAAATGGCTTGAAGGGCTAATAATGGCTTTTGTAACTAGAAGAGTACTAGGAAAAAGTAACTGGAGAGCGGTGGTAACTGGAAGGATTATTCCTGTTTGGGAAACAGGTAAAATGTGTGAGTGGTTTCAAGAAGGCATTGCCCTCTTGTGAATATTCACAAATTCACCAGATCTGAGTATGTTTCTTGTTACTGCTTTGATCATGTTCCTTCAACCACCCAGCTTGGCAAGGGAATGCAAGTTTACAAACCGGAATGCCTTTATATATTTTCTTTTTATTTTAGAATGAATTCCTTACTGATTTATCTTTGTTGAAAGGCTTTAATATTTGACTATTTTTTCAGCCACAGCAAGGGACAGAAGGTTGTGATCTTCAGCTCGCATGGGGGGGAAAAAATTCCCTTTTATATGATCTAATAGTAACACTTTCCTTCGTGTTGTCTCTATTTTATTTCTCCTTCCTGTTTTATTAGTTGCTGAACCTCAGGTGACATGTTCCTGTGCACAACTGTTTGCTAGTTGCATTGCTAGATCTTTGAAACTGAACTAGTACCCTACTGTAGTTCATGTCGATTGCTACATTAGATGCCAGTGATAGGGCCACCCTGAAAGGGTGAAACCTTGGTTGTACTGAAATATGCGGCACGTTCCTGTCATCAGCAGTGAGGTCAATACCACATCCAAAATCTTTTAAAAAGTGGGTTCTTGGAAATTTCTTACAGATAAATCACTGCTGCATCTTCCAAGTTTGAGAGAAAAGAGCTGCCGTGCTGATTTTATATAATGGAGTTATTTGTTCGTTTGCTTTGTGACACTCTGACCCAGTCTGTATGTGAACAGTATAATGTAGCAGAACATTGAAGCATCCACTGAAACTTGGTTTTTACGTGTTACTTTGATAAAACACAATGACAAAATGACTTATTAATAATAAGTTTTTATTCTTTGTATAAGATTCTGTATTTCTGCTAAAGGCTGAAGAAAGTACCTGTGAAAGCTGATAGAAGAAAGTCCGAATTGAAAGTGTTGTTCATTGGGCCTTGCTAACTCTTTAAGGGTGAAATCTAGTATCTGAGGACAGTGGCATCTGATTAAATTTTAAAGTAAATTTTTTAAAGTAAATTTTTAAGTTGTGTGTTAGCTGGAATTTTAAACTACTTTGTCTGAATTCCCCATTTACCTACTTAAATTATTTCAGGTGGTGTTGTGCATGTGGTCTAAATTGTAAACATTTCTTAATAGATGGATTTCTTACTGTGGCACGTATTATACCTTGCAGATACTTGGTTACTTTGACTATGCTTTCACAGCCATCTTTACTGTTGAAATCCTGTTAAAGGTAATGCATTGTTAATTGATCCTTGTTAGCTCAAAAGCAGCTTTAGCAATAATGTTTGTAACTTTTTGTTTACCTTCCAGATCCTAGGGTATGCAGATTATGTCTTCACTAGTATGTTTACATTTGAGATCATTTTGAAGGTAACAGGTTTTTAAAGGAAGTTTGTTTAAAAGGATTTTCCTTGTGTGTCACCTGCCAAGAAAAGGCACTTGAAGTGTTCTTCGCCTTTTCTCTAAGCGATCAAAGCTAAACTTTTTTTAAACCAGAGGATTTTTGTATTTGACAGGTCCTCATAGTTTTGATTGGTTACTTTTTACCATTGGGTGCATGAAGAAGCTGATTTTTTTATCATTACATCAATTTAATAATTCATTTTTTACCCTTTTTAAACTTACAGTTGTCAGAAAAGGGAAAAATAATTCACTGCGCATGAGCTTTTCCTTCTCCTTGCTCTGGCATTTCCAAAAGAGATACTCAGTCTTTTAAGGAGGGAGCATGTAATTTCTCATTTCTTTTGCTGAACTATATTCACAGAGCTAAAATAGTAGATAACTATTTTCTTGCAATAGGACTTGCAAGATATCTTGCACTTATCTATCTATATACTGAGATACTTTGCATTTATCTTGGGCATACATTTAAATACACAGAAAGGCATAAAGATGCTTGCTTAAATGTATTACCCATGCATGAGTCAGCAATTGGCATTTTAATGTATAGTTTGTGTACTGATTATTAAGAATATCGATTGGGGTTACTTGAAATTTAGATGTATGAGGCTTACTCTGCTGAAGAAGCCATTTAACTGAGGATTAGGTTCACATGTAAGAATGTTGAACAAATAAATCAAAATTTTTGGTGGGAATTTGTGAAACTTTTTTTCAGAGATACACACCTGATTTGCAAAAGTGTTCTGCATATTCACCATGAGTTTTTGCTTGAGTAACCCTGATCTCTACACTTAAAAATTTCTGGTACATAAAGAATCTGTACATAAACTTTGCATTTCCAGTTGAGGATTAAGCTTAACAAAATATCTTCTCCCAGCTTTTGCTTATATTGCTGTGCATACTCTTCACAATGCAATTTGATTAATAATAATTGATGCAATATTTGGGCTGTTTACAAGATAACCTGTACTGTAAGTAGTAGAATACTTTTATGCTTGCAAATTTGCTCCTGGACTTACATTTATCGCCTTACTTCTCATTTTCAGCATTGAGGAGCTTGCTGTAGAATTGATTAATCTTACAGCATTTTTAGCATTCTAAAATAAATACTGATAGAGAAAGGCCAAACTAAAGGAATGAATGAAGCACTGAGAACTGTAGCATTAGATCTAACTATCTCCCAGCTGTGTTTGAGAAGCCATACAAAACATGATACCACCATTTCTGTGGCAGAAGACGGTTGGTAAACTTCTGCACATCCTGAGCAGCAGGATGTATAGCTCCTGCAGTTCCAGTTGTGTTTCTCTAGGAGAGAGAGGAGTGATAGAGCCATGGCATAGAGATGCATAACTGGATGTGTTAAGCAACATTCCTTCTAACTGTAAAAGATTCTGACACTGCGTGATTCGAGCTATCCCAGGGGAGTAGGAAGCTCTAGAGCTGCTGAAATCTGACATTGTCAAATACTACAAAGAACCAAAAAGCCCCACCAGAGCCAAAAATATTGATGCTCCTGACTCCACTTTCTCCAGGAAGCTCTACCCTGCAGTGCACTCATACATATTTATAGAGGAAAATAAATTGTACTGTAAAAACGTAATGGACACCAGAACATGGCGCACATAGGTGTACAGTGCCTGCTTTACTAACATGTCTCAGACGTTGGCTTTGCTTGCTTATGGCTGGAGTCCACATGTCTTCCCTGCTGGGTTTGCACTGTGCTTCCTACAGTATCTGAGTCGTACAGAAGCTGCGCGTGTCCTGCAAGGAATAAATTCAAGACTAGAACTGCAGTAACAACAGCATTCCTTAATTCCCAGGCAAAAGCACGTGAAATTGAAATTAAGGTGACCAGAGACGGTATTAACAGCTGCAGCAAAGACTTATAAATGTAAAGAAAAAAAGCAATAAGGAAAATAGAATAACTCTCAGCAGGTGGAGAGTCTCCCTGTGCTCTTACTGGCTGCTCTGCAGACGTCAGGATTTCCTCATTGTATGATGTCGAGTGTATGAATGAGGATATGAGTAACAGAAAAGCTGCAACATCAGTTTAAAGCATTTAAGAATTCTTTTACATAATCCTGACATAGTGTTGAAATCCAGCTTAACGTCCTGTTTGCAGTATTTGGGAAATGTGAAAACATGAGAGCAAAGGTCAGGTTAGGGCCTTGTGCTTTTAACCTTGCCCCAGCTGTGCCCACACCATTTAAACCAGTCCCCACTGGTGTGGAATTGAGGGCAGGAGGAAAGGAGCAGCACTGGTGGTGCCCCAGGCACTGGGCTCAGTGAGCATCCTGCAGCGTTTGCTCTGCTGAAGGCTGCATGACAGTGTTAACCATTTCAGATAGGTCCACCCTAGGCTTTGCTTTGGTCTTCATCTACTTGTGGGATAGAATGATTTGCTGGAGATCGTTTTAGGCAAATGCTTCCCCAGGGATTTTTAGTGATTGAAATACGAGTCTCCATATAAAAATGGGGAGATACGTACTTCACCTGTATTTTTAGGTCAGTATATCTTTACTTTGGTGGGAATCTTTACGTGAAACTTTGTGCTGCTAGCTGATAACATGCTGCAGTGTAAATGAGTATTTGTAGGTAGATGTGGGTTTGATATTCAGGGTGTTTTAGTGTTCAGCTCCCACCGATGTTAAGCAGTTTAGCCATACTCTGTATAGCTCGAAGTGAAAAGAGCTATTGGAATTTAAGGAATTTATTGGAAATTTCATAATATAACTGTATTATACTCTCATGGCACCAATTAAACCTTTAGGATTTTTATTCTTCTAGCTTTGAGGAACATTTAGTATTTTGACCTTGACAAAACAAAGTTTAACATGTGAGTGAGAGATGAGCATCCAAGAAAAACGCGTCTTTTGTAACTTGATTCCTTTGCAGATATTCAGCTTTCACTGACTGATAGTTTTTCAGGCAAAAGGCCTACCTGCAGGTTTGTGTAGAGATGCCCATTGACAGCAGCTCTGTTCTACATTGTGCAACAGTCCTGAAAGATGTAGTTGTCTGCTGCAAGAGAGAAGGAAATAAAATCTTTTCACTTGATCCTGAGGAACAGAAAGTAATGGGTTTAAAACCCATAGTCAGTATCAGATGTTTTCTGGCTGGCATTGAATTTCCTTAGAAATTCAACCCGTAGAAAACAATGAGTAGCTGAGATTTCTTCAGCCTTCAGGTTGTCTTAAAGTAATTAGAATCCATGTGTCTGAATTGACTACTAGGTATTTTTCAAAGGTATCCTTATTTCAAGTTTAGTTCGTGTTTCATTTGTAGTCTATAACTGTAGAAAAAAATATGCAAAATTCTAGTTTAGTGCAGATTCTGTGCTCTTGACTACTCAACTGGATTCCTCTGTGCATTTTTAACTGGTACTTATTCTATTATGTACGGGTAGGTTTAAGAGCCAAATTTGGCTTTGCAATACTGGACAGCATCTGCCCAGATTATCTCTGCAGACATAATTAATAGAGTCTCTATCTATCACTGGCTCCTAATGAAACCTGCAAATGATGCATGCAGGTTTCCTTCACAACATAACCGTTTGTGGGCTTCTTTCTGCCTAATCTAAGCATGGCAAACAGAAAATTAAGAGAAAGTTAAGGAGGGAGAATAGTGTTTGATATCCTCCATAGACCAGAAAAACTCGAGGACCCTTGTCTGCACCTAATACAAAATAGTCTGTGGGTTGTTCCAGGTTTTTCCGCGATAGCCACTCGTGATCTTAACATGTCTTCTGTGAGCCAAAGGCCAATAAAAGTATCATGCTGCCTTATGACAGCTTTGTCATGGTCCTGTCTGAGATTTGACATTTTCAGCTCCTTCAGTTCTCAAGACAATATGAATGATTAGGAGTCAGCGTCTGGACCTTAGCATGGAAATGTTATGGTTCTTGTAGTAATTTTTCTAACAAATGGCCCAGTCAGTTCAGTGTAATCAGCTCAGCCTAAACAATTCTTACACAAAATGTAACACTTGTTGACATTGGAAATTATTAACACATTTGCTGGTGTTGCTTGAGCAGAGTTTTCATGATTTAAATGAAAGATTTAATGAATATAGTGGGATTGTTTTATATTTTAACTGCTTTTAGAAAGTGAGATAATACTGTATGCGTTCACACTCTAGGCAAGTGTCTTGTAAACAGCCTAAATGTGAATTTGAATAAATTGAAATACAGACTAAATGTGTAACAATTCTATTTGTAGATGACAGCTTTCGGAGCATTCCTTCATAAAGGGTCCTTCTGCAGGAATTATTTTAATTTGCTGGATTTGCTGGTTGTGGGTGTTTCTCTGGTATCATTTGGTATTCAGTAAGTACTATACTTAAAATGCAAATGATGTATTTTTGCTTTGGGTTTTATACCAAAATCAGTATTTCAGCTGCTTTTGTTCCCCCATAGTGTGTGGGTGTGCAGTATCAGTATTCAGGGCTGGGACTGGAAGGAGCTAGTGCTTTATGTGGGGGCTGGTGGAATTCATTGCTGATATGGGTTGGAAACAAATTGCTACTTCCCACTATTACCCAGAGAACAAGGAAGAGCACCATGGCACTGTGTTGTATAGCAAGTAATGCCTTGGGGCTTCAGGAGGTTCAGATACCGTCTTTTGTGCTACTGCCATATCTACGGTCTAGTTCTGCGAGCGTGTTCTCTCAGCATTCACCTGCTGGGATATGTAACTTGGTGTGTTTGAAGCCTGGGGGGGAGTTGTACCCTTAATTAGGACTCTTAAGTGGTAGTGAAGAATTTTTTTTTTCATCTTTGCATCAGGATAAACATAATAAGAGCTGGAAGGTGCTTATTGATTCACTGAGCAGTTGTGCCTCATTTAAAATCATCTGCGTGACTTAGTGACTTGGAAAAGAGGGAGGGCTGTGTGTCAGTCAACTGCTTCCCAGTTTGCATTCTGCTTGTACTAGAATACCTATTACACAAGCTTTCAGTTTCTCAGTATGTTCTGCTATTACATATAATAGTATATAATATATATATATAATAATAGTCTGCTATTATTTCCTCAAAATGCATTTCTAGCTACTTAAACAAAGAGAAAGTGTATCACTTGAGATCTTTTAATCTCCAGATGGCTGGAAGTTAAGGTATTCATTGATTTACAGGATTTAACAGTGTCTTTAAAAGAGCTTGTAAACACTGCTAAATACTTTGGGGACTACTTTGCTCCTGACCAAACTTAACTGCATTACACTGTCAGACAGGCTTCTGAGCTGGTAGTTGCCAAGTTGCTCCAGAAATCAAATTCTTACAGTATTTATGACACTGATACTATTGTCTAATATTAATAAAGAAATAATTTTTAAAATCTTGTATACATGTCTCCAGACTTTTTCAAAGTTTGTGTAAGAAATTTGCAACAACTTTGTTATTAATAAATCAGTTACCTTAAAAGTAACAGACTTTTTCCCCCCTCCCTAGATCAAGTGCTATCTCAGTTGTGAAGATCCTCAGAGTTTTAAGAGTCTTGAGGCCTCTGAGGGCAATAAACCGAGCAAAAGGACTTAAGGTATATATTTTTGTTTTTTAAGTTATATTTTGGCCTAATTCTTCAGTCCTGCTTCAGGTAAAAATTTTTGCTCAAGAAAAATTGCCTAGAGAAGTTCACAGGGTGAGAGCGTAAATCAGTTCCTGATGTTTAAACATACTAAGCCAGGTTCTTCCCACATTTTTAGATGCTTTTATGTGGAGGAACACCAGTGCCACAGAGAGCAGATTTTGAGCATAATTCTTGTGAACCAGAATGTCAGAGCAATATTGTAACTGTTTTTTCTTGGCACATATGTCAATTGTTGATGGGTCTGTGTCAACATACTTATAGATGAATTGAGAAAATGTTTTTAATTATGATAGCAGGTATAATGGCAACAAAAAAATGATGAGTGTGATAAAATAGTCTTCTACTGTATGTGTGCCACGATAATGAGTAACAAGTTATTTTAAAATCAAATTCTTTTCTTTCTTCCTAGCATGTTGTCCAGTGTGTCTTTGTGGCTATTAGAACTATTGGTAATATCATGATTGTTACAACTCTGCTGCAGTTCATGTTTGCTTGTATTGGCGTGCAGCTGTTCAAGGTGAGTAAAAACTCTCAAAATTCACATCAAGAAAAGCAAACCCGCATTAAGGTCTTGGTGGCTTGCTGCTGGGACTGGGTTGGTTCCAATCTGAACCAATCATAGCATAAATGTTTGTTTTGCATATTCTGCCTTTTGTCATTGCCTTTTGATTTATACACAGGGAAAATTCTACAGATGCACTGATGAGGCAAAACAGAATCCTGAGGAATGCCGGTGAGAACATCTTTGATCTAAGAATGTGATGTTGTATTCTGAATAATTTAAACTGTAGCAGATTATGGTCAGGCATGTATTAGGCCACTTAGGTTTATGTAAATCAGAATTGTCATCTTAAATCCACCCAAAACCATGGATTAGCAAGGAAATAAAACGGTCTTAGGGAGGGAGTGAAATGAACTATTTTGAATAAATCATTGGGTAAATCTGAGGCTAATTTAATATTTCACTAATGACAGGTTTTGTTTCTTTCCCACAGAGGGATATACATCGTTTATAAAGATGGAGATGTTGATAACCCAATGGTCAAAGAGAGGGTCTGGCAAAATAGTGATTTCAACTTTGATAACGTTCTGTCTGCTATGATGGCCCTTTTTACAGTATCCACTTTTGAAGGCTGGCCAGCGTGAGTGAATTCTCCATGTCACAGCATTGTTAAGATGGCTGTGTTTTCCAGAACAGTTCTCTATCATTTACCAGGCATTTTTGGGCAAAAAAGTTGTCTTAAGTGATTATATAAAAACTTGTTAATGGAGGAAGGGAAGAAACCCCTACTATCCTTTTGATCTGTGCACTTCTCCTGTATTTCTTCAATCATATCTACCTGTAAAGGGCAAACTGTTTTCTAGTGCTTGTTACCCGATCTTTCAGCTACTTTTGCTATAATGAGCAATTCCTTGGCTCTGATGGAAGTAATCCTTTTAGATGTTTATCTGTTGATGCCCTCTGAATAATACTAATCGGAAAACATCAGGTAATAGTACAGTCCATAGGGAAACCCAGGATGAGCAAACTGCAACTCACTCTCCCTGAATGAGAAAGGTCTTGGAGGATAGCTTGTGTGGGGAAAAATAAATAAAAATACAACCATCTGTTGATTACCTTGATTGTTGTGGAAAAAAGCATAGAACATTGTATGTGGTGATTCTTCTGGTTTCAGTATGCTTACAAGCACTGTCAGTAACCAGGAAAAAGCTAACAGTAAACAGCAGACCATTTCCGAAGCCTGTCTTCTGAGTCTGCGTATTTACCTCTCTTGTCATTTTAATGCTAATAATGATAACATTCTGTTTATTTTTCAGGCTGCTGTACAAAGCCATTGATTCAAACGGCGAGAACGTGGGACCCGTGTACAACTATAGAGTGGAGATTTCAATTTTTTTCATCATCTATATCATTATTATTGCTTTCTTTATGATGAACATATTTGTTGGTTTTGTGATTGTTACATTCCAAGAACAGGGAGAACAAGAGTATAAGAACTGTGAGCTGGACAAAAATCAGGTTAAAATAAATAATGAACTCTTAACTTTTGAAAGTATTCTTTATTATTTGTGCATGAAGAACTTCCTTTCTGCTTTGGGTCAGAAGAGGGCACCAAACACATAGCTTAGTAAAAAATTGGTATTGGAAAATACTATCAACTGGTATCCAGGTCACTATGTTCCTCTTATCTGTAGGCCCAACATAACCAGTATTTTTGTTGTAGAAGTTGTTTACGTTAAGCCTGTTAGCTTCTTAGTGTCTCACTTGTTGGTGTCACATTAAGAAGAATACCGCACTTACCAACTTATCCATAGGCAAAGGTAGGTTTTCCAGTAAGAGCAGGAAAATAAATTGTGTTGTGAATAGTCTGAGAGTGTTCAAAATGTTCTAGTCTTTTTTATTTTATCCCCTATTTATTTAGAAATTCACAGGGGATATTCAGATTAAAATT
>VZTU01025750.1:0-13438 GCA_013400835.1 Zapornia atra
CTATGATTCTATGATAATTCTTTAACGTAACAGTTGAAAAGGATCTTTAATAATCTTTCAGTTCAACTATCAAATCTGCCACTTTTCACCTGTGAAAACTTCATCCTTCAGGCACAAAGTAACAAATAATTTTTACATCATAGGTGGAATCAATACCACCTGAATTCCGACATCTCCAGTTTAGACATTTACAGGTTAGCTGGTCACCCTACGTGCCCTCTATAACCAACGAAAGAACTAAGCCCCTCTAAAGGGCAATTCATCTATCTAAAACATCTATTTGGGATTCAGCAGCCTTTACTATTTATTTCAGCAGGCAAAAACCACGATTCAGGTGTAAAATATTTTGTAATCTGTTAAAGATTAATTTGAAGACAAATTCTCACAGTAGTGAGAATACGGTTGCTTAAACCTGTGAGAAACACTGTCAGCTTGATTTGGTAGATTGACTTTTCAAGCACATTCTAAAAATGGGTTGAGCAAGGCCTTTTCCCTCTTCCAATTCTTGTCTTTCATTTACTTTTAACTTGCTTTCACATAACTTTTGCTTTATACAATAACAGCAACAGTAATGGTATTTTCACTTTCTGATACCATCAAAGCAGTATTTGCCATTAAAAAAAAAACCCAGAACAGCTTTTTCAGTCTCTGTAAAGACAGGTTATTTGGAAAGATTTTAACAGAAATTATCTTACAATTCAAATCTGTCTCATAATAGATGGGCATGTGTATTTTACTCACATTCCTACTCCAATCTTGCTACAAGCACAATAAACCACATGAGTAATTTACAAAACTTATTATGCTTTCAGCAGCTTAAGTATAGTATTTCTATACTTTAAAACCAAAAATGGGATTTATGTTGGTGGAAACATTGGATCATTTAACTCCTATAGAGGAGAAATAGTCTTAAATACAGTTTTGAAAACCTAGCTTGTCCCAAGTTTAAAGCTTAAGTCTAATTATAATATAGCAGAAAGTTATTTGCATGGTCTACTTCAACCGTTTTTGGTTAGCTGTGCAGGACACTTTCAGTTACCACAAACTAATCACCCCAAGTCTGTCTAAATTGGATTTGGCAGGACAAGGGGGAATGGATTAAAACTAAAGGAAGGGATGTTTAGATTAGATATTAGGGGGAAGTTTTTTACAGAGAGAGTGGTGAGGTTCTGGAACAGGCTGCCCAGAGAAGTAGTGGATGCCCCGTCCCTGGAAGTGTTCAAGGCCAGGTTGGATGGGGCCCTGGGCAACCTTGTGTAGCTCCAAGGCCTGGAGGTTGTTGGCCCTGCCTGTGGCAGGGGGGTTGGAGCTCTATGATCCTTGGGGTCCCTTCCAACCCAGACCATTCTATGATTCTATGAAAGATTCATCGGGACCAAAAATGGATTTGCTGATCCATACTGACTTAATGTTTGTGATCACTACAATTTTCTACTATGCAAACAATTTCAAACACACAGTATACTGTTCAATACTAAGTAACAAAGTACACTACCGAATCATTCGAGTTTACAACAAGCAACAACAGTAAGGATTCTGATAGCCAAACATGAAAAAGTTACCATAGAATTACAAGTAAGACTTGTTTGAAGCTTAAAGACTTTGTGCAATCCAGCAGCTTCTGCCTGTGCAAGCTTTTCTTCTGTCATCTTCACAACAAATTTCACAGTTGTATCAGTGTGATATTCCTTATAGTCAGAAATTAATGCTGGAGTTTTTTCAGTCCCATTCAACATAGGTTCTAGAACCTGTTCTTTGTACACCTATTAAAAAAAAAAAAAAAAGGGTAGCAAAACCCAGAAACACTTCTTAAAATCCTTAATTTTTTAAACCAGCTGCACAATGTAAGATTTCAATGCTTTGAGTATTACATCTGATACAAGTTATAATTTAAAGAACCAGTATAACCTGCAAAACACAGGCCAGGACTAGCACAAACAGAAGAGGCCTCTAACAAGTTCAGAAAAGTCTACTCAAAAGAAAAAAGGGATTAAGTGGAGCAGCAGATATTCTTTGTAGTATGGACAGTAGATGGCACAAGTAGAAAATCATCTGCTACAAAGGCACACAAAAGAATGAAAACAATATCCCTTCATCAGAAATTGTCTTAAAAGTCCATCAGGATTCAGGATTACACAATTTAACAAGGAACGTTGTGTCATTTGGGGGTTTTATGTAAATGTATTTCTCTGTTACTTACCTGGGTCCATGTCCTTACAGGAAGCTCTGTAATTTCTACCGTGTTCCTGTCAACCACAAATATTTCACCACTGACTACATACTGGTTTTGACCAAGTTCCTGAATGGTTCCTTTGAAGTTTTTGTAGTTTGGAAGCTGAAATTGTAAAATACAGCAAAGAGTAATCATCTTTATAATAAAACACCAGAAAAACATTCTATTCCAACATATCATACAGCTTTACATTGCACTAATCCATCAGCCAGGAATTCTTTTTAACTGAATTGATTCCCTTATCCAGCTTACCATGCAGCCACAAACACATACCAGCATACAGAAAGCAGCTAGATGGAGGCAGAACTGCCTCTTTCAACCACAGTGAGGCTTCAATTGTGAGACTACACAGAAGGCCTAGGACTCCTAAAGGAAGGGCAATGGGTTGCATTAATGAAGAAAAAAAAAATGTAATTGTTCCCAAGCTATTTGCAAAAGGAAATTCACTATGTCATGAAAATAGATAATACACACTCAGTGAACTGTGATCTAAGTTCACTGATCTAAGATGTTTTTGCTTCTATAACTTGGTAAACACAGCAAAGTAGCAATATTCATCAGTTGTAAAGTAAAAGTTACGTTATCTGTATTTCATCTGTTAGTTACAGGTATTTTGGGTTCAATCCAGGCCTTCTTCCTGTCCAATTTTTTTCAAATATACATCAGTTCTGAACTTTCTTATAAATTTTAAAATAAAGGAACAGAAGCTAGCTGCAGTTTAGAAGCTTCTGATTTTCTTGAACAGTGACAGTATCTTCTCCTATGTTTACAGATATATAAGAGAGAGTATAATTCAAGCAAAACAGGAAATGTTATGTGCAGCTGAAGATGAGTAATGATAACACCTTCAAAAAGAAAAGAGCAGTACAACTTTCTACTCTGCTGCCATGCCGTAACTACCCTGTAAGACTTCCAACTTTGAAGGCTTACAGTCAGTAGACTGAAGAACAAGTCCTCTGAAACAACCAGAAAAGTACAAATTGCAATGGTTTTGCTTCAAAGTGAACTTCCCCAGCCTCACCCCAACAGTCAAGTTAAGCTCCTGCACGAAATTACTAGGACAATCCGATTCAGATGTTCCAGCAACCAAGCATTTCTAGAGTGATACGAATTCATTCTGTAAGTACTCAGTAAGGTTTGTTTAGCAAACAGATAAAATACCAGTATCTATTATTATTTTTACCATTGGGTGGGGATCTAAGCCATCCAGCATTCGTCTGACATTGTTTACAATCTCTCTGGTGTCGTAGTTTGGCAGCTTGCAAGCCCATCCGGTACCAATGCCTTCAGCTCCATTTACTAAAACCATAGGGATGATGGGAATATACCATTCAGGTTCTACACGCTGGTTGTCATCATAAAGGAATTTAAGCAAGTTGTCATCCACTGATGGAAAAAGCAATCTTGCTAAAGGGCTTTAAGAAGGAAAAAGAAGAAAACTGTTTAGCTGGAGCCCAGTAAGTAAAGTACATAATGCTTTAACAGTCCATGGGTCAAAATACTATCTATTTCTAGATCTTTTCTCATGACCTCCTTTTGCCATTCTGAAGCTGAAAATACCTTGTACATACATCCAGAGAAATGGAAGTTCTTCCAAATGGAAAACTGTGTTCCTAAGAGATGATGTTTGTTTTATTCACCATAACACATGTAGATGATATACCAGAAATCGATGGCATTTAACATCTACAAAAATACCTTTCTTTGAGGCATTCAGAACAGAGTTTTCAATGTGACAGTAGGTCACCCAGTAGTAAAGAGTCACTGCATGCAAACAGTTGCAAAACTTCATTGCTTAATTGTAGGCCTGGAATGAAAATACTACAGAGGTTTTACTGCTGACTCCTTTTGCTCACCTAGAACTTTGTCCTGGGTGACCACCATTTCCAAGACCTCATGCAAAAAGGAAAATGTACAAAACTAAGGTTGCTACAGAAAGAACGTATACAAGAAAGATAATAAAACCTGCCACTTGTGTATAAAACTTACAATTAAAGAAGAAGAAACTACAAGGAATAAATCACACTTAAATTATGAAATAAAAGAAACAACATAACTTGTGAAATACTATAATTTACATTGAGGAACACATTCTAACAGTCTGCACATCAAATTGAATTTCAAGGTATTAGCTGTGAAAAATCAGCATCATTAAATTAGGTATTCATTATTAATTATGCATGTGTAATTTAACTTGGTATGAAGAAACTAATCCAAAAGAAAAAGAATCCATCTCAACTTTTAATTCTGTGCTGAGATGGAGGACTTATCGCCAGGTAGCAATAGAGTTTGTATTGTGAAACGGAATAGATTGCACACTGAAGAGGGAAACTGAAAGCTGCTTCTGCTAGAAGTCTCAGTAATTAATCTGAGTGATCTACATTTTCAGTCTTCAACCTTACGATTCAAAGTTTAAATCCTTAAAAGCTGTGATTCCCACAGCACTTCTATGCATGAAAATTCATGGAATAATTAAAAAAAAAAATCTACTTGCAAAAACATACTTACAGATGTAAAGTAAAACTTGAGCTTCTATCAAAATATTCCAATCTCCCACCCCCTCACTTCTCCCACAAAAAAAACATAACAACCCTGTAGTGTTGTCAAAGTATTAGTTTCAGAACAAGGCTTTTTTAAAGCATGGATTCAGCTTTTCATCTGTGTTTACCTTAACATGGTGAAAATGTAGCGAGGGCTGGCAGCATCCTTTCCCCCATGAAGCCTGGTACCAAACTGACCAATAGGTTGCAGCAGATTAACATTGTTACTTCCAACAAAGTTCTGAGCCAAGTTGACAATAGTCATCATTAATGCTTGCTGCAAGAAAATACATAGTCATAGTATTAAATATGAGTCAGTCTTTCCTAATCAGCCAATAAAAATACTTTTAATGCCTAAAACTAGTGTGACTAACTTGAACTCGATTTCAACTGGTGTCCCTGAAATTGGAATATTGTAAACATGTTAAAAGAGCTGCTGGCAAAATGTAATGCTTCCTCTTCCACAGCCACACTGCCTCCCTGATTTAAGTGCCCTTACATTCTATGCTTATGAAAACCCCTGGGCTTCTCCACGTTTTCTAAAGCACTTCTCTGGAGGAACGAAAGGAGCACAAGCTGACTGCACTTACTACTGCCCAGACTACTACCCATTGCTTTTAAAGGGAGAAAGGAAGGAATGGAGAGAGACTGTTAATATGGCAACTCTTGCTACTATTTGTTATAAATATAAACAAAACGGGAGGTAGAGATAATCACTGTTCCAACACTGTATCAGGTTTCTGAAGAACAGTATCTTTCCTTATTACCTTAAAAAATGATGTTTCTTGTTTAAAACAAAAATTGTCTTAGTAAATATATTCCTATGATTTGAGAAGCTAGAATTTACCTAGGTAATTAATTATCTACTATTTTACGACAGCCCACAAAATCTTTGGGATACCACTGTGCACAAAGACTTGAAAAGAATGGAAATGTGCTGTCTTACTAAGCTACATACTGCTTGGTTCATTTTCTTTAAAAGTGAATGTGTGATGAGTAGACTTACAGCCAATAGGTATGCAATTTCAATACAGCAAACATTCACCCAATATTTCATACAGACTAAAAACCCTCATAACTTTACCATCGGTTCATACTCACCTCCCCATGGTGATAAGCTGACATTTCAGCCACAGAACCAGCCAGCTGTGCAACCTTTACTTCACGTTTATCATTTCTCTTAAAGCAAGTGAATAAAACTTTGCGTTGCCCTGGTTTTAAACCTGTTAAGAAGAATATCCCATTTTCAACACTTAAGACAAGCATACATTTTTAGGTAATCGACTTGTTTTACTTATTATCATTTCTAATCTCCCAAAAGAAGCCAAAACCCTTTACATCAAACTGAAATAAATCACCAGGAAAGTCAAAATCTAACCCGTTCAGCCCATCATTACTACTGAGCACACAATACATTATCCTAATAAATAGCAACTTTATTCTAAACGTACAGCTTCCACAAGTCAAGAACCGTTTCCTTCCAGTCTAGTCAGCAAAATCATTTTCTTAAGAATATCAAAACAAATTTAGTAGTGACACCTATTTTAAAGCATACTGAAACTTTACTTTTTGTGTGAAATTCTTAAATACTCATTAAAATTCAGCAAAAAGATATGTTATTTGTCTCCCTTTTAGATATTCTAAAATTTTATGAAAAAAGCCAGTCATATTGTTTTGGCACACTTCTAAGTTCAACATCTGTGAGGTGTGTGGAAGGGACTGCATATATTTTTCTGTATGATGACCAGTGCTAGATCATGCTTATTGAGCTATTCACTGTTTTAATTCACATGCATTTCTCAAATGCACTAAAATATTGCTACTTGTTAACATGACTAACCTGGGCCAAACATTAAGAGCAAATAGTGGAAAAGAAATGGAAGAAAAAAAGAAAAGACACTGACTGATTTCAATTTCATTTAACCCTGTAATATCCAATTTTCTTTACACTGGACCTGCACCTTGTTTTTATACCAAAAAACCTATTAAATGTAACAGACTCAGAGAAATTCCCTTACACCAGAGTCACCAAGAAGTGATTGGTAACTTAAGAGATAGTCAAAGTGGTCTTCCTCTGTTTTTTCTCAGATTTTCCACCAGACCAGCCCACTATCTATCACCTGATGATACTAAAGAACAAAACCCATTGCTAAAGTACTACACCTGCTGAGCAGTTCACATACCCATACCCAGAATGCAGAATTACAGCCAAATTTTCCAGAAATACTGAGAGCTATTATATACATAATATGTAAAATATTACATGCCTAATACTGTACATAATATATATACTATATTATAAATACAGTATATATTACATATGTATAGCATTATACATAATAAATATGTAACACTGATAGCAATTATATGTAATATGTATATTATTGTATATAAATACATTATATTACACATATGCAAGTACACACAAATATATGAGTAAATATGTTCCATTCTTATTTTCTTATACTTCTGTAGACACAATCTTGGAGAACTTCAATTCAAACAGTTACCTACTGCAAGTGCATTCTTTTAAGTTTCAGCAAAACCATTCTGCTGTTTCTGAGAAAGCAGTCAGGGTAGAATACATTGTAAGGATCAAAGACCTCTTGAAACATGCAGATCTATAGTGAATCTTCCTCCAGAGCAGTAAACTATGAAATGCTTGCAGAGAGACTATCAGTTATAATCCAAGCACCAAACTATGAGAGGAAGAAAGTCTGGAGAAGCTGAAACATTGACTGACATTCTTTGATTCCCTAAAGATGTATCTGTATCATTCTGCAGCAGGGCAGGAAGCAGAGCAGGAAACTACTTCCCCCTATCCACTTCTGAACTATCCCACTTTCTCAACTGAAGTATAAAAAAACCTCCTGCTGCACAAATACTTTAGTATGATTCAGTAGTGTCAAGAAGGCTGACCGCTGGAAAGTAGAGATAAATGCACTTTTCCATCACCCTCTGAAACCTCAAGGCTTTTTTTTTTTTTTTCCTGTATCTCAGAAAGCATATGCATACTGACAATAATGCAGGCAGAAATTCCTGCTCATGCTGTCTACAGTCAGTTGTACAAATTAAGCTGTAATGGAGCAAGCTGCTTTTTTTAATGTTCATGCTATTGCAAGGGGCGAGTTAGCCAAGCTGATTGACAGAATCCTAGCAAGATTACAGGAGAGAGTCAGTAACCACTAAAACACTGCCTGTGGTAAAAGACCAAAGGGAGAAAACGTTTGCGTCTTCATCTGCACTCTGCTGCCGACTTGAATTTTAATTATTATAAGCACTTAAAAGACTTGCTTTCTCTGACAGTTTGACTGGAAACAAAGCACTTGTATGGTCAAGGGAATAGGTCTGGTTAAGTAAAAAGGCTGCACAGCAACAGCTTATACCCTCACAGAAGAAACATGGCAATTCCTTAGCACAGAAACGACAACAAACAAAAATACAAAACCTCTTCTATTCTCTACATGAATGTATCTATTTCCAATAGAAATCACAGCTTTAAAAAATAACAATAAAGAGGAATGTTCCAACAAATCATAATGAATTTATCAGCTTACCATCAACAAGGGAAGGGATAGATCTCTCGTTGTCTGAATTTGAGAAAAGGATCAACTCCTTGTTAATGAAGTCATTGTAAGTCAAATGTTTTGTTGCTGTACCATATAAAAATTGCTGAAAAAAAGCCACATACATTATTCATTCAATACAAAACCTACATTACATTTAAATTACACCCACCAGATTTATTATTATTATCTAAGACTCACCTCAGGAAGGCCGTGTAGCCGACGCTGTCGCCTGTCCTCCATGAAGTTTGTTAACCACTCCTTCCGGTCATCAATCTTCTTCTTGCTGAAGGCCTGAAAAGATTGCAAGTAAACTAAATTATCAGCATGTATAGATTTGTGCAAATGTATGTTACTTTAGTCAGAATTGTAAGTATGCTGCACTGCCTGATCAAGTACTTGATAATACTTGTTTGAACAAGATAATCCATATAACTCACGTTTACGTTTAAGCAGCAATACAAGCACACAACCTTTCAGACACTGCACAAGGTTTCTTTTGAATGGACAGATTTTGTATTGTTCCTAATTTATATTACTTTATACACATTTAGACAAAAATTATCATTCTAATTCCTCTCTTCACATCAGAGTTGTCCATTGATATATAAGTTTAAAGGTGTTGAGATCTTTCCCCCAAATACTTTTAAGGTCATCATTTAGACTGAACTGTTACTAGCTGTCATCAGGAAAATTAACTGAAATGTATTAGAAAAAATATCCCACTCTTCTTGTCCTCTCTGTGCCCTGTTTCCTGTCAGTCACAGAACACCAATGATTTGTAGCTGTTTCCTGAGTCGTTTGCCTTAGTCCTCTTCATTGTGGTGTTATATGGCAACATTCTGGTGGACAAGACAGGGCTGCAGAGGAGAGGCTAGAAGCTTCTCCCAGGTCTGACAGAATCAGTACCAGCTAGGTCAAGGCCAAAACCACCACTGACCAAGGCCAAGCCAATCAGCGACAGTCATACTGCCTCTGTGATAACATATTTAAGAGAAAAAGCCCAGATGGAGACATATGGAAGATGCTGTGACCCACGCTGGAGCAAGCCCCTGGCAGGACCCGCAGCCCGTGGAGAGAGAGGCCCACACTGGAGCCAGTTTGCTGGGAGGAATTTGTGACTCTGTAGGAGACCAGGCTGGAGCAGTTTGGGCTTGAGAGAAGTGACCCACACTGGGGGAGATGGTAAAGAGCTGAAGCCCCAAGGCAAAGGACTCACACTGGAGATGTTCATGGAGGACTGTCTCCATGGTTGGGGCCCCATGCTGGAGCAGGGGAAGAGTGTGAGGAATCCATTCCCTGCCCTGCTAAGAAGGAAAACAACTCATGATGAACTGACCAAAACCCCCATTCCCCATCTGCCCTTGTGACACCTGGGGGGAGGATGGGAGAGAATTCATGAATAAAGTTGAGTCTCAAAGAAGTGAGGGGTGGAACGAAGTGCTTTAAAATCTGGTTGTACTTCCCATTATCTGACTCTGGTTCCAGAGAGTGAGGGGGAGGATGGAGAGAGAGACTGTGTGTGTGTCTGTGTAATAAATTAGATGGGGTTTTTTAATTCTGTGTTGAGTCTGCTTTGCCCGTTACACTGATTGTGGAATGATCTCTCCCTGCCCTTATCTCGACTCCTGAGCCTCTCAATATATATTTTCTCCCCTGTCCAGCTGAAAAGGGGAGTGAGAGAGCAAGCTTGGTGGGCATCTGGCTTCCAGCCAGGGTCAAACCACCACACTCTTAAGAAAACTTGACAAAACTGACACTGCATGAAAAGACTAAGCCAGAGTTTAGGCCAGCTGACTCAGGGCCTCAGTCTTTATGATAACAAGGTATCACTTTAAAGCAACCACTTATCACTACAACATGACACAGGAATGTTCTGAAAAACTCTGTCCTGTTACAGAAACAGAGTTCCTCTCCACTGAGTTTCTTCTCTAATAGACTAGGAGAAGAACAAATAAAAACTGAGTATGTGGTTTAAGCAAAATTTCAACTACTTTGTGAAAAAACTGTGAGTTATTGAAGTACTGCCTCCTCAGACAGACTCCATTATGTCCTGATTTCAGCTCTCCTGCATAAGACCACAGTCATCAAGGCTATCTAAATGGAGCACTGCAAATGAGCTCAATGAGTAGTTTCATTTCCTTGGAGACCACTGTATTATGTAACACAGAGTAAAGTTTAGTAACTTACTCTCTGAGAATGGAACTAAGTGATCTCACCCTATTTTGCATCAGATTAACTTCCTTTGTGAACAAAGCTCAAAATTCACAATGTCAAACATCTGAAAGCTTCGGATTAGGCTTTTGTAAAAACATGGCTAAATTCTTACAATTCCCTTTCAGAGAATTTATACTTTTCCTAGACCACTTCAGTGAGAAATGATCAAGAGCTGGATCAGCATAAACATTATTTTAATAGAATAAAAATATAATTACTAGAATAAAAAAGTTTGAATAAAAATATTCAATTTTTTTTTAAGAGAATAAAGAGGTTTTTTAGAAAGTGCTATTCTAAGACTTCATTTGTTGGCACAAGAGCTCTTCAGAATGTTGAAGAATTTGCTATGTGAAATAATTTTTGTTCCTAGAGAGAACATAGTAGGGAGATCTGGTAGGGCCTATAATCTTACAGCACCTTTGCCCAGAGGTAAACTTGAGGCTGAGATTATAGCCATCAGCAGAGAAAACTCAGTGAAGCTTCTGCTAACAGCATCAGTACTAGTCAGTAGTTTTCCCAGAGTAACAGAGATGACTACCTTCATCTCAAATTGAATGAATGTAATTTTAGACAACAGTGAGGATCAGCAGGAATGAGTTATGTGGGCTCAGCTATCAGCTTGTTTATGGAAGTATATGTGAAGAAACAGAGCTCAGAATTTTAATCAACAAGTTCAAGGTCTCTCCAACAATTGGTTTAAAGTATAGGCAAATATATAGATTCCTTTTCTATCTAGATGAACACACTTCTCTGGGATGGGGAATGACATACATGGATAATTTAAGTGCATCTTGGGCAGAAGTAAAATTGGCAGTATAAATAACTTGGAAACATTAGGCTGGTTTTCTTCAACAGATACCTACTATATCCTTCTGTTAGTAAAAACACACTGTTCTACTAGATCCCCAGTATAAGAGAAAAGTTCTTATAGAAGGAAAAAGTTTTGCCTAAGATGAGTGTTATAATATTTTTTTTTCCTCTTCTGCCCCTTTTATTCTCTCATATCACAGGCAATTAAAAGAGCAAAATAAAGTAGATAGAAGGTGAAACATTTCTTGAGAAAACAGCTGTGTTTTCAGACACTCCATCCTTTGTCCTTCCACAAGCTCTCTTTGAAACACAAGTACTTGCCTACACACATCTGAAAGATCCGAAATTCAAATATGTAGAACACATGCATAAATACACAGATGCAACACTGAAATATCTTCAGTGAATAATACCTTTTTGATCTTATTTGCTCACAAACAAAATTCAGATCCCTAAGCAGATGTAAAACATTTGTTTGGGCTCTACTGCCTTACTCAGAGTATTTTTTGGCATGTTCTGTCTTTAAAAGCAAGTCTGAATTTTTGATATCTGTACCACACAAAATTGATCAAGGCTACTAAGCAGAAGGTAAAACTGAATTTGTAGTGTGGGTAAAAGTCTTATTGCAAAATTTAAAATCTTTTCCAAAAGCTTCTTTCTCTTTCAAAAATGTATTTTTCAGTTACTTAAAAAAACCCAAAAAAACCTCAAAACAAAACAACCAACAAAGAAATAACCAACAAAACCTGTTAGGACCCCCTCAAGTGCCACTTTCAGTAAAAAATAGAAACCAAACCACACCATATAGAATTATAGATTTTTGTAAGTTCTTACCAGTGTAATGGCAGCATCATCTTCAGGACCAGCATATCGAAATAAGATCCGATGTCTTTCCATGTCAGCAAAATATTCCTTTGCTTCTTTAGCAGTGCTCGTACCCAAACCTGTCCAATAACAGGGAATCATTACTCCATAGTCAAAATTTAAGTTTTATTATTTTGCCTCTTTTATTTTACTGGTAACATTATAAAATCATTACAAAAGACACAATCATGAAACCAACTACAAATAAAAACTCATAGCAATAGTATATTATTATATAATTTTAGATCCACGAGATTCACTTTTTATTTTTAAACAAACCTTTGTAGTATTTTATCTTCCATGCTTTATGATTCTCCATGTGTTTCTTCCACTCATCAAATTCAGGAATACTATAGAATGAAAGTTCTTGCTTATTTTTGCTTGCCTTAAAAAAAAAACAAAGAAAAAAAATCACCTTCTCTGTTACACTGTAAGTAATAAATAAAATCTCATTAACAGAACCCATACCTTAACAATAGGAGTGATGAATTCCTCAAGAAAGCCATGTTTCAACAGTGATGGCCAATTGTGATGAATGAAATTGATCAGCAAGCCTTTTATATGAGATCCATCCTGATCCTAAATCAGAACATGAAAACATGAAGCAGTCTTATAAAATGTCAGATCCCCCAAAACCACCACAAACCCACTCACTGGCTTAGATACATCAAAACAATGTCTGCTGACAGAAGATACAGAGGGAATAGTTAGTTTTAAGTTGAATTCCCAACTGGACCTGGGTATAAAACAGCCACCTGCAAAAGGCACTATTCCTGAGCTGCTAATAAGCTCTTTCAAACCAAGTGCACAGTTGCAGCTCAAAGGTTTCTTTGCCTGTGGCATGTTTCCTCTGGACAGTCTTCCCAGAAACCACAGAGCTGAATGTTCATGGAAGAAAGCCAAGCCTTGCCCACCATTCTCACTGGTGTTATTGCTTGGTAGTAATAAAGTTTCATAAATATACAAAGCTTACAATTCATAGACTTCTAAAATCTTAACAAGAGACACACACTTTGTGAGATTATCCAAAAATAATTGCCTGCATTCTTGTCTCTCCCAGATTTTCTAGTGTCACCACCTCATGTGCTGTTCATACTACTCATTTTGTAGTTATTTTCACCATACTCTTGAGTTATCAAAAGCATTAATGGTTATTAATGTTTTTATTGTTCCTTTTGTGTCTCAGCTACTGTGCAGGAAAGTTCAGT
>VZTU01025751.1:1070-26796 GCA_013400835.1 Zapornia atra
TACCATTTGCTTCCATGTGTAATGATGTAACAACCATGTAAAGCTCTGCACAAACAGTAAAATCTTAACAAAAAAGATACAAGAATATGATCAGCAGACTGGTTGATAGAAAAGATACTTGTATCACTAACAGCTATAAAGGGGTAATTGCATATCGGAATACCAGTTTGTCTATGTTTGCACTTAATTAGTGAACACAAATATTGATATATTTAATATTTAAATGTATGCTTATTTTTTGGTGACAAAATACAGTTGCTGCTTTGCAAAATGTTGTTAATAGCAAATCTCCTGAGAATTATTTCCACAGGTATCTTTGATGATAATGCAGAAACAGTATGTGTTATTCACTGATTCTTTAGCTGAGTTAAGTGGAAAAAAATGCTCTATGGGGCCACTGTATAACAAACAGTACATCTCTTCCATTACAAAACTAGGAAAAAATGTTGTGCAGTGTTGTAGGGAACGTTGTGCTGTTTATGTTGTGTGCCTTGTAAATTGTAGGCTCGCAGTTGAGTTCAAGATGATGAGAGCACCTATGCAGTTATGACTTTGAGTGGCTCAGGAGCTGTTGAACATGAAGATGTTAATATTTTCTTTGTGAAAATGATGTATAAGGCCCATCAGCATGTCCGGAAGATGCCACAGGACTAGTATTTAAATAAGGTATTTATTACAACTCTGAACTTTCCCTGTAAAGAAGACCAATTTATATTGCAATAAATATTTTCTATTTGAAATCTACTTAGGGGAGGAAAGCTTTGAGTAATATTACTTACTACATATGACCTTGAATCCCTTTGCCAATATTTATTTTATAATCTATATTTTCTGGGCCTTTAGAAAAGTCTGCTTTTCTATTGGTAAGAGGGGAAACACACAAGTCGGGAAAACTGACCAGAAGTTATGTTGTCAGGGAACTGTGTAAAGATTAGAAATGTTATGGTTGTGTTGTAAGACATGAAAACATCAATTTTCTTAAGAAATGGGGAGAACTGCCCATCGGGTTCCCTAGTGTGATTCTGCAGTTCGTCAGTGATGAAGATTAAGGACTCAGAATGAAAATAAAAGCTCTTTTCTACTTTTCTGACTTTTGATTAGAAGCTCCTGTGTCCCATCGAGAGTGCTGCATCATAAACACTGTGAAGGTTCATGGGCATGAGGAAATTTTTGGAGCCCAAAAAAAAACCAAGGAAGAGAAGGACAAAGGCTCACATCTGCACTCAGATGTGCAGTGGTACTCCAGGACAAAGAAGATGACCAAATACTTTGTAGTCATGTGTATCTGCAGAACAAATTCACATCTGTACTCACTGCAGTCTGTCATGGGGTGACAACACTGTCAAAAGTGAGTTAAGTGACCTGTCCTCAAGCACAGAACAGAGGAGAGTCTTTTCTGAGACTTGCCATGGTGATTATTTTCTGGTTTTCTTCCTGCTACCACCCTTTTGAAGATACAGTGTCTCCAAAGAGGGACCATACAAAGAGAACAGATGAGCCCTTATTTCTCAATTGTTGTTTCTTCATCAGTGGCTGAGTTCTTCCCCTTTTATCTTTAGCTGTAAGCTCATAGACTTTGACAGACTAAAAATAAGTTTCCATTGCAAAAAACCAAGCCTTTAAACGGACTTGAAATTTATTGTTTTAATGTCCAAAAAGCACAATGCCAAGTGTGTTAATTCTATATAATTGTTAAACTGGCTATATAATGAGGTATGTATTTTTCAATAAATTACTATAATAATTAACCTTTGCCAACTGCAGTACTGTTTATTCTCTTTCACTGTCAGTATTTTGACAATAATACTACCACAGTCTCACCCTAGAAATTTAAAGGATAGTGGTATTCTAACTGTAAAAATAGCATAATGTGTCTCCATATTTATCTCATTGACAGATTTTTTTTACCCCCTATTTGCAAGTAAGATACTGGAGAGTGGAAAGAAGGTCTGTTTGTTGTTATAACAGTCAGCTTTGCAAATTCAGGATTTAAGTGGTATGTTTACTGGCATGGACATGTAAACACTTCAGTAGCCCCAGGTAAAATTTCTAAACTACAACATAGCTGAAAAGTATATCCCAGCAAAAAAGAACCTTATTACGGCTAGATCTGTGATTGATCTACATTTTTAAAGGAATATAAATACTGCATACATTTTTTAAAATCAGATTTGATTTCAGGTTTGTTTGGGGTTTTTTTAATATTTCTGGTCTTGCTTGGGCAGGGAGGGGCAGTGGGGAATGTAATTTCTAACTGAGAAGAACAGCATATTTCAGATATCACCACACAGATAGAGGCCATTTTGGCATTAGCTATTTACTTAAAGACACATTATAGTAGTATGAAATAAATATACAGACTAATAAGTTTTCAATATAGCAGTTTTCTAAATTCGAATGTGCAAAAAGAAATTGTGGTTTATTTATAGGTTGAAATTATTGCACAAGTGTGATTTATACCAATAAGCTACTACCTTAGGGCTGTTAAAAATATCAGGTGTATTTAGAGTTAAGAGATTATATAGGCAAGGATGTTTCAAGACACAGCAATTCCACAGGTATTGTTGAATGAGACTAAACTAAAACAGGAAAGGCTGGTGGGAGATAGGTAGTGTAAATGGTCTGTAGTGTACTTGCTTTGTATTTGTGTGTGTATATATATAATGCTATTCTTACCTTTATGCCTTGTGCAGGGCAGAACAAACTTGAAATCTTCGCTGATTTCTTTGTTCAGCATTAGACACTTCTTTAGTTTAAAAAAATAATATTCCTTTCATCTATTGTTCTGAGAAACTAAATTATTCACTTTCTTGTATTGTAGTATCTTGCTTAATACTGAAGCTTTTGGCTACTTCTAGAATCTACTGATGTAGCATTCAGTGCAGGAGAAATTTGACACTTTTTATAGATTGATTTGAGAAACTGACTAAAAAATGTTGGAGAGTGATAGATCGCACATGATCGTCATTTAAGATGTATTTTGTTTCTGTGCTCAGCATCTGCTGAGATGCAATGAGATACGTTAACAATTACTAGTCTCTCTTTGTAAATAGTCATCTTCCAGATAATTTCTGGATTTCTGTATTAATGAGTTGTTACCATTATGTAAATGTAACATAGTACACTGTGTGTAGTGTTTTCAAGTGTTTGAAGTAATCTATTCAGTGTTTTAAAGAACTGTAAAACCCTGGTAAAAAGATACTAATGCATAGATTGCTGCTGGGCCCTCAGTCATATAATTTTCCATGCAGACTAGGTTGTCTGAAATCTGAGCTTTTAATACTTCCTTTTATGGAAGCAACAGGAGCATATGCAGCTGTGTTACTTGGTTCTTTTATAGTTGAGTTCAACAGGGCCGCATCACAAACATGCCAGCCCTGCCTGTAGTTCACCTGTGTGCTGCTGTTAAACTCCCAGTTCCTAGCATGACTCAGCCACAGTTGTCACCAAAGCTTAAAGAGTGTTTGCACAATCTCACTTCAGCATAATGGGTAATGAACCTCAAATGAATCCTCCTGGCTTGGATAAGGAATTTGCACTTCAAGTTATAGTCTCTGGATGGGGTTGTAAAACGTGCTTGTATTGTTCATCCAGGAAGTGTGAAGTTGTAAAAAACAAGCTAAATTGCTGTATTTTATCTGCTAGTTACTTCTGCATTTATTGCCTTTATGGACCCAAAGTCCTCCAGGGAGTGTGACAAATCCTGATTGTATTTTCTACTTACAACTTGTATTTGTTCACCAATGTGGAAAGAAGAAAAACTGTTAGTCACTAGGGATTTGTCTAGCTATGTGTGTGGCTACTTAAGAACCGGTTCAACTTTGCAGTTGCAACTAGTTGCATTTTCATTATTCTATCTGATTTTGGTCTGATATCTTGCACACCCTACATCTGTAAATCTGCATCTGGGAAATGTAAATGTTTTAGTAACCTTAGAGAAGTTGCATAACTGGTTGGGTAGTTGCTGTACAAACTGAATGTGTTTTCTGTTCCATAATTTGTCCATTTCTCTAACTGATTCACACTCTTTCTAGCTAGAGAAGGGAGTTTAGGTGTTAGGAGCAATACATCTACAAAGCTTGTTAAGATCATTCTTTGCCAGGTAAATTTTGTTTTGCTTCTAATGCTGCAACCTTTTGCGAATCTTTCTACAGCACATGTGTAAATAATTATACTTCCAAATTAGAAAAATGCTTGGTGTGCTGCATACAGTCATTTTGCAAAGTCTTTTAGATCATGTGAGTTTGAATAATTTCTGTTGAGGCACTCTAAATCTGCATTTCTCAGAGGAAACTGCACATTTGGAAATGAAAATTAGCTTGATCAAGACCTGCATTTGCAATTTTGTGATGCTCTGGTTGTCAGAAATAACCAATGTTGGTAGGAAAAAAATTATTTCTCTGACCTGTGTTATTGAAAAAACATATGGCATCAACCACAGAATGCTAGGAAATAAGTAGCAGTTTGGAAATAGGAATAAGAAGTATGAGTTACTTGAGGAAAAATTATTTTGTCACAATCCTTTTCTGCTTTGGAAATTTTGAGTAGCTGTGGTTTTATTTTGTTAGGAGAGACTATTGTTTTTAAGATCAGTTCTGCCTTTCATATACAGCGTGTCAGAGTGTATTCTAGACTCTTTGTCTTCCTTTTCCTGCATGGAAATCATCCATAATAAGATCCATCAATGGGATGGATCTTATTCAGAGACTGTATCTCATATAGTGTGTACTGTTGTGACAAGAAGAGAGAGGAGAACTAAGTTTGTGGGGAAATAAGGCATGTTTCGTATCACCTAATTTTAATTTATTTTCCAAAATCCCACCCAACAAGACTAACGTGAAGAATGTTGCCAAAACACTCGCTGCTGCCTCACCAAGGCTGATGTAGACATTAGATTGGGTTGAAATTCCAGCCCATACTGTTAAACTAAGCCAGTGACTTGACTGACTTTGGTGGTAATACATTTTCCATTTTCAAAGAAGCCAGAGGGGGTGATGCACCACCCAGCTACTCATGAATTTCAGTAAGATTTAGATACTCAGTCCTTGTTAACCTCTGCCTGAAAGATCGTAGTCCCTGTGCCTGACTTCCAAGGAGAAGCACCAGCATTCTGGACTCCTTTCCTCAGCCATTTTTTCCATTTTTTGGTGTTAAGCACAAGAGAGAAATACAGGGCTGATGTAGGGAGACATGACATGATACAGCACTCCACATGCAAAATTAACAACACAAGCCCAACATGCAGCTTGCACTCATTGTTCTCTACATTTTATGTCAAACCTAGCATATATAGTTTGTGAGTTTGTGGCTACCTTTGGCAGTTGACATTTATCATGCAGGGTGAGGCAGCAGCAAGAAGGAAGCTGAGCTGCAGCTGTGGCTGCCGCTGGGTCTGGCTGCCCCCAAGCAAGCCAAGTAAGCCACGCTGATGAAAGCCTACTGCCAGTGCCAGGCACTGCTGGGCCCTCTGGCATGGGCACTGGGTAAAATGGCAGAGAAGCTACAGGCAGTAAGTGGATGATAGAATCATAGAATCGTTTAGGTTGGAAAAGATCTTTAAGATCATCAGGTCCAACTCTTAACCTCGCATTGCCAAGTCCACCACTAAACCACGTCCCTAAGCACTATATGTACACATCTTTTAAATTCCTCCAGGGATGGTGACTCAACCGCTTCCTTGGCCTGCCTGATCCAATGACTGACAACCCTTTTGGTGAAGAACTTTTTCCTGATATCCAATCTAAACTTCCCTTGGTGCAACTTGAGGCCATTTTCTCTCACCTTATCACTTGGCTGACCCCCATGTACCTACAACCTCCTTTCAGGTAGTTGTAGGAAGCGATAAGGTCTCCCCTCAGCCTCCTTTTCTTCAGCCTAAATAACCCCAGTTCCCTCCACCACTCCTTATAAGACTTGTGTTCCAGACTCTTCACCAGCTTCGTTCAAAAGCTTTGTTTTGTAACTCAACTCAGTTGCTGCCATCCCTGTATATAACACAGAGCCTGAACCCACGGCTGTGGGGCAGAGCACTGCACAAGTCCTTGGTGTTTCTTCACATGATCTGCATTATATAAAGGGTGTGAAACTGCCTTTTTAATTATTTTTTCCTAGTAACACATCTGAAGTACCTGGCCCAGTCTCATGCTTGGGTTAATCATCTTAAAGAATGATTACTCGCTCTGTGGTTGGAGCACTGCAGGGATTATTACCCTTTTCAAGATCATCCTTCTGAGCCCGGAGCATGGCGCATAATCAGCTGTGCCTTGTGTGGAGACGCACAGAAGTCCATTCAACTTCCCCGGACGATGCTGGGAAGCCTGAAAGTGCAGGAGGTGCTGAGACAGAGCAATGAGCAGTGAAGAAAGGAGGCAAGGGCGCTGCTGAGGGACGCGGTAGCAGCAGGATGCGGGCTGGGAAGGGCCGGGCCGGCACCGCTGCCAGCTCAGGGACCGGCGCTTCGTTTGAACGCTTGTTGGGCCATTCGCAACCTGCATCTCTCCGCTAGGGGGCAGCGTGTCTGCTCTCCTCCGACCGTTGCTCCCGCCCTCGCGGGAGCGGCCGTGCCCGGTGTGGAGACCCGCCTGCGGGAAGCGAGCGGGGGCGGCCGGCCTGCGCCCTCCCCTCCGGCCCCGGCTCTCCCACCGCGGCGCTGAGGCACACCAGTAGTAAGAATGCTTGAGTAAAGTCAGTCTAATGAGCACGGCGTACTTGTATTTCCCTTTTCCGGCATTTCTTCTCACTGCTGAGGGATCACTTATGTAACGCTGTCTCAAGAGGTTTTTCTCTGTTTTCAATTGACCTTATTTCAGTGAGCTAAATAAAACACATGCAATCGGTGGTTTAAGCAGTATTTCAGAATTTCCACTGGGCCAGTAGATACTTTACTTTTCTAAGCTCTGTTACAGGGCCTATAGAAGTTGGGTTTTTTCTGAGGGGAAAAAAAAAAGTAAATCTCCTCACATGTGGAAGGCATTAAGCTGTATCTGTTTCTGTTTCTTGTTTTGCATTCTTATGCCATCATTTCTTATTTCAGAAAGTAAACATACATGAATTATACATAAACAATAATGCTATTCGATTTTCTTTTAATTCCTCTGTTGAGAGTAGAAATAAGGTCATGACTATGTCCTGAGAATGTGAGGATTGCCAAAATACACAGTAGATACTTTTCAGAAAAAAAATTACATATCAAGTAACTGTTGAGTCATAAAATCCTTAAGTTTGTGTAAGCAGAAGCTGGTTACAGCTCACATTGATGGGAAGTATATAATCACCGCTATAGCCACTGACTATTCATTTCTGGTTCAAGAACTTACTGAAAAGCCTGTTTCTAATTTCATAGAAGCCCTTTGAAATTTGGCAGAGTTTTCAAAAGTATGTAGGGGAAAAAAATAGTCTGCCAGAGGTTTGGCCTCCAACTGTGAAAACAGACACTGCCTTTTCAAACTCTCCTCCTAGATCTACTGACCAACACCCAGAAGAGAGAATTTACATTCTTTTAGAATACGGCAGGAAAATGAAGGTCTGTATGCTGCTGAATTCAGCTTTTGGTAAAATTTACATCTGTTGTTTGAAACTGTCAGCTATTGCACAAGGCCAGGTTCGGATGTGAAAGCATTTGTTTTAAAGAAAAAGGAAAAGGAAGTCTTTTCAAATGTACTGCAGGGACATTTTGCTTGTTGCTTGGACGGATTACAGCAGTTAGAGAGGGTGGGAGGTTTTAATTACTTACAAACCATAGAAGTATGCTCCAGACAATATTAGAAATGTACTTATTGCTTGTTTCTTTCCTGCAGACTCGGCTAAAAATCATATTTGGTGTGGTTATATGCCTTTTGCTTTCCTTACTACTTATGTGTATTATACTTCTCCCATCAAGAGGTAAGGCATTTGAAATCTAACACAGTGTAAAATAATATATCTTTAGCTACTGTGGCTTCTAAAGTTCATTAAAGTTTTTCAAATCATCTTTAGGATTTTTAAGGCTTTATCACTTTACAGAAATGTCCTGACAGCTGAAATACCTTGAAGGTAGCATTGAAATGCCAACAGATGTTGATACAAGGAATTCCTTGAAGTGAAAATCACCTGAGTTAACTTTGTTGTGCATGATATAGTGGCCTTAGACAGGCCTACAAAAACAATTCTCAAATCTCCTCATATTATGTTATTTTTCATCTTTAGGGTTAGGAGACTCCCACAAACTGTTACTAATTTCCTTTAGCTTGGTGAACTTGTATTTGGTTTTAGGTGGCTATGTAATAATTACAGAAGTTCTCTATCCAATTAGAAATTAATATTTTTATTGTAGGTAGGATATGATTATTTGTGAACATATTTATGATTGCATTGGCAATTAAAGTCAGCATTGTATAAAATAGAGATGCATAGTTTGCTCTAATATCAGTATGGCAGCTGTAGGTAAATCAACACAGTGTGGTCTGCTGAGTCCTCTGGTGAAGTTTGAAGTGAACATGGTTTGAAACTTAGAGCCCAAGGGGCACTGACACAGTGGTCAGGTTTTCTTCTCTAAGAGGTGTGGTAAAGGCAATATAAGTATTTACATGTCCCTTTTCACTACAGCAGATTAATTGAACGTCTCTGAAATAATTAAAATAGGAATAGGAAGCCTAAATTCCAGTAACAGTATCTACATAAAGGGATTTTTTTATATACTATTATTCTTTGTTCATGTGTTGGCAGGGTGACTGAGATGAAGTAATCGGTTTTGCATTTACAACTAAATGTAATAAAATCAGTTATCTGCTTAAGTCTTCCAAATGCTAAGTCTTGTAATTAATACGCAGGTTTTATGAATGGTGAAATGTCTTTCCAACCTGATATATCTGTGGAATATGGATATGATGGGTTGTTTTATTGGCAGAGAAAGCGGTTGGAGATTTGTGAAGCAGTTAGGGTTGATTCTGTAATGCAGCATGTGAAGATGAGGATAGATTGTATTAAGGTGGGAAGCAGTGCTGCAAAGAGGCACCACCTCAAAATGATAGATTTGACTCTTACTGTCAGTGATGGGGTACCAGATTTTTCTTTGATAGCTTAAGCATGGTCAGATTTGAACTTTCCTTAGTAAATAACTGAATGGTATCAGGTCAGACTTACTTATTTCACGTCTGCATATTAAGACAGGGAAAAAAATTTTATGAGACTTAGATAAAAAAGAGCAGTCAGGAAATAAAGAGGCTGGAGAACAAGGATTGGTTTGGCAGCCTGAAGTTGCTAAAGAAGGTACTGTAGGAGGAAGTGAATATGTTTTTCCCTTCAGAAGTTAGCACATAATAGCTCATGGATCTTAGTCTGAGACTTTTCAATACCTGAGGCCTTATGAAGAACTCTTTTCCTTGGAAAATGTTTCTTGGAATAGCAGCTTGACAACCAGTCGTATCAGACATGACATTTAGATCCAGTAGGATGATAAAGAATTTATCTTATTTTACAGAATGCTTTTGCAGGAGCATTTTAGACAACTGTGGAATACACATGAACATCTCTGAATATGGCCTTTTATTCTCAAGTAGAACTGCAAGTACTGCATTTATCTGTTTAAATACCTAAACTTTTTTGAATTCTTTGTAGTCTACTGATTAGTTGTGAAAGAAAGAAATACAAATTAATTTTTCAGTTAAAAATCTTGCAAGTCAAAGACAGACAGGAAATAGCTACAGAGATGGAATGTTGTTTGTACATTCCACCTTTACCACTGCTTAACTGGAATGATGTGGCAATATAGAAAGACAATTATTTGCAAATGAGAAACATATAGATACAGCTAAATTTCTGCTTTGAAATCAGCTAAGAGAAATGACATCTATAATTCTGACAGACCTGAAAGAAATATTTAGTTCTGTTTTTTTCTGCTAAGTTTCTAGTAATTTCATGTTCTTCAAACTTCTCAAAATATGATAGCTGGTTTTTGGTTACAAATGGAAGAGTATAAAAATGTGAAAAATTCTTAAAAGTTATACTGGAAAATAATTTTCTGTTTGGAGAGGATAGTCAGGAGGAAACAGTTGCAGTTATACAATTTCTGAGGCTGAGAGGAGCAAGGCAGGCAATCTATGCCTAACAAATTAGTGACAAGTTTTTGACATTTCTTCGAGGTAGGAATGATCTGTGTATTTTACCTTACTATGACAACCCAACTATAAACGGTTCTGAAAGCTTATTTGCACTTGTACACTGGTGGATCTAGTCCTGTTCTTCTACAGCATAAACAAGAAAGAAAATACCAGTCTGCAGTTGAAAAGCGATAGTGGAACCACAGTCAGAATTATAATTAACTGAATGCATTGCTTAGGCTTCAAATTATTATTTTCTTCTGCTATTTTTAATAAATATCCAGAATCCTGTGTTTCTGATCCAATTGTACACTTGGCCTAAATCTGAGACCAAGACCTTGGTTCTCTGATGTTGCAGATTAGGTGATAGAGCATATTTCTCAGCCAGGAAGTGTTGAGCAGCCAGTTTCTCAGGAACTGGTGGTGTTCTTTGCTACATCCCAGCCAATCTGATTCAATAAATGCCTCCCTGTGTTCCGGTGCAAAGTTAAACAGGGTGGCTTCCAACATTGTGCAGTGGAAGAAAAATGCTTCCGGTCAGGAATTCAGTTGCTGGCAATGAATTCAGTTGGAGATGGTGCAGTTAGTTGCTGCTTTCTAATTTTGTGCCTGGATATTTGACTTAAAACAGAAATAAAGTTAAGGAGAAATTCTCATCTTGGACATCTATAAAAATTAGCAAGTGACAAGTAGTGATTATAAACTCTCAGCTGTTGCTGAAGTTTCTTGCAATTGAAAATCAATACATTACTGTGACAGCATGCTTCCACCAAAATCTGATAGTTTAGTCTTAGCTGTGAGTTCAGGCTCAGATCTAAGTGATAGTGTAAACCTAGCTACAGTGAGTTGTATCCTGATGGCAGAGAGCTATCGTAAGGTTATTAGAACAGAGTAATAACAACGTTAAGATGCATTAGACTAATTAATACCTCTTTGGTTTGGTACTTTAAATTGCTTTAAAATTGGTAGGAATTCATACTAAAATCTTTCTGATGGGATCAGGAGTGTTGGAATCAATTTCTGATGCTGAACTGGGCTGTGGTTTCCTCAAGTGAAAGGCTGTCTTCCTGCATGTGTTGAAGGAGCTTGTGCTTTAGCTATTCAGCATCAGCCCGCAGAGATGAGAATGGACATTCTAGTCCCAAAGCAGGCTGTAATACCGTCTGCAAGCTGACTGTCCCAGGACGCTCACCAGTTTACTTTTGGCAAGTAATCTGTTTACTGTGTAGCAGTGGATGCTAAATGAGATACATATAAATCAAATGCATATAAATACATATAAAATATGTATGTACAGCTACCTGCATGAAAATAGCAAATACAGAAACCAGAATACTTTCTGATTATGTTATATGTTTGGTTTAGTTAGGCAGAAGTAGACACAATTTAGGGTGCACATTAGACCATGTTGTAGGATAAGCAAGACAGCAGGGTGTTAAAATCTAAAAGAGTTTTTGAAAGGGAAGGATCCTCATAATATAAACAGAATTTCACTGCAATGGATTGATGTGCATAAAGCTAATCTGAGTTCAATATAATTGAAAGTTCCTCTTTTGGTGTTGTATTAAGCTCTCTCACAACAATGAACTGAACAATAAAGATGGTAACTGCAAAAAGTCAGTGACAGTAGACACAGGCTTTTATCACCACAGTTACACATGTTGAATACAAGTTGAATACACTCAAATGCGTGAGTAATTATGATCATGGAATATATAAAAGAAGTTACAATGTGAAGCAAAATAACCAATTCAGTGCACAGATAAATACAGAACCACACCCTGTAAATGAATGCAAATGGATCATAAAGAATTAAAATTGAGACAGTGGGGTAGTGAAGGCAAAAGAGCAAAGCTGAAATCTGGTTAGCTTTCATTTTTTTTGTTATCTCTCCTATTTGCTTCTTTTTTGCCACTGGGCATCTTTTTTTCATCTTTGTTATTTCATAGATGAATGAAACACAATAAAAGAATTTACCAAGCCTACCAACAGTCATCCAAATCAAAGTCTATGTAGGGCAGCAGACATGTAAAGTACTTTTCATGTTAGGGTCTGTTCTGTGACCAGAGATTTCAAATAGTATTATTGAACCTGTCCTTAGTTACAGAAGAATGAATCGGCAACAATTACAGGAAACAATTAAAGATCACAGAATCATAGAAACATGGAATGGTTTGGATTGGATGGGATCATCTAGTTCCAACCCTCTGCCATGGGCAGGGACAACCTCCACTAGACCAAGTTGCCCAAAGCTTCATCCAACCTGGCCTTGAACATTTCCAGGGATAGGGCATCTCTAGGAAACCTGTTCTAGTGCCTCACCACAGCAAAGAACTTCTTCCCAATGTCTTATCTACATCTACCCTCTTTCAGTTTAAAACCATTGCACTTGGTCCAATTAGTACATACCCTTGAAAACAGTCCCTCTCCAGCTTTCCTGTAGCCCCTTTAGGTACTGGCAAGCTGCTATCAAGTCTCCCTGGAGCCTTCTCTTCTCCAGGCTGAACAACCCCAATTCTCTCAGTCTGTCTTCATAGGAGAGGCTCTCAAGCCCTCTGATCATCTCCGTGGCCTCCTCTGGGTTCAATCCAACAGGTCCATGTCATTCCTGTTCTGAGGACCCCAGAATTGTACACAGTCCTCCAGGTGGGGTCTCATGAGAGTGGAGCAGAGGGGAGAATCCCCTCCCTCGACCTGCTGATCACGCTTCTTTGGATGCAGCCCAGCACAGGGTTGGCTTTCTGGGCTGCAAATGCACATTAATGTTGATCTTTTCATCCACCAACATCCCCAAGACCTTCTCCTCAGGGCTGTTCTCAATCCAGAGATTATGTTTTTAATGAAAGATGCTACTTTTACTTAAAACATTTTAAAATATCTTCTGTTGCCTAGAAACAAGCATTCAAAATTATAACTAATCAAGGAGAAATAGTTGTATTCAGATTTTTTTCAATCCACTGGTAGAAATTCAGATAGGACTGGACACATTTTGAAAATCATTAGTTGTCATAATAAATTATCACAGAATATTAAGTATATAAGGGTGAGATGGCTAACAGAGTAAAGGTTTAAATTAGAGCTGTGAAAATTAGACCAGAGAGAAGACATTTGTGATATTGCTTGTCTTTTTAGTAAAAATCCTCTTAAGAGAGGATGAAATCAGAGAATTTTACCAGATTAAGGTATCAAACAGGACTGCAAATTTAAGCCTCCACAGCCATGGAAGTAGATTTCAACAGTGAATTTCTTTGCTAATAGACATATTCATTTCGAGAATTTAAACTGAAAGTTCATGATAATTGCCAGTCAATATAAATAGAAGTTGATTTTTTGGGGAATTATTTTCTATGGATTTCTTGAGAAGTTTGCTATATTCTGTGCTTATCATTAACGTATCAAGGGATTTATAATATATAGTCATGGTATTAGAAAGAACTATTAATTTCTTATTGAACTTCTTGGGATTTTTATGGACACATTGCTAGCTCAGAGTTTATACTGATAGATTTTTGTCTATGGATTGGCATTTGGTTTTATTTCTCCTGACAGTTTTCTTCTGCATTAGTGCAGACAAGGCTAGTGCCAACAGCCAACCTGACATGTGTATTCTACAGTAAGTAATAGTCACTTTGCAGAAGAAAACATGTTTTATCATTACAAAGTACCGTAGAAAAGAATATGAAGAAATATTTCCCAGGAAGTCAGTGTGATTTTAACAGAGGGCAGTTGTAATGAGGAAGTGATGGAGCATGATATGAAACCTGAGGGCAATGAGTCATCTTGATTATCTAGCTGTCATCTGAAAGCTCTGAAGGAACAAACAGGGGAAGTGGCAGAGACCTACTAGGATGCATAGTGACATCCCCACTACCTCTGAAAACCATGGCAAAAGTCTGCTGGATTTTAAAGGAGAAAAGCACAGAATGCAGAATGCCTAGACTTAAAAACAGCCATTATAGTACTGAACTTTAAAAATTGGCCTTTTGAGGATTAAATATTTTGAGTACTACTGTGAACTCCACGGGTTTTCATTTTGTCTTTTTATTACATTTTATTACGTTTTTATAATGGCCTTTTCCATTTCCATGCACTTATCAAGCCAGCTTTTTCAGCATTACTCTATTCTAATCCAGTTGATTCTCCTTAAATTCTGTTTTTAAAGATCTGCCCAAATTTAAGGTGTTTAGCTTTGGACAGAAATTTAGTCAGAAAAGAACCACAAAACCTACCACAATTCTGGGCACTATTTTTATGCAACTATCTGATCTGCTTAGAAAACAAATATCACAGTACCTGTCTTCTCTCTAGAATCATTGTGAATTTTCTGTTTCAGCATTAAATAAAAAGTTGAAGTTTGTATTGACTCATTCACTACTTTTCAGCATTATTTTTACCTGCACACCATCATCTCTTTCTTTCATGTGGCTACTGAGAAATATATATGGATGGTGATTATTTTGCAAGCCTGATACCCATCTGCAAACACCAGTTAAGAGGCATTTTTTAAATTTGGCAGTAAGGGTTTGTGTGCACAACCTATCATTTGACTCTCTGCTGAATATGTGCAGGTCCCTATTAAAATAGTTGTCTCTACTTACCTGATAAGATCATGAAACCTATGCTGTAAAAAAAAGAAGTGTCTTTTGTGCAGAAAATACTTCTCTTGGACTCACAATTTCTACAAGTATGTCTGCATGAATAAATAACTACATGAAATAAATTAGTTTGTCTAGTTTATAAAGTTGGCTCCTTCAGAGACTGAAGGACCATCTCAGACAGTATCAGAGAACTAGTCTTTCTACACTGCCTACTCTCTGCATACCTCCAGGATTATGCTATCCTCACAGTTGCCTGGTGTTAAATATAGAAAAAAAAGGAAATTATGGAAAAATAATAGCTTCTTTTTCTCTCCTCCCCCCCTCCTTGACAGAATTTCATTAACAGAAACTTTCTGTCTTATTCTTAGTTGTCAACACAGATGATGGTCCCAGAGCTCTTACATTGGAGGATTATTTGAATGGAAACTTCCAATATAAAACATTCTTTCCATATTGGGTGTCAGGTAAGTAAAACCTTTTCTAAGACATATATCAGCATTTCTAATATGTATTTCCAGTGTGGTTTACACAGACTCAAAAATGTATTTTTCTTCAAGCTTTACTATGAATGAATGCTAACTGTGAAATTAAACAATCTGCTAGTCAAAACTTATGGTTGAAGTTTACTCTTCTGTCAGTCATTCTAGAAATTCCAGGTATTTGATGTTTCAACAGACATGTTTGAGTCAAGTATAAACTATAATTTTACAGAGGCCTTCAGTGTTTTATTTCTTTTGCTGTCATATTCATTGCAACAAGTGAAAGAAATATGTTGATGTCAGTCATTTCTTAAGCAATCTCATTTTCTGTGCTTGTCACAGAACTTTTTCACTTACTGTGTGCAATCATTGAGGTAGCCTGTCTTACAGGCCCCATTCGTCTTTGTTTTCAGTAGTACCTATTTCTGTAGTGACTCCAACTGTTCTTATCTTGTTTAAGAAGTTGCTGACACTGCTAAAATTTCTGAATTCCAATGCATTGCATGGAAAATAAGGTTGAGTTTCTAAGCACATCCCTTAAGGTAGAAGATAAAGACATTAAATTAATTGCTGAAGTTGTACATGTCTCTGTGTGGCTGAAATACTAGTCTTGCTACCACTGAATTGCAGCAGCACCAAAAGGCTTGAGCTAGGTTGGATTACATTCTAGCACAGACACTACTACCATTCCTATCTGTACTGCCTCAAGCAATTACTGTTCTCTGACTAGGGTCAAGAAACATAATGCTGTTCACGTGGAGTCTTACCAAGTTAGTTCGAACCCACAATTTTAGAACTGAACTGAAGCCTTCAGGGAATTTCTAGCAGCACTTCAAGTTTTACAATTAACAATTGAAGAATGTTGACATCACTTGTATGACTTAAAATTAGGTCACCATTTGTTAAGAGTTCTGTCTGAAGTATGTGGGCAGCATGTCACCTAAACCTAATATTCTGTGATTCTGTGATACTTCTTCCCTCTTTTGATCCTTCCCACTTATCTTTCCTCATAACAGTCACAAAACTCAAGCAGAAGTCATGCCATAGATTCCATAGATAGTCATGCCTACAGCATTCCATATGCCTACATTTCTTCTGAAGCAAGGAGTTAAAATTGAGTATCTCTTCCCAAGGCTGCCTGAGATTACCACAAATACTGTTACAAAAATCACAGCAGAGTGCTGAAAAGATCCAAGGATGATCTAATTTTGTAAAAATGAACACCTTATACAATATTTCAGGCTGGTTTTAATCTGCTAAAGTCTTTCTCCTTAGCTACACCATGTTCATTCTGTTTATAACAATGAAAATAATGATGTGAAACTAAAATTCTTCATTCTCTGCCAAACTATGGCTCAGGTCTTGAGCGTGGTTAGGGTTAAATTCTGTTCTCACTGAACACTACTCACCCTTGCTTTGCAGGATCTGTGAAAGTAAGGGCAGTATCATTTATGCAGTGTCAGTTACATGGTACAGCTGCTATCTGCAGAATCTGTACAAATGAGAATGTTCTGGTGAAATTATAAGCAACTATCTCAAATGTTTTCTTTAAAACATTTACATTGTGATACTGATCTAGGTCTGCCTCTGGTATTCTTGATCAGACATCAGAATAAAATCTGTCATTTAATTATGAAAGCTAACTAGCTGGTTCTGTGTGCAGTGTGTAATCTTGAGAATGTAGTCAATAACCCTGAAGACTCTTTGTTGATAACTCTAGCATCATTAGAAGAAAAACATTTATTTTTACATAGATGCTATAAGGTATTTCCTCAAATCTGTTCAACAACAGGAGTGTGAATAGTTTGATAAATGGATCAGTTCTATAGTATCTTCTGTGGAAGCTAACAGCCTTTTTATCCTTTTTATAAAGACAATGAATATCTTCATCAGTCTGCAGAAGATGATATTATTCTTTACAATGTTGAAATGAACTACCCAACTACCATAATGACAAACAGCACAATGGTATGTACCTTTTCAATTAATAAAAAGGCAGAAAAATGCAGTTATGTTTCAAGTATTGGTTTAAAACTGAGTGGATTAAAACCTGATTCATCAAATCCTCATTTAAAGGGTTTTTTACTAGAATCTAATCTACTTCTTAATCTTTCAGAAACAAGTTAATGCTTCAAATTATGTGCTGTCTTCAGACAAGTATTTCATAGCTCTGGAAAGCAATTATTCAAAGGTAATTATTTTATTATTTAGCTTAATGAAATGTTTGGTTTTGTTTAGTATTTTGCTGATTGTGCTTGCCATGTATAAATGTTTCATGGTGTTTTCTTGTGAAAGGGGCAGGCTGAGAAAAGGCAGCTGATTATTTTTAAATTATCTCTTTCCAAGTTAATAATATTATTTTCTTGCTTAATTTTTGCAGCTGTGGAGATATTCTTACACAGCGTCATACCACATCTATGATCTCATATATGGGTAAGACCTGTTATTTCTTACAGAAATTTTAGTGCAGTGATGTGCTTGCAAGCATTTCCACTGAGAAACTATAGTAGTGTGACTATCACCCTGCTTTGCTTTTGCCTGAATCAGGTTACTTATTTGCTTGAAAAAAAATGGCCTCTAACAAAATCAGTCCTTTCACCTACTCATCCAGGTACCTGTATTGTTTGATATGTTGTGTCCTAAAACTTTCACTGCTTAAGATTCTCATATTTTTCTCTTCTTTGCATAATCTTCTCCCATCCTGTCTTGGCTGCTTGGGTCCACTTCAGTCTCACACCTGATGACTCCATGCGCTTTAGTTGTCTAATACATCCTTTTTATGGTTAATCTAACCATTAGCTTTCCTGAAACTCTCACACGTCCTTTAGTGCTTCAGTGATATTTCACAGCCCATTTTGGGCTCCTCAAAAGTTTACAGCTTCTTCCCCATCTGGAGGCCTATCTGTACGATATGTCCTAGTGAACCTGCTTTGGCAGGGAGTTGGACCCAATAAGCTCCCAAGGTCACTTCCAACCCTTACAATTCTGTGATTCTGTGATTCTTTCGTGGCATTTGGTTTCTTTCCCAAATCTGCCCCAAAGCACCCAAGGTCAAAGAAGACCATCGGCCTCCCCAGTCATCTTTTTATGTCATAAGTAGCAGTGTGCCCAAATGCCTTTCAGTTCTGAGCAACACGGGCTGCACTCGGCTTCATTCTTGGGGAGCTGTTATCTCAAGGTGACAGAAAAAGAATGCTACAAGCTCATGTGAGTAGAGATGGGTGTTGTGATCCTTGACAAATATGGTAACCTGGCTGCTGTGGAATTTCCCTCAGCATGGTGTATCCTCAGTTCACATTTTCCAGCAACTTGCTGAGACTGTAATGCATACTGTGGGTGGAGTAAATGACTGTAGATGACTCTCCATATTTAGAAAAAGATAAGGCTGGCTTCTTAGGCTGTTGAGTATGTTTTCAAAGGGTTGAATTGCAAGCCTTTAGCAGCACAGGTGCACACCATCACAGTACTGCATGGCACACTGCTTGCCTTAGTTTTGCATTGCTCAAGAAACAATAAGCTGTTAGAAAATACAGCCCTTCATAACTTTTATATGAATGTACAATATAATGATCCCTTTGCACTGTGCACAAAAAAAACATTTCAACTTCTTTCCTTTTTTTTAGTGGTTTTGTAACAGAAAATCAACTTCCACATAAAATTCAATATATATCCTGGTCACCTGTTGGACACAAATTGGTCAGTAAAGATAACGAAGTGACTGAATGATTTTGCTTGTGTGGCTAGGAGACATTTGGTTACACTTTTGGTTATTAGTTTGTTAGTTCATATTTTTGACAGGCCTGTGTGTATTACATTTCATTGTGAGCAAGAATGACAGAGGAAACAGTTTAAACTTGTTAAAATTTAACTTGTCTGTGTCTCCATGTGAATCCATGTTCTCAGCTAGGTTGTGTGCTTCAGTTCACTAGCCAGTCTCTTACCAAGAATTGAACAACATAATTGTATATAGGATTAAATGTACATTCAAGACCTGAAAACCAATGTGCTTTCCTTTGACACTGTATAACACATGAGTTTACCATGGAGATTTAGAGATGCAATATTTAAAATCTTTGCTAAAATTTTTTACTCTCTGAAATAGCTGTCAGATTCTTGTTACAAAAAAATGTTTGGTTGGTTTTTTTTACAGCTATGTTTTTCTCAGTAATTATAATAGACCTGTTGCATATGTTGCATATAGTAACAAGTTTATAATTTTTTTTTATTCTTGGTTCCAACAAATCAGTCCTATGGAAGTGTATTTTTAACCACTTATCCAGTATTGACAAAATATTTGTGCAAGAAAAAATTCTAAAGAGCTTTCTAATTTCAGAACATACCCAGGTTGTGGGCTAAATATGAATACACAATTTATTGGGAATTTTTTTCCATGTTCCAGGAGAGTATTATTTCTCTCAATTACATTAAATATTGTTATTTTCTTTATCAAAAATTCTGAAGACAGGATGAACATAGTTTCCTATCTTCCTAATGCCAGTAGTCTCTGGTGTTTTTATACAATTTCCCTTGTATCTGAGAGTTTTAGGAGTTACTTTGTTTCTCATTTAAAGAACAAAGTGGTTAAAATGTTACACTGATGTTGCTAATAAATACAGCTTCAAAAGGCAGAGTGCTTCTTCTGGTGCTGGGTCCCTAACCACATGTTTATTTATTTCATTGTACGTTAGAGATAATCAATAGCCAAGATCCACAAGCATTTGCTGCAAGCACTCTCTTTTAGTAGCTAACTTACTAGAAAGCAATAAAACAGCCCAGAGGAAAACTTTGTGTGTGTGTGTGTGACATCAACTAGGCCTTTTGACAGGTTTAGAAAAGTTCAATGATTTTCACGTGTATTTGTTATCTAGTTTTGGTGTGACCAGAAGGAAAAGAACAAAACACTTTGTCTCAGGGTCTCTTAAAACCCAGGAATTTTGAATGAGTGTCAAAGAAATTTTTTTTAAAAGATTTTCCACACCAAAGCTAGCCACAGAATCTTCTGCAGTGTATTAAATCAAAGTTGTTCAGGATTTATTCTGATATAGTCGAACATAGTATTTGGCCTCTAATGTAAAATTTGTTTACTGACTTACCTACTGTTGCAGGGCTTTTAGTGTAGTGTTTACGCCCCATTTTGTATTCATTATGTCTTCTTGTTCGTATAATGTAAGGGCATTGACTGCAGAAGACTTTAACTCCTGCTATAGGTGCCTATACTCATACGAAATACTTTCTTATCTTTAGGCATATGTATATCAGAATAATATCTATTTGAAACAAAGTCCAAGAGAGGCACCAACTAAACTAACTAGTGATGGAAAACAGAATGAAATATTTAATGGAATTCCTGATTGGGTCTATGAAGGTAAGTAAATCTTGAAGGGCAACAAGTTGAATGTTAAATGCTTTGTTTAGATTACCTGGTTCTCACAATCCATTCTAAAATATCTGCAATGATACATGATTTTTAGAGCCTTAAGGATTACTTAATTCCCATATTTATTTACCATATGACGACTGTATTTTGTATTCATAGGGTATAACCAGGAGCTATATCAAAACTTTAAAAATTGGGCTTTCTTCTGCTGCATAGGCAGTGACTGGGAATTAAGCTGTAATGGAAATTTTAATTCAGGTGGAAATTTGGCACTTTGGTGCATAAAAAAAAAAATAAATAAACCCCACATCATACATGCAAAACCTAAATGAGTTAAATGGGCTCTGTGTGCCTGTTTCCAGAGTTCTTAGGGCTTTTCAGAATTGAGATGTTGTTGCTATTAATTTAGTATAACTCTCTTTACATGTCTAGGTTGCTAAGATTAGAATGCTAAAATAGATTAGATAGATAGATAGATAACAATGATAACTGTTATGAATGACTTCTTTTTTCCCTCAGAGGAAATGCTAGCAACAAAGTATGCACTGTGGTGGTCTCCAAGTGGAAAATATTTAGCGTATGTACAATTTAATGATTCAGACATTCCAGTTATTGAATATTCATATTTTGGTGAGGAGCAGTATCCTAGAAAAATAATTATCCCATACCCGAAGGTATGTTTTCTCATTCTTTTGACTTATTTTCTGTTGATGAGTTGTGATAAAATTAACTGTGCTGATGTTATTACAGTGGTTAAATTCATTGTGGCCTAAATTTATCAAAGAAAACAAACTTAGGCCAAGTCCTGAAAAGCTATAGGTAGATTCAAAAGTGTAGATATTCAATAATATCAGTGAAATAAATGGAATTACTCATGTAAGGAAAATGCATGTTCAAAATTGCATCCTTCTGTGATCAGGCCTTGCTTTTTACAATTCATTTTACATATTGTGATGTGTTATCTATGCAGTTATTATTTTTCATTACAGTAAATACATTATGAGACATTTTTTATTTTGAAGAATAAAGGATATGACAGCTTCAGTTTATTTGCACACTTCATAGTGCTTTTTGATCTCTAGGGGCTTTGAATCGTTAACTGCTTTCAAGTGCCAGATCTAAAACAAGAAGGTTTTGGGTTGGCATTTCTTCAGCATGTATTAGAGAACTCTCTTGACTGGACTTGTCACGTTCATGTGATTGCAAGTGACCATGTTAATGTATCTTAAAAAGTTACTCACCTGTCAGCTGGATTTATGTTCTAAAGCTGGGTGGTTCAGGCCACATGTGAAGGAGAATTAAAAAACTAATAATGTATGCAAAGTATAACCTATTTTATTTCACAGCTGGGATGTCACAGAGCACTTGCAATCATGTGAATTTACTGGGGTTTTAATGCAAAAGTAAGTGTGGTGTGTGCTACAAAGATCCATGTTGTAAATAGAATGCTGTTTCACATCAAGCCTCTTTTCTGTATAGAAAATCACTAAATTTTAATGTTTGCATTTTTTTCTTATTTATGAAATTATGCAAAGTAACCTATCTTTTGTAACCTATCTCCTTTCTTGAAAAAAAGTGGTGTAATTTTTCTTGATCTGAATTGTTCAGAACTTTATTTGAATAACCTGTTGCATTTTCTTTGAAGGCTGGGGCTAAAAATCCTACTGTTAAAGTGTTTATTGTAGACACTACTAACACTCAAGTGTCTGGTCCTAAGGAAGTGCCAGTTCCTGCAGTCATAGCATCCAGGTAGTGTGCCCTCAGATATGTCTAATCTTTTTTTTTAAAAAAAAAAAAAAAAGGTTTTCTCTATTTCTTTTAAATGCTTGAACCTCTGAGTTGCTTCCTGTTTCTAACCATGGTGAGACATATTCATGTCCTAGATGGTTCAGAAGCTAACAAGAAATTTTGCAGTTTTATTCTGTCTGTCCATATGACACATTGTTACAAAGGACAAAAATATCCTTAAGACAATGAAAGCTTTGCTCTTGTCTTCCACAGAGCAAGATGGGAATACCATCTGTAGCAATGCTTCTATATTCCTGTTCTTTAATAACCACCATTTCTTTCTTTTTTCTTCTATTTTTTAGTGAACACTATTTTACATGGCTTACTTGGGTAACAGATAATAGAATCTGTGTGCAGTGGCTAAAGAGAATCCAGAACTTTTCAGTCTTAGCTATTTGTGACTTCAAAGAAAATTCAAATACTTGGGACTGTCCAGAGGTAATAAAGTTTGAAATACAAATTTAACATTGTTGAAATTAGCATTTACTAGTCCCATCTGCATAGGTATTTTAACACCTGCTGGTCATCCACAAGTTGCAGAAGTATATTTAATCTTGCCCTGAATTCTTTTTGAAAATAATTGTGTGCCTGCCATAATTGTATCTGTTTGATCGCAATATTTTTCAATATTTTAATTGCTGGGGGAGGAGTAAAAGATCATCTTGTAATATTACAGACTCACAGAATTGTAGGGCCTGGAAGGGACCTCGAGAGATCATCGGGTTCAACCCCCTGCCAAAGCAGGGTCCCTAGGACAGGTCTCACAGGGTGGTGTCCAGATGAGTCTTGAATATCTCCAGAGATGGAGACTCCACACACCCCTGGGCAGCCTGTCCCAGGGCTCTGTCACTCTCACTGTGAGAAAGTTCTTCTGCATGTTGGTGTGGAACTTCCTGTGCTCCAACTTGAGGCCATTGCCCTTTGTTGTCTCCACAGACAACTGAAAAGAGGCTGACTGTTTCCCTTTGTGTCCCACACTTGAGATATTTATAAACATTAATAAGATCCCCTCTCAGTCTTCTTTTCTCAAGGCTGAACAGCCCCAGGTCACTCAGCCTTTCCTCGCAGGGGAGATGCTCCAGGCCTTTAATCACCTTTGTAGCCCTCCACTGGACTATCTCCAGGAGATCCCTGTCCTTTTTATACTAGGGAAAATACACTACATTGACATTTCCTACAAAGTCTGACTTCATCATGTTCTTCATGATTGATGTTAAATTAGTTGAAGGAACATACAGATTAAAAACAAGGGAGGTTTTCAGGAGGGAGAAATTCTTCTGTCTTATCAAATCATACAGTTAGAGAAAGCAAGCAAGTTTTCAGAAACACAATCCCTTTTTTCAGGTCTGAAAAGAAAACTTAAGGCTCATTGCAAGAGTAGTTCTGCATTTTGTCTAAATATGCCATTCTATCATTAAGACAGTTTGGAGGGAAAATCATGCTGTTGAGCAGGATAACTAACATGGCCTAGCTATCTATACCTATATGTAGATAGTTATAGATCTTAGGTACAGACCTTATGAATGTGCTTTTCTGGGAAAAAAAATTAAAAGACATTGTAAAGCCTGAAGACTGTAAATATTGATAAAGCGATATGAATCCTGATGGAAAAGATAATACTGAATTTCGTTAACTCTAATACAGAAGTCTCATTTATTGTCTTTTTGTATTGATGCTGTATGGAGTTAGAGTTATAAAAACTAGCATTAGGCTTGAAACCTTGAACCAGTGGGAAATAAAACACAAGAATACTTATGCAAGTGTTCTGTGACCGATAAACTGTAAATTCAAAGTTTATTGACACAGCCTTTCCTGGCTGAAAATAATTTGTATTCCTTTATGATATGTTGCAACTTTAAAGGAAGTTAAGCTCCTGTTATTTAAAAAAGATTGTCATTGAAATGATTTTCCACAAAGAGCTTAATTTATTAGAAAAAAATTACATATTTACTGCAGCACTTAATGTGTTTCATAAATAATCATTCCACTTTATAAGTACATGAACACTGAATCTCTGTCTCACCTCCAAGTAATCTACATTTTAATAACTAAGTATTTTAATGTACAGAAAAAAAAAAAATCAAGGGTTCTAGGATTCTACTGCAATCCACCGAAGTATTTTAATGCAAGCTTAACTTTAAACATATAAGCAGTTTTATTTATTTCAGTAGGTCTATTTATCTGTTTAAAATTAAGCATGTGCTTAATTGCTTTCCTGGAACCAGACCAGAACAATTAACATCTCACAGGACTGTGTTCATGATCCTTGTATAATTGCATTTCTCCTTGAAACCTTATTTATGGAGTCACTACTGACGTTTCTATAATTCTATATTTATACAGTGATACAATGCTTTTATCACATTAAAGTTTGCACAAATGGCCAATTGAAGGAGTGTGAACAGATGGGAGTGCTGCATTAGCTCTATTTGCCGTTAGAAAGTATATCTCTCTACATTTCCATTGGCAAAAATAGTTCTCTTGTTGATTTCAGATTAAATTGAGACTCTAATGTACAATAACTGTGCTAGGCTTTATGTACTTGAAAATAATAACAAAATATAATCTACAAGATGTTCCTAAAGTGTTGATTCATCAGAAATGTTCAAGTGTTCAAGCCTTGCTTATGTGAATAGACCATAGAAACCAGTATGACTTCAGCAGAATTATTCATGTGAGTAAAAGCTAGGCATGTGTTTGTGAAATTGGGATTTCCTATAAAGATGTCAGTTGTCTAATTAAATGCTGTGAGTACTTTAATACACACAAATCCCATAGAATTCAATGGGACTAATCATATAAGAGAAGTTAAATATATCCTAAATGTACTATGTCAGCAAGATCTGAGCCTTAATTTAAATGAAGGAAAATAAATTTAGGATGCAGATATAAAACAATGCATCCAATTTTTCTTATCTTAAAAGAAATAAAATCCATCTGTGTTAATAGCTCAGTGGAGCCCTTGCAAAGTACTGAACAGTCTTCTAAGGGGCAAGCACCTGCAACTTTTGCTCAAATAAGTCATTTTGCGGGGACTATGTAGAAAAGGAGAAAGCACGGTTCTGAATGCTGATGATATTGCATTCAGGTTAAAAAATGTAAATTACATTCTTTAGAAAGCCAATTTGTTTAATTTAATTCAGACTGTAAAGAAATATTGTGTTAAATGAACAATATGAGGAAAGGTTTGCAAGATAAAAAGAAATACACTGACTGAATGCAGAATTGTTAAATATTAAATCACTTACTGCATCTAACAAACAAGATATTACACTCCTCAATGAAAAAGTCTTAGGAAAGTGTTGAAAATGCACTACAAATTTTAGATGTAAAGAATAAATATAAATGTGAAATCACCTTTAGCTGCAGGACATACTGATACAGTTATGATTAGTATAAGTCTCTTTA
>VZTU01025772.1:0-12665 GCA_013400835.1 Zapornia atra
TCCTCTCTGAAAGATGAAACTTCATCCTGTCCTAACACAAATAAATATTCAGTAATTGTCATACAGCAAGGAGGTCACAGAATAGACAGAAATAAAAGCTAACCCTTTTGGAACAGAAGTGGCTTTCCTAGGCTCATGGCAAATGCATATGGCAATTTGGGAAACGTAGACAGGAGATACCATACTGGATCACATAAGCAGTCCAATGCCCTGTCTCTACAGCAAGTGGCCAGGACCAGATGCTTCAGTGGAATTTGCAAGAAAACCCATAATGGACAATTATTGAATAATTTGCTCGTAGGGGAAGTTTCTTCCTAATCCCAGACAGCTAATGATTGGTTTATGCCCTGAAGCATGAGGGTTCATATATCTCCACCCCCAACCATTTTTATCCTATCTAAGGTATCCCTGGGCGCTCTCATTATCCAAATAAGTGTATAATCCTTTTTGAATCCTGCTAAGCTCTTGGGCATAATGATAGCTTGTTGCAGTGAGTTCAACAGGCTAATTATGCATTGTGTAAAAAAGTATTTCTTTTTATCAGTTTTAAATTTGTTTCTTTTCAATTTAATGGATGTCACTTTGTTCTTACATTATGGGGAAGAGTAAATAGGAGCACCCAATTGACCTTCTCCATACCATTAATTATTTTATATCTCTCTATCATGTCCCCACTTATTAATTTCCTCTTTCAACTGAACAGTTTTCATCTTTTAAATCTCTCTTAACATGGAAGTTTCTCCTTGTCTCTGTTCCCTTCTGTTGCCTAACTTTGGGCTTCTTCTATTTCCACTATGTATTTTAAGACAGCATGACCAGAAATGAATACTGTATTCAGGGAAAGTGTGCCAACTATGTGTATAATTGCACAATTACAATACTGTCATTGTTTTCCATCCCATTCTTTATACGTTCTCACATTTTGTTTGCTTTTTTAACCTCCACTGCTCATTGATCAGATGTTTAATTGAGCTGCCCGCAGTGACCCCCAGGTCTTTTTCCCAAGTTGTTACAGTTAATTTAGAACCCAGCAATGTGGATGAGCAATTCAATCTGTTCCTTCCAATATGTATTTTCATATTCGTCAATGCTGAATTTGGCTGCCATGGTGCAGGCTGATTAGGTCTCATTGAACATCTTTGCCATGTTCTGTAGTGCTGACTAACCTAAATAATTCTTTGCTATCCGGAAAGTTTGCCCCCCTCCTGAATGCTCTTTTCCAAATGACTGAATTTATTTGACAATACCAACCGTAGGACAGTGCTTCTAGCATGCTACAAGTGGTCCCTGACTAGATAGAAGACTACTTTTGATTAAGTATCTGACTAAGACATAGAGGTTAGAGTAACTAGAATTTCCACGAATAAAACATAAAAGCAAAACCCTACCTGAAGTCATACATTAAATTAACTCTGGTTGCCTAAGGAGTCCCCATTTGGACACACATCACAACCGCAGTGAATTTCCACGTAATGTGCGATTTTTTGTGCAGGCATAAACATATAATGGGATCTTATGAGCATTACAAAGGGATGGAAGTTTGTTGCGGAGCTGTGTGTGAGACTTGAAATATCATTCTGCATTTCAGGTTGTATTTTGCACCCGTTAATAGGATCAAGGCAGAAGAAAGATCCTAGGTCTTAAGAGCTTAAATGTCTCTTGTGAAACAGAGACTCCAAAATTTGTCTGTATATGCGTATTTTTGCAGTATTAATTAATCAGAATAAATAAGAGCACACTCAGGTTTTCAGAGTCACCTGAACTTACATTAAGCCTTGGACAAATTTAAAACTAAAGGAAGTCTATACAAGTAAACCAGAGGCTTGAGTTCTAAATTACAAACTTGTACTAACAGTTCAAGCACAGTACCCAAAACATTATCTGAAAGTGTTTTCTTTGACATGTGTAAGAAGGTTCTTTGCAGAGATGATTTTTTTTTACATACATACTATATTTCCAGGGGAAATGAAGGTAATTATAGTAGTAAAGCTTGCATTTATTTGTGGTCTCTTGTAATCCACTCACCAACAGGTTTTTCTGTTTTGTGACATTTTCACACATCTTCAGGTTATTAACATTTTTAGAGAAGCCATACATGGCACAATAATACCTCTTCAAACAGAATCTTGGTTTGAGAGGTCATCATGTTGCGCTGTTGTTCACCTCTTATTTTCATAAGCACCACACTGATACAAAATCTGAGCATGCCTACATGCTTTTAGTTCTGGTGATATGAGAGTTGAGACAGTGAGATTTAAGCACACAGCTTTATCCATTTTGGGATATTCTTGCTTCGTAGCATCTAATTCCCTCCTGAATTTGAAGCTCTTCTGTACCTTCTGGAAGCTAATTTTTTTACCTTCTCCAAGAAACACCTTTTCCCCCATTTCCCTAAAACATCTTGATGCTGGAAATGCTTTAGGTGAAGTGCAGGTAAGCAGTAGTTTCTTTTGAGGACAGCACTAGTCCCGCTGTATCCATCAGCCTAGAGAATGCAAGTATGCAGTAGGAGCTTTCTGTATCTTTCACCAGGCCATGGATCAGGTCACCATAAATCTTATCTCCCCATTCTATGGGAATACATTGTCTCTGCAGCACACCTGAACTCCACTGACCCTGGCACAGACCAGCTCTCAAATGGTGGCCTTCTGTGCAGTTGCCAGACTAATGGACTGAGTACATATTGCTCCTGACATGCTTAACCATGTTAGACAAAACCAGCCTGAATAACACAAAACAGAGGAAAGACCTGGAAATACAGCTTGCCCATACAGAGCTTGGATCCCAGAAAATTTAAAGCAGCAGACATGTAAGGCAAAAGAAAGGCTGGTTTAAACAAAAAATGCTCATTAATAATTCAGAGTACTCTGATTACTTAAAAGGATCTTGAGAAATAATAATATTGTAGGTACAATTAAAAAAAAAATCACAACAGACTGTAAAAACCTATATGTAGAATAAAGTACATAAACTAAACTTCATTACTATTTACTTTTAACAGGTCAATAAGGAGATGTACTTGCTCACCATAACAACATAAAACTTTTTGATACGCTCCCAGTTCTCAGTCACAATTTTCACATGCACTAAAAATTAGTTGACCTACTTCTTACTAGTAATAGGAATTGCTGCTGACAATTAGCAAGAAAGTGGCATATTAAAAAAGTGTCAATTACTAATTACTTCCAAATGTTTTATTAAATGCATTATGCAAACTAAATATTAAACATTTCTTATAATTGCAATGCATATTTAAAATCAAAACTTAAGAAATCTCATCAGCTGATATGAGATCTTTGGTATCTGTTATCTGCAAAATAAGGAGAGAATATTGAACTGTTACCAGTAACTGGCATGTGACAACACATCCATGCATTGCACTGAAGAGGTAAATTCTATGATAAAATTTCCTTTCAGGTTTTTATATTAAGTGCATTCGTCAGTCTTGGGAGTTTTACAGTAAGACAACTGATCCTAGAAATTAATGAGCCACACAGAAAATAACATTCAAAGAAATCAGTGCCTATAGGACTGGATTCTAAAACAGCTGAACAGCGGCACCAAGCAAATAAATGACTTGGCTTCTGTAGTTTAAAAGTACAAATAAATATTTAGCAACCTTCTGTATTATCCATTTTAAACTTACATGTCCAGAAATCAGTCAAAAAGCTCTTAACTGACTTCAGTGGAGCACAGTAAGCACTCAGAAACACAATGCATGATCTTAATGTATATTACCTGTTCTTTATAGCAAAGTTAGCTTGAGAACACTACCAGATTAAACCAATATTGATTAGAGTCTGTAGCCCCTGTGAATGCATTAGATTTATACTAGGCTAGATTTTCTTGGCCAAGAGATTAGCAAAAATCTTATAATGAACATTTATTTGCTGTTTATTTACTTTCAGCTAAAAGTTTTCTTTTCAAAAATATTTACATTAGTTAGTTTGCTTTTCTCTGCAGTCATCTTTTATACTTAGATTTTGTTGCCCCAAATTATTGTTTGGCTGCTCATCTGTTCTATACACCATGTAAGTGACAGGAACGGTATTCAGTTTGCTATATTCAAGAAATTGGGAAGTTATGGCATTGCTTTCTGTCACTTTCAACAGCAACACTGCTATTTCTACAGCAGAGATTGTTTTTACTTGCAGAAAACTAGAAAAGACCAGCATTGGCCTGGTAATTACTATCATGAAATTTCTGTATTAGCAGTGATGACCCTATAGAAAGCAGTGCCTTCCAGCTTCGAAGGCAATATTGTCCTATTCAACTATGGGCAGATTTGAGCGTAAAGCAATGATTCTCTACTCAAAAATCCTTTTGTTTGAAAGAACTATTAGTCTTAATACTAGAGTAAATAAGACCATAAAAGCGCCTAATATTCTGATAAACTTCAGATGTGATGTAAATCATCATAATATACGATGAATTCTCTGTGCAGAAAATATGCCTGTACACAACATGCTGCCCAAGAGTACCCAGGTGCTTTATTACAAAACACAGTTGAAAAGATTACAAATATACAAGGTTAATGTAATTAAAATTAGTAATACAGCCATAAATAAAGCAAAATGGTATGCCAAGGCCTTACTTAAAAATGAATGTAACAGTCATGTAGACACACAGGACTGACATTCTGCAAAATGAATTTGCTACTTATCCACAGAACAGTTATAGTGCCAAAGGCCATCTGAAATGAAAAGCCTTGTAAACACATGGCAAGGAATAATTTGTGGGAACATTAACTTACTGTATATCTCCTGCAACCAGCTTTTCCTCCTTTTTACCCTGGACTAACAACTACCTGGACAATTAAAAAGTCTCATGGCCTGCTTTTGCCATAAACAGCTGTTCTCTTAAGTGAGGAAGTGGGGGAGATACTTTGTTTAGAAAAAGAAAGTCTTACTTTCTTCAGGAAAGGGCCTTCACATAGTTCCTAAATCACCTTTTCTGCCTCAATTGAAATTATGTAAGGTAGTTTTAACAAATTTACATACCTAATAAGTATAATCTGGTTGGCAAAATCAATTAAACTTTAGAACAAGGAAGATATTGCTGGGAAGTAATGAAAAAGAAGAAAAAAGAGAGAAATTGTCTTAATTTTCTGCATTATGGCCCATACTGAGAGTGAACAGAAACTCTGTCTAAAAATGAGCTCTGAAGTTGAGCATGCACTGAATTTATATAAAGTCTATGAAAACTGTGCTGATGTCATTGGTAGAATGGGTTCCTAGAATAATATCCTGTTATTTAGTTTTTAATTCTTGAATAAGTGTGTTTCATAACCCAGTGAACTAGCTACTTAATTGTGTGTCTGTGTATTTACGAAAATTCAGTAATATTCTGTCCATTCACTATTAATTAATACAATTACAGCATCACATAAAACAGTCCTGTTGTATGATGGCCTTGTCAGGACACCAGATGTTCTCACAGTCCTTGGTCACCTCCTCACACCATCAGTCAGAGTGGAGAGCCAACCCAGGGACTGGAATTTCCAGTAAAGATTTTTCCTGGGTCTACCAGAATATGTTCTAGAGATTTCTGAAAATCAGCTGTCTTGGAAAAATTAGAGTGAATATTTCTAATCTCTACTACTGACCTATTTCAGTGTCCTGGTAATACCTCCAGTATTACTCCCTTCTATTCTCTTCCATCTTCTAGATCTGTATCTATTTCCCCTGCATAAAGCAGGAAGAGATGTGTCTTCTGCCCCTAAGAGCAAGGCAGAGTAGCTGACCATGACCCCAGTGCAGAGCACTTGACCCTGGGCCTCCTCTGAGCTCTGTGTGATGTCCCCACATCCATACAACAGAATGACTCTTCTCTGTGTATGTCTTTGTTCACAGTAACTGAAACGCTGTGAGGGTTTGTTGCCACATTATGGAATACAGCATCAGGGCATAGAAATTAGAGGTTAAAGGCTGCTGGGACAGTGCTGGAGGACTGTGAAGAATGGCAGGAGGCAAGGTCAGTGCAGTCCTGTCCCCACAGCCTTGTGGGAGTGAGTTCTACCATGTGCTGCCCCTCAAACCATGTCCAAATGTGGCCTCAGAACTAAACCAGCAAGTTAAATATTCAGCAAGTTAAATATTGTGCAAGCAGTTTGTATTATGAAGAGTAGTCAAGCTTGCTTTCTGGTCCTGGACATAGTCTGTACCACTGGTCACACAATGAAGATGAACCTGTAACTGGTCCTGCAAATGACTTCCCACATGTCTCTGGCTGTTGAGCAAAGTATTGTTAAGGAATCAAGGCAAGGAAGTTCATATGGGCGGGTGCCACAACGCAGACATGAGGAGGTGCAATTTCAGTGATAGATTTATCATGCTGCAGCTCCCACTTGCATTCATATGCATGCATCCTTTTAGAAATGTGATACCAGATGCTGTTTCCTGGCAACAGGCCCAACACCCCCTTTCTCTTAGGTGTGAATTTTGACAACTCCAATTCACTGGAGCCCTAGTTATGTTATCTTTTCTAAATGCTTAGAGACTAAAAAGACCTCTTGCTCTTTCTGCTGTGGACTTAAGTGCCACTTGGACCAATTTGCAGTGCTGTATTACTCCAAAAATATCTTCTCATATGAGTAGCACAATTATTACTGCTAAATAGAGAAGCATGGAATCGTTCTGACTCAAACATGGATAAAGCAAGTCCTTTTTTGCTGTGTTGTCAGTCAGAGCTGTTGTTATGCTTAGCATATGTCACATCAATGTATAATAAATGCCCATGTCAGTCAAATGCATGTTATGTGTAGATCGGATGTCAATCTAATGTTTTGTATTAAAATCAGTGCCACAATACAGCACAACTTTATAAACATTGCTGGGGAGATTTTCCTTTTGAAGAGCTACAGCTGCTTGCAAGAGTCTTTTGCATGAGACCTTAAGAGCTTAGAATTATTTGAAAAATTAAATTTCAGAAAAGGAGCAGTAAAATACCATCTTTACTTCTGTGTTGTTGCTTACATACCAGGGGGAGGTCATCTAAGCCACTTGCTTCTCCCTATGGCTTGTTTGCTGTCAAGAAAAATAGAGAGAAGCAGCTGAGTACCAAAGAAGGGAACTCCAGAGCAGGGGGTCCTGGGGCTGGCACTGGCTGACACTGCGGCCCTGTGCATGAGTTGTGCCATGCCTAGGTGAGTTCTACACACATGAATGGGAAAGGTGGGGAAAGGGGCCGGTCCCAGATGAGAACCGGGAGCTCAAGCAGCACTTCCAATCCTAGACAGACTTGTTGCCAAGGGAGAAGCTGAGAGGCTTTCAGGGCAGGCGGTCAGTGGATACGGACCTTGGGGTCATTATAAGCTGGTCCCAACGTCAGTATGGATGTTCTCTGAGGAACTTTTTTTACCAAAGCACAGCTTAGGTGTCACAGTTCCATATACTTTTGCTCACAGAGATGCTGTGGCCTGGCTGACACAATAGAAATTTAGAGAATAAAATCTTTTTATAAGCATTAATTAATCTTTGCAATAAGGTCCTTGTTATTAACCCTATTGTATGTGTGAGTTACATCTGTGGTTGGTGCAGTCTCAGTCAGCTGACTCCCCTAGGATGGTTCCAATCTATGGCAGCAGTGATTTTGTCTAGAGATGTTTTAGCCAAAGTCCCTAACTGACTGAGGATTTGTTGGATATTGGGAATTCTGCTTCTGATTGAGCTTCTAAACCCCCAAAATACTTTCACTGGTGAATCACGTGTTCAAAGGAAGCATTCTTGCACAGAGACAAGTCTTTAATATAGAGGCTACTTTTTGGTCATTCTGAGAATTCAATAAATTACAATTTAATTTGCATTTGTCTGATTGGGTTCAACTGATTATTGAATAAAAGATATGTCAGATTTGACCCTTTATTTCATTGTGGCCTACTGCTTGGCAAAAAAAAAACCCAACCCAAAACCTAATTTTTTTCGGTGTGACATTCTGTTGTTAATCAAATAAAAGCTACTCATTTCTTCCATTAAATTAGCAGATGTAAGCCAAAGAAACTGCTTTGTAAATTATAAAACAGCCAACCCAAAATAGTTGCATAAATGGGGAAAATGTTGTGTTTCGCTGGCTTTTAAACAAATGAGAGGTTGGAGATTCTCCTCCTGGTTTCACAAAGCAGTAGGCAACACCAGTGACTCCAGTTCCAAACAGGATTGTCAGGGTCTGAGCAATATTTTATCCTTCCTTGTTTCGGAGGCACCAGATATTTGTGTGAGAAGGAGCAGGAAATCCCACTCGCTCTGGGTTGTTACTGTTAAAGATCTTAGGGAAATCCATACATCATCTTTCTACATTAGCATGACATACCATGCCAGAGAATAAGATGCTGGAAATACAAAAGACCAGAATGAAGAAGTAGAGAACTCCAAACAAACAAAACCCCCAAAGAAAATCATCATGCAAGTGACTGTTTGGAGTCATGTTAGAGAAGTTCACAGATGGGTGCCTCTGTAGGAGATATAGCTTAATCCTTTAGAAGGGCAGTTGTATTGTACTCCAGAAGTATGCTGGACAGCACAGGCTCACAATTCCCAACAAAAGGTAGTTAATGGCCTCAAACAGCCTCATGCCAGGGGTTGTGAATGATAGCACTCAGGCTTTTAGAAGGCAGAACATGCAGTGTTAGAATCATGAAAGAATACATACATTTGGCATTAAAAAGGTGGCATAAATATTTCGAAATGGCTCCTGGCTTTTGGACAGAGAATACTGTAAAACAGTCTCTTTATCTTTACAAGAAAATATATGCTCATTGAAAAACTGCTGGAATTGGGAAAAAGTGATTTCCTTGCAGTGTTAGAGCCCTAAAGCCTTGGTAGCAATTTTTCATCATTTTGTTAATTTTCACTAATATGACAAGTATGCTACTAATATGATTGTTCTGTTTAAAAACTAATACCACTATTAATATGTTACAGTGATGAATTACTAACAATAATCTATCACGAAGGGAAAATAGTGACATAATTAATGCAGTGTTACTATTGTGCAATAGCAATTTGTTAACTCGATGCAAAGCACTCAAAGAAAACTTTATTTTTCATATTTTCTTCCATAATTGCTTTTACCAATGTTTACGGTGGAAAGATCTGCTTGCAACAAAAGAAACTCAGCACCTGGGTCTTTTCTTTTTGGTCCAGTAGATGCATGCTCTTAGACTGACAGATTTAAGCTCGACCTTATTTTAGGATCTGGGTGTTATCTTTATAGGCAACAGAATTTTACTGCTGTTTTTTAAGATCTTTTTTCCACTCCCTTGTACAATAATGCAGCTTATTACATAGCACTCACGTTGCCACCATTTTATGACTATGGGACACCTTGTCATACTGCACTGATTAAAATACTCCCAGTCTACTGTGGTTTTCTACAGACACATTTCAAATGCAGTCTCAGAGAAGGTAAACTAATACAGAAAACACTTTCAAAAGGAATGAGTTACTTTAGCATACATACTTAACCCTTGAATGAGAAGAGTAGAGGAAAATGTGCATATTCCCTTTATTTCATCTACTTTCTCTGGTTTTAAAAGCCTGCGACATTCTTTCAAATTTTGCCTGCAAAATGGTTTTTTACAGTGCCCATTTCCAGAATGAGATACTACATATACTAGATCATAAAGATACTCAAGTATTATCTTATTATTACAAGTCTTTGCATGCTTTCTCCTATGATCCTTATGTCACAACCCATTGCTCTACTGGGACCCCCTTTCAGGCTCCTACCTAATCCCCTCCTTAAGATCTCCCAACCCTCTCTAAAGCCTGTGATAAGCATACTGCTGACTCCACAGGTAAGAGGTGAAGTCAGTATGTTCTCAGTCATGAATCTGCTGCATTTTGGACTTGTTGCTCTTGAGACCAGGACTGCCATTCACTCTGTAATTCAACAGTACTATGGGGTCCTCTATGCTTGTGCTCATTACATGGTAGCATGAAACAATAGCTAATAATAAAAGAAATCATTAGCAGTCCTCTAAAGTGAGAGGAAATACTTTTGTGCTGGTCTGGTATGATTTTCTGTAACTTTACAGAGATGTGAATTACTGTCTGAGAAGCAAGAGGTTGGAAAATAATGGCCAATCTGACTGGCAACACTCTCTCTCTAACCAGCAGTTACTGAAAGGCTATTGGATCCATCACAGGATCCACTTTATCTCATATGCATATGCTGTGATAAAAAATATTAGCATAGTTAAATTTATTTAATATTACTAGTGGCTCTTCCAAGTCCTACCGTGCTGGGCACTGTAGTAAAAATGTTGAATAATAAAAATCCTGAAGCAAACAAAAGTTTTGGTAGAAATATTTATCGAGCAATTATTACTCAGCTGGACTTACACAATGAAATTCATGTTAGATTAAATACTTCATTTTTTAAAACTGATGAATAGAGAAAGGAAATTTAAGCTACTCAGTGTAATCTAGCTTAATAAAAATCTGCTCGTCATTCTCTCTTCTGCGTAGCTGCGGAGGCCAAAACAACACTGCCTGAATATTCACAAATATTAATAGCACAGACCAAACAAAATTGTGCAAAACCTGTTTTTCAAAACATAACAAAGACTTTTGCTCTTTTTAAGGTCAGAGGAAAACTGGCTTCACTGTTCAGTGGAGATGTATCTAAGAATGTAATAAAAATAAGTACCCTTGTGCATCCACAATGCCCAATTTTCACAAAGTTTTCTGATGAAATAATTAATTTTTAAAGGATTGTAAAGCAACACCTTTTTAAAATTGTGTCTCAAATGCTCTGGCGTGTCCCTTTGAAAAGGTAGTGGAATAAAAACAAGGTCTGAAATCAGTACAGAATGATGCCACCATTTGGAACCACAATAAAATTATTATCTTCACTCTCCTTTAACAAAATTTAAAAAAAAAAGAGAAAAAAAGAAGCCTAAGAGCTGAGTATAGATTAAATATAGTAATTCAAATCTGGCTGAGAAGCTGCGAACTTTTATGCCAAGTTCTAGCCTGAAATGAATTTAAATGGCCACAAGTATCAATTCCACAAAGGGGAGATTGCAGTGAAGTCCTGGCAGAGAAATAAAAATAGAACCGTAAGCAAATAGCATAACCTTTAAGAGGGAAGAGGCAAAAGCAGAAAGTAGGAAATATTCTCCAACTTCTGTTTAAAAGAACAAGAAAAAAGTAGGGCAACAGGGCTGGGGTCACTGTGAAAAACTAAGTGATGGTGTTTGATTTGGTATATGAAATACAGGAGTGATGGCAAAATGCAAGGGGTGGCCTGAGACATGCCAAGCTATTCCGAGCAACTCCAAGGCCTGCATGGCAATTCATCTGCTCCAACTAACTAATGGCCATGACCCCATCAACTTCCCAGTATTTTACTGGAAAATAGTTTACAAATAACTGTGCGGTTCTGCAACAGTAACTTGTACCACAACCCTGTATTTGTACTGACTCAATGAGCCCGTGCCGGTGTAATATATATGTGCACTCCTTTTTCATTATTTTTCCTGTGCTTCCTGTACATAAAGAGAGATCCTTATCCCAAGAACTAACAATGGCTTTACAAGGGATTAGTGGGACTTAGTGGAGGTTTGGAGGTCCAAACTGGTGATCCCTTTTTGCAGAATGAGGCCCTCTGCCAAAGGCAGACACAATAGTTAAGGTACAATAATGCACAAGTCGTCGGTTTATTTTCAAAGCAGAGGCAGTTGGCTATAGGAATGGCAATCATTACCGTACCAACAGTCTCAGGGGGAAATGTATTGGGAACCTGTTTGATGATTGGCATGCTGTCACTAAGCATTTTATCTTCACTGTATAACTGTAAGTAAATCACCTTATTTTTTCTATATAATGATTTTTTAAATTGTCTTTGTGGTATTGCTCTTTCTACACATCAGCAGCAAAGATAGCTCTTGAAATGCTGTATGTTTCATAGCATTTGAAGACCTCCTAGAAATGAATGATGGTTAAGTAGTCAGGAGAGAGCAGGAGGCAGTGCTCTTCCTTAATAAAAAAAGTAACAAAATACAAGCCAGGGAGAATTTCTGGAGTCTTTGACACAATTTCTGAATGAGGTAGCACCTAAAGTTCTTCAAATGCTCCACGGGAGATGTAGGGCAGTAGGTCCTTCCCAGGTGGCGGACACGCTCAACACGTCTCAGCCTCCTGTGTCCTCCCAGGGCTCTTCCACGAGAGTGGGAAGTTGTGATCTGATAGGAACAGGTCTCTCTGGAAAGGAATTTATGGACACAGATAAAGTGCACTGTGGTCTTTCAGGTAGTACTGACACAGGAGATACTCGGGTATTTCCAAATTGGAGAAACTTGCTGTCAAGGTAGGAATGCAAATGAAGTGTTTTTTAGTCTTGTTAACACTTACTGTAAATTTCCCATAACAAACTGATAACTCTATTTCCTGGCAGGGAATTCCCACATAATAACACCAAGAACAGGCTCGCTTTCATGTCGCTCTTGAATTTTCAGGAAAATGCAGTGGAACTGGAACTTCAATCTGGAAGTTTCCATCTGTCTCCCTCCCAGCACGCTGCTACCTTCCCGCTGGAGCGGGTGATACGTTTGGCAAACCCTGCCTTTTCCAGGAGAGCGCCGGACGAGCGCGGTGCTGCGGCGAGCCGTGCCGCCCTCGCTGCCGCCGGCCACTGCTGCCCCGGCCGCGGCCTCCGCTGACACC
>VZTU01025772.1:13294-41124 GCA_013400835.1 Zapornia atra
CCCTCGCCCGCCCGCTACCGCGGTGCCCCGCCGGGCGCAGGCTGCCGCCCGGCCAGGGGAGGGAAGGGAGGACTCTTTCTGCCCCTACCCGTTTGCGAGGCTCCGCTCCTGGGGAGCGAGAGGCCCCGAAATGGGGGTCGGGTGTGTGTGTGGGAGGGATGGGGGTGCTGGATGCGGCTCCTGCTCCCGGTGTCCGAGAGCCGCATCGCAGAGCGAGCATGGGGACCAGAGGAGGCGGTCGGGAGCTGGCAACAGAACAGAGACCTTCTCCCCAAAACACCCAAGTGTGCTAGCTGCCAAATGCCCTTGTCCCCAAATGCCTTGTCCCCCAAACGCTTTTTCCCTGCAAATGTTTTGCCCCTAAGTGCTTTTGCCTCCAGATGTCCTCAGCCTCCAACACTTCACCTTAAACATCCCTGCTTCCAAAAAGGTCTTGCTTCCAAACATCCGTGCCCCCCATGCTTTTGTTCATGTTCTTCACTTTGAAATGCCCTTGCTTCCAAACAGCATCACCCCAATCTTCCCTGCACCAGACACCCTCAACTGCTAAAAACCTTTTTCTCCTAAACCTCTTGCCCCCAACCTCCCTCAACCAAGAGGTTTAGCTGCTCTTGGTGTTCCTCAGAATTGCAGCACCACCCCCCCCCTATTCCCTGACGGCCTTATGAAACAGTGAGAAAGGNCCCCCCCCATAGGCCACTGCTGTGAAATGTGGAAATGACCCTTTCAAGCAGACTGCAAGTGTTGCTCCCATGTGTCCATCAAAAAATCCCCTGGCCCCAGACACATCTCCGTGCTAGAAAGCTGCAAAACTAATTTGGCGCCTCTGCCCTCCTGGATCTGGCAAAGGGGCAGTAGCCGGGTCCCCCTGATTTTGTGATACAAGCATGTGGGCTCTGTGTCCAGCTGCACTGCGCTTACCCCATATCAGGTATTTGTGAGATAGCAACATGCATGTCTTGCTTCCAGGGTGTTGCAGGCTGTTTTGTCAGTGTAGAGGCCAGGACTACTGTGGTAGTATGACGTAGAGGCTCAGGAAGACAGTTGGCTGCTTCCAGGCATTTTCTGACACAGTGCTGGACCTACATAGATTTCTGGGGCTATGTTCCCACATGTCCCAGATTCAGAGTGCATTGAGCTGTGTGACATTGAGCGAGGTAGAAAAGATACATCTTTATTTCTCTTTGAATTGCTTGAATTATAAAGTTTGTGGAGGTCAGATTCATGAATGAAAGAAAAATGCTTGATACTGTGTAAATTTATGAGCCACTGTAACCAAAAAAGGGGGTTGGGGGTCTGCGAGTTTGGGATGTCCCCTTCTTATACTCATCCATGCCCCTTCCCAAGGCAATAGGTTTTACAATCATTTATCCTCGTGATGTTGAGAAGCCGATGTTCGTATCAGTGTGGTGGTGGTGCACTGAGGAAAACAGAAGAGAGACGCATATTGTGGAGACGCATATTGGAGCCACTGTTGGATGTGCTTGTAGGTTTGCTTCTCCAGAGTGACTGTCTCTTTGCTGGGTTTGTGTGATGGCCTTAGGGAGCGTCAGAGGGGTCTGCAAGTGACAGCTATTGCAAAGATCCAGGTCTGTCTACAAATCCAAGTCAGCTGTCTTGCGTCACCAGGTGCTGTGGTGACAAGCCACATGACAAAGTTATAAAGGGCAGGTTAGCACAAAGTGTTAAACCATGCAAAAATTGGGCTCTGAAGACATCAGTGAAGAAAATGATGTTTTCATTGCTCAGAAGGTCATTGCTCAAAATCTCTTGTTTCCTTTCCTCTCTTTACTCCCTCCTGTCTGCAGCTGCATTCCCCTACATCTCCACTTAGGCCAGGCATTTCTGGGTCTGTACATTCTGTGGATAAAAGGCCTGTTGAGGGAATTCCCCATACGCTTCGATTTTTTGCCACTTCCTGCTTGAACTATCAGTCTCTGAAGGTCTGAGGCTGTTTTCTCAAGGAAAGCTCTTAATTTAAGTGGCCTGTTAACTGTTAATTGCTGTTCTGTTCTGGCTATTTACCTGAATATCATGTCAAACCTGCTGTTCTGGTCTGGAGGCTACACTGGTTATCTGCTCTGATCTCTAAAATGCTACTGCTTTCTGCTGTGTTATTGAAGACCAAGGTAATATTTCTTTTCTTAATGCAAACTGACATTTCCTTAGATTTAAGGATTTTGTTGAGCAAGCTGTCCCACTTGAAACTGCTTAGACAATAATCTGAAATTTATGTCTGGTAAAAAAAAAAAAAAGGGCTTCCCTGGGATGTAATATTCAAAGGATTTTGTTGTTTCCGTTTCTTCAGTGTGGATGTGTGTAGAGGAGGAAAACATTTAAAGCTGGGCAAAACAGCCAGGAGTGGACGGGTACGTGGTTATCAGAGGTCAAAACTTAGTTTGCATATCGAACTACAAACATTGGTATGTTCAGTGTTAGGAAAGCTGGCACTTTTAATGTATGCTTACCAGGCTGATTGGAAGTTTGGAGAAGGTCACGGTAGCTCCAGGGTTGTCTTGAGATCTGCGTAGTTAATGCAACGTTACCTTAGAAACAATTTCATTTACCGTATTTAGTTAAGTTAGGTTCTGTTTTCTGATAACTATAAAATCAGTGCTATATTTTTTGGCTGCTTGACTGGGATAGTCACACAGAAATGATAAAAAAATGCTGGCAGAATGGATATAATTTTTTTCTGAGACTGAAGAGAGCATTAATGGGGCCGGTTCCCTTTTGGTGAGTGTTTGTAGTTTTGTGATTAATGAGAGTTCATTCGGGTATTGAGAGAAGAAGAGACCTCTCCAATGACGCTGAATCTGTTTCCCCAGTATGTAATAGAATGAAACTCTCAGGCTGTCGCTGGACAGTAAGATATTCTGACATGAATATATATTTTGGAGCTCTGCACAAAATGAGGATTTCATGCATAGGCAACACAGTGTGACAAGTCATATCCTGTGTGACCTTGTGCTTACAGTATAAAGTTGTGTAATAATATATTCTGCTAAATTAATACACAAAATAGGTAGAACAGACCTCATTTTTATGCTAATAATGATATTTTTCAATTCTAAGCACCTTTTATGCTAAGACCTCAAAGTAAATTACAGGTAGGAGTAAAGCAAGCTTCAGAACACCATTGTGAATTTTTGTATTATCATTCAGAGACTACTTGGAAGGGATCTTTATTAATTAATGCTGTTTAATTTTCTATTAATTATTGCCGGATTTGCTTGCTTTCTGATACCGTTTTCACTCCTAGTATGTTAACAATAAAATGCAATCTTATGAAACTGAAAGAAAATAAATATTTTAGTTTCAGCCACATAAATGGACGGATCTGTCAAGGCTCAGAGGAAAAATAATACTGACTGATTCCTCAAGGAATCGGCAGAGATTTTGCCAGTAGTATGTGTTTTGTACGGCTGGCGCATAAAGTAAATTAGGGATATGTGGTCCATTCTGTGGTGTAACTGCAGGTGAAAGGCTAATAAGACTTCACAAAGAGGTTAGCCAAGGGAACAAATGAAACCTAAATTATTTTGTTTAATTCAAATCACAAAGGATATGTTTTCCCAAAGTGCTGATTACTGGCTTAGCTCTACTGTCACTAATGCCAGTGGTAAAATGTCTTTACTCCAGTCAGAGCAGATTTTGGCCACGGATGGGTTCCTTATCAATCCTGTCTTTTATGTTTATAAAGTGGGAGTTGGATCTTGCATCCCGGATACTTAAGCATGCATTTCTTACAAGCTTCAGCACTGGATCTGAGTCTCTGTCATACCCCTCCATGTTGAAATAGAGTTGCATTTCTGGGCTAAGAATCCAGCTCATAATGTTCTTCAGTTGCTTTTTCTCCATCGATGTCAGTGAGGTTGTCTGTGCAGTCAATTAGTACAGAATTTACTCAAACTTATTAATGCATATTTACAACCTTAATTCCAGTTTAACAGAATGTTTTGTGGTGGAACATTTACAGAAAGAGCATGTGGAAAAATTATCACTGCATGTATTAAGCACAAAGGAAGCATCCCTATACTGCTGTGTAGGAGCAACTGACAAAACAGAACATATTACAAGAAACTATCTTTTTCATTAAGTCTGCACAAAATGAGGATTTAACGCATGGGCAGCACAGTCAGTCCCAGCGGTTTAGTGCCCATAATCCCACCTTGAAAATGGCTTCACAATAATAATTACTGTTACAAAATGGACACTGCTTCCAATTTGGCACGTCTACTTCACACATAACTAATTGCAGCCACGGAAGGCACGATCTTACTTTACCAGCCACCTAGTTCCACAGAGTACAGCTATGTTAACCTTCCCATAAGATTTCTAGTCTCAAACTGACAACTTTCCGCTTTGCCTTTTTTTGCCACAATAATGCAGAGCATGTGTGGCAGCCATCCACACTTTGGCATGCTCAAACTATCCCTGGACATTAAGGTACTATGACATGAATATATATTTGTGAGCTTTGCACAAAATGAGGATTTCACGCATAAGCAACATTGTGTGACGAGTAGTTTCTGTCATGACCTTGCAAATGCAGCCTGGGCTCTAGAATAAAGAGCTCAAAAGAGCAAGGAGTATAGCAGATTCTTGGGTTCTGGAAGGAAGACCCATCATTTGGTTCCAAGCCTGCAACCAATAGCATGCAACTCTTCCTGCAAGTTCCTAAAATTTACCTACTTTACATAGGTGGTTGAAGTACCCAGAGAACAAAAATTTCCAAGTTCTATAAAAGAAATCACAGAATATAAGAATATCACAGAATAAAAGAATATCACAGAAAATCCATAATCATCAGTGAACTCATCACAGAGGGCTGAAAATCCTCTTCATGGCTGGAGATTTCAAAGCTCCTGGGTTCCAGATGTGGAATGGTTGTCCTCATTTTCATGGGGTCTACATTCGTCACTTGTTTAGCCTGTGGTTCCTATCTCCTATACATGTTCTTGTCAGCTTTTTTCTTTTGCTAAATGAATGATAGGCTTGGATGGAATGTTTTTTTCCTGCCTTTCAAAAATAAACACCACGACCTTTTAAAAATTGAAAACAATACATATGTTATTGATATATCTAGGGAGGTAAGAAAGTGCCTTCTCATGCCTCTTTTTCTCACAGCTTAGAACAATGTGGTGCAATCTGGCTCCTTGTCAGAGCTGGCCTTGATTGTGGGCAGCCAGACTCCTGGGTAGGGGGCTGAAGAAGTTGCAGGGTCTGTTGTTGTAGTCAGAGCCCTGACAGAGAATCAGCCATGCTGCTGTTGTGTATAACAAAAAGCATTATTTTTGCAGAGCTAATGGCTCATCAGTGTGAAGTTTTTTTTAAGGTTATCTTTGCACATATAGTGCTATTGTACATTCTTGTTCAGGGGAGCTAAAATTAAATATGATCTTGAAATATGTGTGTTATCCTTTTTTATATAATATCAAGGATGTATATTATTCAGCATGTTTATGAGTTCTTTGTTCAGTGGGTTTCACTGGCTTTTTAGGCATAAAACTGAATCTGTAGTTGTGAGTTTGTTGATAGTTCTGGAACATAAAGCCCTGTAGAAACAAGACAGGAAAAGATCTCAAGAGGCCACCTTCCTTTCTCAAAGGCCAGATAGCTGTGCCAGTATTGGTGAAAGTTTGTTCACTCCATTCTTAAAAACCTTCTGCAACAAAGATTTTACAGTCTTCCTGGGCAACCTATTGACCTAAATCTCCCTTACTGAATTGAATTCCATTCCCACTTGCCTGTCTAAATTGGTCATAAAAAGGAGTCTATTCCCTCTTGTCTTTTCATGTATCCAAAGAACATTCCCGTGTCCTCGACAGTCATTTCTTCATGGAACTAAGCAATCCCAGATTCTTCTGCTGTTCCTCAGAGTTGGAGTTCCAGATCTTCTCCAGCTAGTCCAGACCCATCCTGAAGGGTTGAGCTGACAGCTGGACTCAGTCTCACTCCAGCTTATGCCCTACCATCTCCCATTAAGATGGAAATTACTTTGGTTTTATCAGTACTCTTATTTAAAGATCTTAACGTAGTGTTTTCTATTTAGGTTTCATTCTTAGGGCTTTTTCATTTTGAGGTTTGTAGACTATGGAGACAGTAACATTAGTAAAAATGAATAATATATCTCTTAATATGGCATTATACCTTATTTGTAAAACATTTTTTCTGAGTTTTACCTTTCCTCTCCCTCTTTTTCTAGTTGAGGAGATAATTTTAGGTAAATGACAATACCGCTCCTATTTTCAATGGAAGGATAAGATTACTTGAAGTGTAACACAGTCCCATGATACATAACTGTCCTATATATTTACAAGAATAAGTTATTCTGGTTTTGCTTTTGCTGTGGTCTATTAGGAAAATCATGCCTAAATGTTAGAATTATTGATATATAGATGCAGACACAGCAGATCCTAGACTCGGTGCATACATTTTGGCCTAAGAACACATTCATTTTGCTTCCAAAAAGCATTCTATGAAGTGTAATATATTTGATGATATTTCTTACATTGTGAAGTCTTTGAGGTTGGGGTATTCATAAATGTTTGCAGAGCACCTAGCATTCATCTCTGATTGGGGCCTGTGGGTAGTTTAAAAACATAAATATTTAATGGTAATGGTAATTACCCTTTTTTCAGAATAATAATATCTTTGAAGGTCCATCTTGGGTGAGTGAAACCCCCTTAATAATTATTTTTCCACCACTTTGAAGAATATTCTTTTGTCACTGCAAGCATTTCTGGATTTCATAGGTTTGTACATTGCAAAAATGCCACACTTCATAAAATACAGACCTGACTGCTCCAACCTGTCTCCTGTTTAAGATGTAGAGAAATCAGAATGCAAATGGTATGACTGGATGTATTCTGTGGATGTTTCTACCTTAGTGTTTTTGTTCAGATCGAGAAACAGATCATGTCCACTTCCTGCAGTTTGATTCTTGCTGTGGGGTGATCTTCCAGAACAAAAACTGATTTCCTTTTGGATTAAACCACACCAGAAGGTATTGTCTAGGAGCACATACAGAGTATTCCCTTCCATGGGACCAGGCCAGATCTGGGCTGTAGTAAACCACCTGAAAAGTGTGTAGTACAGACATTGGGTTCTTGGCCATTTTGCTTTAGAGATCATCTCTTGTCTCCCTGCTTTAACATGGTCCTTGGTTTAGCTGAGCCATAAGCCAATAACCCTCCACACTGACTGCATTACACTCAGTTTGCTGCTTTACTGAAAAGTCTCCAAGCAATCTTCTGTCTGATACTGACCCCTAACCACAGTGAAATAGACTCTTCAAATTGTGGAAAAGTATGTCAGAAGGGTTTTCTTTTGACTGTATTTATACATCTTTCTGAAAAAGGCTAATTAATGGAACAATTTGTGGAGTCCTCTGCTTCATTTTCATTTGATAACCCTGTGACAAGATACCTAGCAAAGGAAAGGCTTCACCATATGGCACTGCAACTGTGCACAGAGGTTCTTTAAGTGACCTATGAAAACTTGACATAATATGGACTATATGGTATCCATTTAAAAATGGCTGTCGCGATGTATTGACAACAGCACTAGCGAATAAATAATACATATTTTTAAAATTTCCGTAATTACATGTTTACCCAATAGGCCAGAACAGCTCTGTCCCAAGGAGCTGTTGCAGTCTGAGTAAATAATACATGTTTTAAAGTCCATAATTACATATTTAAACGATAGACTATCGAGGAAATAATGCACATTTTAAAAAGTCCATAATTACATATTTACATGATAGTCTGTAAATTCTGTAATTACTTATTTACACAATAGACCATAGCAGCTGTTACAGTCTATTATGGAAACTCTCATAGAGTTATATTATGGATTTTTTTATAACTTAAAAAATAAGTATATTTAACCAGAAAATTGTATTGTTAGTCTTAACAAACCCCACAGACCTCTAAGAAAATACGTGCTAAGGTAAAAATTTGGGGTGATACAAAGATAGAGAAGTTCTTATCCTTTTGGTGATAAATGTCTTTTGTTAGCATGAGGAGCTTAGGATTTTTCATTAATTTCAGATTTTCTTTATTTAGGTAGCTGAAATATAAATACGCAACATTATATGATTATACTTTCCTTATTGTCATATAGACATTCAATTTGGATAAGCATTTGGGATTCTTAGAATTCTTTGGTTCCTGTTTTGCTCTCATTGAAATCAGTGATAAAACTCCCATCAACCCTGGTTTCAGAAATCATTTATATTGAGGACAGCACTTAAGCATGTACTTGAAATCAATGGCACTTAAGCATCTTTTAAAAATAAGCACATACTTAAGGACTCTCATGAATTCTGATGGACCGAAACATATGATTAAATGCTTTTCCGAATTGGGATAGTGTCTTCCTTCTGGAAAGGCAGAATTGGAACTGTCCACGTACATGGCTTATTGGTGGGGCCACGGGTTTTTTGTTGTTCATGATGTGGTTTCTCCCTGGGGAAAAGCTTTCTTAGTATGTTTAACTACAGACGTGTGGGTGTAAGAATCGGTGCTACGGCAAATGCGTTGATGCTTCTTTGTTCTTTGTAGAGATTCATGGATTGAGAATTCATCCAGTGTTTTCCATAGCTCAGCTGCTGAATTTATTCCTCGTGTTAAAGACTGGATCAATACACCTAAATGAGACTTCTGTCCATAATTACTACTAAACAGCAAGGCTAAATCAAGCAAGTCAGAATCTGACATTTAGCTCAGCTGGACCTTGTGCATTTAGTAACGAAACAGAGTATGAGAGAAACCTTTGATCCTCGCTGTTAGTTTCATTAAAACATTCGAGTTAAGAGAATTTGAACTGTTGGGAGCCCCATTTATAGACATGCCTTAAATGTAATGAAATATGCAAGTATGTTTTAACAGCAGTTTGAGGTCAAGCTGTTCAGCTGCACTATACAGGCTGGTCACATACTTTGACTGAAAGTAGCAGGTAAAGGGCTGACGGTTTTGTCTTCCCTTGGCAATGAACAGTAGAGTACTGAATCTGGTAAAGAAGTATCTATTCAAAAGTAAAGAAGCTGTTTCATCAAGTGCAATATGCAGAAATTGATTTGCACAGGGAAAGAAAAGCCTCAACAAGATACAGTTCTGCTATTCTTGCTATGGATCTTCCCAGATGTTACTGACACCAGTGCACACATTAGGGTATTTGGTTAAGTGACCTAGAGCTTCAAAGGCCAAAGGGAAAGTCAATATCAATCCCTTGTTAAAAGCACAAAGCTGACAGAAGAAATGATTAAATAGCAGGAGCCTAATTCTTCTCTCTTGCATGGTGCTTTTTGCCTGATAGATAAAACAGTGTTACCTGCCTGGTTAGTCTTTGAAACCAGCTAATGACAGCAAGGGATATGAGGGACTAGAGAACCAAATAGGAGGACAGTGTCTTCAGGTCATGTAAAAACCATATTTAAATGGTTTAAATTTAAAAGCATCTTCATTCAGTTTTGCATTCTCCACAACAAATCCTTGCATTTGAGAAGTAAAAAATAGAAGACATCTCTGTCTTGTTGGACAACCCTGTGGCACTCGGTACAATGAGAATAACCGAAACTCTTCATATAACTGCTATCCCTGTGAAACTGTCAAGGTGAATTTATGGGGGATTTTTCTACTCTGTTTTCCATTAAAAAATATACACATAAACATTTGCTGGTTTTGTAACACTCCCGAGCTTTCCACTTGAGTTAACATACAGGAGTTGTCATCTTTTACATGTGCATCCCAATCCTGTGTGAGTAACTCAGATTCTTTGAAGCCTTTGCCGATCTTCAGCTTTTCACAGGTGAATATTGAGACTCTTCACTTCTCCTACCCATGTTTATTTGTACGGCATCCATCCTTGCCAGACAGGCATGCTATCTGCCAGAAGTTCTGTTACATATTATTGCTAAATAGAAATTTTGTGTTGATGTAGCTGTGGCAGTTCTCTAATAATTCTGACCTCAGGTTGAATACTTCCAGAAGTGCACAATGTAAATTTACGGAAATAAACAAGATGGGTTGCACAATATAAGCTGTATAAAGGAAAGCTTTATTATCATGTACTTTTTGAGGCACAAACCAACTTATTTTATTGTGAAAGATCCCAGTGGGGAACCAGCACAGGGGATATTGCATGAAGAAAGCAGGCAGATTCCAGCACATTATATTTGCCAATAAGCAGTACTTTGCACTTATAATTTTGCTAATTGTCAGAAGTAATTTAAATTCATCAATTATCAATGAGTAATCCTACCATCAGTGTTTCTAGGAAAAGTTAAAATCCCAGTTGGATTGACACAACACTTTCTCCTTCAGAGATAGATAAATTTAGTACAGAGTAATTTGTCTCCCATGCAATTTTGGAATATTCCTAAAAAATTAGGTTGAGGGCTAAAGTGAGACCTTATTGCTGTCTTCATGTATGCAGTGGGAGAGTGTGTGTCTTTTTGAGAAGGGAGAGTGAGACTTTTCTCAGCAGTGCCAAGTGAAAGGGGAAGAGGCAATGGACATGAGTTGCAACAGGCGAAATCCTGATTAAGTATTTGGAAGAATTTATCAAGGGGGGCTAGTTAAAAGCTGGAACAGATTACCCAGGCAGACCAAAATCTCAGCCCTTGGCAGTTTGTTGCACTGGGGTCCCGGCTATCTTTTGTAGGACAGGTTCTGGCTGTGGTCCCTCATCACCTTGCCCATATTTTGCAGAGAGCTTTCAGATTAAAATGTGCTGTGCTATATAAAAATAAATTGTTACTGGTTTGTGGTGGTCCTCATTTGTGATAGCAGAGCAAATGATTACATCACTTGGCAGCTATTATGACAAATACATATTTGTCAGAAATAGTTATTTACTTTATATGCACTTGTTAGTTTTCCTTTATTACTTTTTTATTATAATGGAACTTGAGGACAGAGACACATTTCTTCCCTGCAGTGTTAACTACAGTAAGAGGTAGAATTATGGAATGTCATCTATAGCTTCTTATAATGATAAATATTTCTGAGACAAAACATTGTGAAAACCTCTATGTATAAATTCCTCTATCCCAGCTATTAGGATGAAGAATAAAACTACAGCTTACTATTACTAGGGATTTGTCAGAAGCTAAATGGCTCCTCACAGATAGAGAACATCTCCTTCCCCATACCATCCTTTCTATTGTTTGCTTGCTTTCTTTTAAGATCTTTATGCCAGCAGTGCATCTTTTACATATAGGCCAGTGTTTGGCATTTGGTGATGCCAGGTACAGCTGAGGAACACCTCGGGAAAGGAATGACCATCCTTTAAATGCCTTTTTTCTCTGTCCTTTGTACTGTTGCTGAAATGGCTGAGCCTCTGGAAGAGGGAGTCTCATTCTGCAGCTGAGTTGGTCAAGAAGGCTTGCATTACAGGTGGATGAACTGGGACTCAGAGAAACTAAAGGACTTTCCCAAGATGTCCCTTGGGGGAAGGTAGTATAGCTAGCATAGCACAGAGGAATTTTGACTATTTTGTCCCATGCATTAAGCAAGAAAAAATGGTGAAGATTGGTAAAGATAGTTATTTTCCTTCTGTCTGAAATGTATTTTGAGAGATTAATTTCATGAATTTCAGTGCTCATCAAAGCAAAGGAAGTTTTACTGTAGCTCTAACTAGCGTGAGAGTCAGTGTGGAGAGGTGGTGTGCAAGCAAGCCCTCACAGCAGTACTAATGGACTTCAAACCTGACCTTCCGCACCCCTTCAGTGAACTGTCAGGCCTCCCTAGTTCAAAGAGTAGAAAGGGGAATTGGGCTATAGTTAGCAGGTTCATCTGTTTTTCTGTTGCATGGAGTCTTGACTCTTTGTTTTAAAGGATGTTGGAAAAACATCAAGCAGAGGACTAATGTGAAGGCTAGTGTAAAGCGCAGGAAGAATGTCATATGAGGCAAAATGACCGTAGCTAAGAACTTTGCATAGCAGCTGAGCAGAATATCTGTGGTTCTGCCCTGTTGAGTCCCACAGAAATTTAAACAGTCAATTAAAATGCCATGTGTAATAAAGACCAGGAAAAAAAGGAACATTTTTGGATCAACAGATCCTATTTACATGTAATAAATAAATGTCCTCTTTCCTCTTGACTCTTGTTCAATTTCTACGGCTTTAGTTCAAAGGATGTGTATTTTTAAAATGGAGCTGAATAACTTTCTGAAAGCATAATGCTTTAAACAGGTCTGGTTTGGTCTTGGCAGTTTTATGGTTATGCACCAAAAATAATAATATCAGTAACAAAAAAGAGATGTCAGTGGTGGTGGTAGCAGGACATGTTACGTGCTAGTTGTTCATATTGTTTCAGGAGACATTTGAAATTCTGAATGTGAGACTTAGAGAAATCAGGTCTTCAGATAGCCAAAATGATTATTTTCCCAAATTTTTGTATTCTATCTTTTGAACGCTTGATGTTTACACACACAAAGAGAAATGCTTCAGCTGTTCTGTAGAAGCCTTGTTGACTGACTGAAAAATAAAGTAAGAAGTCTTGTCCTCAGCGATGAACGGTGCATGTAAGTACTTGGTCACTAATATGATTAAGGGCTAGTGGGCTTGGTACCTAATATATTTTTAATACATTGGGGGATTCTGAGCAAGGAAATGATAAGGAAATGAGTATTGTAGATAAGACCTATTAATATTTATAAGGCTGTGTTTTTTTACAAGCTCCAACACAGGGTCTTTACACAATCAGAATGCAGTTTTAAGGAGCATTGGTACATTTTCTACACCCCCAGAACAGTTTTGTGCAAAAGTAGCTGGGTATCAAAAACGTGCAAATGACTGGTGACTGGTTTGAAGCTGGTTGAAAATTTGGCATATCTAGCTATCATATAATTTCACAACTGCATTTATATTCAGTCAGTGGCGTTAACACTGTAGCTTCTGTGATAGTTCCTGTAATATTTCTGAATGCTATTATAATAACTTCTCTATCACCTGCACCTTTTAATGATTCATAAATTCCTTGATTTCTATGAACAGCAAACTATAATAGCACTGTAATCAGGACAGCATGCTAAGGTATAGCAGAAACTTCTGCTGCCTGACTACCTCCAGCTTTCCTTCATTGCCTGACTAAATTGTTCAAAATGAGGTTTCCACTACAATTTGAAACAAGGAACTCCCGAGTTCAACATGAATACCAGTGAAGGAGACCATGCTGAAAATTAAAAAGCAAAATAGACAATAACATCTAACAGATTTCAAATAGAGTAAATGCAAAAGCATTCACTGTGTAACAGGCATATTATTAGCTGTACCATAATTTCTCTTTTTCCTCTTTCGGTCATTTGGTCCTTTTAACTAACAATTTCCCCTATCCCCCACCTTCGCCTCACGTGCACACACTGCACACACATGTTCTGCCACAACAATACTTTCCAGGAACTTTTTCTAGGGTGGTTTAAGAGCTTCGCTTGTAAACACAAAAGGACTTACGTGAGTCAGACTGCATGATAAACTCTGGGATTTGGGCAGTCCTCTGTGTTTTCCACCTAGCAGGACTAAATCATTCCCTTAAAACTGCAGTAAGTGAAACATCATAGGCATGGCAAGAAACACAGATGCCTTAATCAGAGGTCTCCGTGGTTTGTTTTTTCCCCTTAAGCTTTTAAGAATATATCTCACTCAGAATTAGGTGCTGGAAGCAAAAGCTTTTCCAAAAGCTAGTGATCCAGTTTCATTTTATTCCATCTTGCTACTGATTAAAAGCCTTGACTGTCAGCTGGCCATGCCATGCCCTATGCAATCAGTCTGCTTGAAAGCTGTTCTTCATAAAACTCACCGTATTTCATATTAATTTTGGTAGCATGTTCTCATACTGCTTTATGTAGAGAAAATTCAGTGACAGAGAAAATTCAGGAGGCTTCTGCTATCATTTGCAATTTGCACTGCGTTTTAAAAAAATGTTCCCCTTCCTTAATTCTTCTAGTGTTCAGAGGGCTTGCTTCTCACCTCTTTCTCTCGTGAAAACAAGAAATTTGAAATTAGCGGAGTACATCAGTGTGAGAGAGTTGAACTCTATGCCTTTCAAGGGTAGAGCTCCTTTGCTTGTTATTTGTTGCTAGTTTTATTAGCATAAATTTGTCTACACTGAATTAATTTATCTTCACTTCAACTCTGCCAGGTTTTGAGTCTGTCTGGGTGTACTTCAGTCATTCTGAATTTCATGCTATTTCTTTTCATTGACCAGCCTACCAGTTTTTCTGTTGTTTACTGATTGTTCCCACATTTCCTGACTTTGTAGATTGATCTTCTGTGTTATTGTATCAGAAGCTCTTTGAAAAGAGTATGGAATATATGCTTGTACTGTCCATTATGATCAATAATTTGCAATTCTTCTTTAAAAAGTGCTGAGGGCATTTTTAGGCATGATATCCCTCTGGTGAGCCATGTTCACAATCTCTCTTGCAGCATACAAACTCTTAATCATATTGTTTCCTGAAATAATAATGTTCCAGGAGTATGACACAGACGTGAAGTCAGGGTTTTGTATTTCTCTAGATAGTGGTTATCGCTAACCTCTCTTCCAGCTCATACTCCGAACAGGCTTTAAATGTATCTGCTAATGATTCCTCTATCTCTTCTGACATATCCTTCTGAGCTCTGAATTAATTCTGTCTATTCCTGGAGTTATGTCAACCTTCAGACTTTCTAATTTCTTGATGAGCTGTTCTGGCGTATTACTGATTTTCTTTGGTGTTTATTCTTCCTCCCCCAGGAAATTTATGTCTGATCCTGTCATCAGTCCCAACCTTGTTTTATGGACAATAAAATTGAGAGTTCATTTTTAAGCAGTCTCTCCTTCCTGTTAGTAAACTGCCATTTGCCATTTCATAGGTGTGCTTCTGTTTCTCTCTGTGACCTTATGCTCTTTACGTGCTTGCAAAGAAAAAAATCTTTATTTACAATTTCCTCACCTTATGTGAACTTTTCCTTTTATTTTCCCCCTTTGCTTTCTTTATCAGTATGTTGCAGTCTTTTAACTTCATGCTATAATCTTTCCAGTTGTCTTCCCTATCTATATTTTTATACCATAAATATACCTTCTTCTTAAATTAATTTTCTTGCATTTTCCTCTTCATCCAAATATATATAGTTTTAACATACGATGTTCTGATACCAGACAGCTCATATAACCTTTGGGCATGTAATAATTGACTTTCAGTACTTTCCACTTCCTTCTCTGTCCTTTTCCTCCAGTGCTGGTTTCCATTCAATCTCACCCACTGTTTCAGTAATTCTCTTCACTGAATTCAGAGTTTTGATTTTTTGTGTGGATGTAGTTTTGTCGCATTGTCATCTTAATTAAAATTGTAACTAGATTGTAACCGCTGCTGAATTGATTCCAATTATGTCCTCTTCTGTTCAAGTCCGAGGTGAAGCTATAACTCCTGCTCTCATTCTTTTGTATTTTGTATAAAGAGACAATCCTGTCTATAAACCATGTTTAAAAGCAGTTACAAAAGCTGTTCGATGGGCAAAATTTGAACCTGTGGTCCTGTGTTAGTCCAAAGAGAGGGCACAACACAGAGGCACAGATGCCACCTACCCAAGGCAACTCAGCCAGCATGGTTCTATCTGAGACTGCTGGTGTTGCTCATGAGAGGTGGGGATTTCCCTCCCTGGCTTTCCTTGGCACCGCTGTGCTGCAGGGTGGGAGCTCATGGTGGCTATGGGATGGTGGCTGGCACATGATGCGGGGCACCTCCGGTCTTCAGGGGGGGTGTACTCTGCGAGGAAGCAGTGGCAGAGGCAAATGAATATCAACATGTCCCTTTGACAGCATAGGGCATCCTTACAGTACTGATAACTGCTTTTAGCTATCTTAGCTATGAAACAGTGCTTTGTAGTGGAGTTCATAGAAATCTGAAGTTGTGTTTTAACAATAGTCTCCAGCCTTGCTGACAGAAAAAGTAATTTATTTTGCAGTCTCTTCACATATAATAACACAATCACATATAGTAGATTCTGTCCTTCTGCACTTTGCTATACAGTGTTAATGACTGTCACTTAAATACTTTACAAATTGAATTGCACTTGTATGAGAAACTGGATTGATAAAATAAATTACTATATCTTATAGGTTAAGGTTTTGGTTCTGCAATTGTAGCTGTTACAAATTACCTAAACCCCTTTTTATATTGCATTTCACATGGCTATATTTTACAACTACTCTAATAAAAAATTCTATACAAAAATTGTTTGATATTAATAGTAATCATTAACAACTTGATAGATTCTTGTTAAGTATATTTGCAATACATTTAATCTTATTAAACTCAGCTCTGAGTTGTTTCTTCCAAATATTATAGGTCTTTATGAAGCTAGCAGTATAAAGAAGAGATTTCAACCATTTTCGGCCAAGAATTAGGTTTAGCTTAATGGATCAATTCTTTTCTTATTAAACTGAGTCTGACCAATGCCAAGTAATACATTCAGCATTGATCTTTGTCTCACCCCGCTGTAGCTTGCGTTCTCTTTATGTACATGAAAAATAAGGTGCCAAGAATGAAAACAATGCCTGTATAATACAAATATAGAATTTTTCAGACTTCCATTCTGCTTATCCTTTCAGTTTGTTATGAATGTCTTGTTCAATGCTTTTCTGAAATGTATTTTAAGAAAGAAATTTTCTTTCCATAAAGGATATTTCTCCTTTTCTGTAATTAACAAAAAGTGAAATGAATAATAAGAGAGATCTATATACCACTGACACGTGTGGAAGTCCTGATGGGGATATCTCATTCAGTTTTAGAAGGCCTGTGTGTATCTGTTCAATGTTTATATGTATGAGGTTTGCACGCTGAAGTTTAATCTCTAAATGAAGGGAACGTTCTTAACAAGAAATCTGAAGCTGTGGACTCTTGGTCTGTCTTTATAAAAATCATTTGATTTGATCTGAAACCTGAAAATTATATGAAACTGGAGATGTGACAGTTCAGATAATGATAGAAGTTGAGATGATCTCAGGGTTGCTGCTAAAACTCATTTTTGCACACTTTAAAGTTCAGAGACAAATACTTTGTGAATCCCGAAGTTTCAAATAAAGTACAGATCAGAATTCCATGAGAACTTTGCCTTCTCTTAAATTAGTGCCAAGATTTCTCATTTGCTATACCAGGATCTCATTGAGGGTCAGTTTGTACTTAGAAACACACCTCAGGTTTTATTTTCACCATGGACCTTTTCCAGCATTCTAAGTGTGTCCAGTGGCCAGATTTTGAGTGAAAATGTGGGTATATTCTGCAAGTAATGTCACACAAAAGTTAGCATCTTATTTTCCTGTCTCTAGAATTGCTGTTGCAGGTTTCTGAATGCAAATAATAGTGAAATAAAGTAATAAAACTATATGCTCAGTATGCCAGAGCAGTATTGGCAGACTACTTCTACACTTGTATGTTTTAAATGCTTTTTCACATCTTGAAAATAGGACATATTGGACATGTCCTGTGCAAACTACTGATTACATAAAGACAGACATTACAGGGGGAGTAAAGATGCTAGGTGCTTGTTGCATTTGCTTTTGTTCTTTAAAGGAATGATTCTGAATAGGATTTTGTACAGCTGATCTACATTGTATACTTGCTTGCCTCTTTTATATCACAGAATTTTTTTATCAGGTATAGAATCTAGAACCTTCTGTGACAAAATTACAGGCTTCCACCTTTGAAATTAAACATGTACTGCTTTGTGAGCTTGCTACTAGAAAGCAAAATAATTGCAATGCTTACATAAATCCCAAATTCCATCCTGTAGAGGGCAATGGTACACATAAACGTAATGTAGTGTTATACCAAACACAACAAGCAGCTGAGACCTGTAAATCCTCACAAAGTCTGTAAGGTGGTCTAGTCCTAAATATGAACTTGTATGCTTGCTCTTATACATTGTGATGTGTGTTCATTTCAAAGTTTGGGGTGGATTTTTTTTAGTCTAAATATTTCTGGAGTTAATAAATTACAGAAAATTTTTAAACATTAAGGAGCTATGATTTGGATCTTGAAAGGAGATTCAAGTGTATCACTCCCCAAATTCCAGTGAAATCTAATGGATTAAAAATCTCAGTGTTTAAATATTTGAAAGTGCATCAGGCATGTCATGCCATGGAGGGGAATTAAATGGATGTGATGGTATGTTTGAAATTAATTACTGTTTTGTGGCTCAGAGTGGCCACAGAACCCATTGACTGTGTATTTATGGAAGTCAGGCATATAACAGGTTAAAATGAGAGTTAGGGATGAATTTAGAGTTTTAATTTTTCCTTCATGTCCATGCTTTACAGTAGTTCTATGTCAATAAACCTTTGTGGGTTTTTCTCGCTAGACATTCTTACCTGCACACCTCTGGTTTTAGGCATGGTTACAGTACAGAGACAGCATTATTATCTGTGGTAGCTGATCAATACTGGTAAAGTATCCATACAGGTTTTGTTGATTTGCTTTAGAAAGCTTGCAGGGATGGATAGGAGGGACCTTCAGATGGTCAGCTTCTTTCTCTCTGGGTAGTAAGTATTTCTCTCTTTTCCTAGGAAGGTAAAGTAAGACAGTCTGCATTTTGAATAATATATAGGTGCCATTCTGATTTGTATATTCCCATTCAACTCAAGTCTCCCCAGTTGCTCAAGCTGAGCAGATACAGGGATGTGAGTGAGAGCGTGTTACTTAAGGTTTTATCCTGGCTATAATACAATCTGTTCTTGTAAGCCACTCTCATATATCGAAACGATAGCTTTGCCTTTCATTGCAGGTAAACATCTGTGTGATTTTTGCCAGTGCAGTTCACTTTTTCAGCCAGTTTGAATGACGTGCTGTTAGCATAGCTGTTCCAAGTGCCTGTGGACATGTTTCCCTAAGACTTTTCAGCTGCCTGAGAAGTAACTTAGTTTCAGAAGGGCTGTGCACTCTGGGATTTCCCACTGACTTTGCATTTTTCATTTATCTCAGCTCTTCTTTGTTTCCACTTTCTTCATTCCAATTTAAAACAAGCCCCTGCCCACTGGTGTTCCCAGCAAGATTTGCTTAGCCCAGACAGAGACCTGCTACAAACCTTGTCACAAGGGGCCCTGTTGGTGTGCTCCAAAGGCTGGCTGACTCTATCCCTCGTCATTTTGCTGTTGTGTAGCACATTTGTAGAATATTTTGAAAAGTTAAATACATGACAGTAGGAAAAAGAGGACGATTTCGTCATGTTCATTGAGCATGCTGTAAGTAAATAAATGGTGTAAATAGAAGATTATGTCCTTTTCCTCCTGGGATTAAGTATATATCTGTAAACTCTCTTTAGCTACATAGCCTTGACCTGGATTGTAGAAAATTAACATGTGTTTTTGGCTGTTGAACAGAAGACAGGGATTTTGGGTATGTGCATTGTATACAAACTCTACTTCTCTAGCCAGTGAGCGCTCCACTGTATTTGTAGTGTTCCCCTCCACCTGGTTGATTGACCTGAAACAACTACTGATAGGAAAAACAAAAAAAAGAGAAAAAAACCCAAACCAACCAACCAACCAAAAACAACAACAAAAAGTTTCTGAACATGAAGTTTTGGAATTTGCAGTTTAATAAAAGTGGGAAGGAGACGAGGGTAAACAAGCTGCTCAGGAAACCTCAGTAATGGGTGCAGAAGATCCAAACCTGGCTGCTTCTCTGTTGGTTACGTATGTGCTGTCTTCAGGATAGAAACTTCAAAGGTCTCCTGTAAGCCAAAAGCAAACTGCAGCAACTGTGTTTTGCCGTCCCCACTGTTAGCTCTGGAGTACACACATATGTAGCTCAGAAGTAGGAACAGATGATAAGCTATTGTTTTGAATAATTAAATCTTGAGGGTGTCTCTATTGCTATTCTCTTTAACCTCATTTGTTTATGTTAGAACATTTTCTTAAAGTTTTATGTACATGTGTGTCTGCAGAACAGCATTATTGTGTTCTGTGCTGGGGAAACTTGAAGGCATTGCAACAGGAATTGGATGCAAAAATCTGGGACTGCATGGGATTTAAATGGCTTTGCTTCTAAAACAGAGTCTGCCTTCAAACAAATGTCTGAAGTGATATTATGATACAAACTCCACAAAGCTGTTGAAAGAAGATACATTTCAAGTGTGTAGCTATAGTGCCTTGAGAACAGGTAAAAATCTAACCAAGAGATCGCATATTCCTATGCATTGTTAAAAATCTTCTGTTTTCTGCAGTGCAGAACTTAAATATTTTTCCATTTTGCCTTATGTATGGCATACACTTTTAAAATACCATCTAGTCTGTCAAGCTCATAGTACATATGGCTTAAAACTGAAGATACAGATTTTTTATGCAAATGAATGAACTGCTAGAAATCAATAATGTATTTGTGTGTAAACAGAACACATGCATTGCCTAGACTTTTAACCTGATAAATGGCAGACCCATAATAACCTTTTTTTGACTAAATGCTTCATTTCTTAACCAATCATTTCACTTACTGTGATAACAACATATTTCTCAAATTTTTCCTGTTTGTATACAAGTCTACTAGGACAACATACAGGATTAAATCAACAAATGGCTAATCCACATGCCAGTACTGTAGGGCTGTTGGCTGCGAAGAATTTTTAGTCATAACAATGAAAGGAGCCTTCTCTCCTGTTTAGTGTGCTGTTATTCTTACCAGAAATATGTGTGCCCAAAATGCTTCCACTCTTACTTCTGGCATATTTTTTTGGATATATGTACCTATATTCGCAGAGATGTACACAGTCACCAAGTCACTTGTCATTGTGACCTGTAGTCATATTGTAGTTCCTATAAGGAAATCACTTCTCCCTGGTTGCTTATGGTACTCTCAACCAACTTCAAAGCAAGCAGGTTACACACTCAAAACAAGCTGTAGTATGAATATCTGGGGCATATTGCAACATCCTCTCTAAAGAGCTGGGGTGAAAATCCAGTGGGTTTGGAAAGCATTGCTTTTGAGGCTGCATCTGCAAATTACCTGCTTATTATGGAGAGGTGTACTGTACCTGCTGCTTAAAAGAGTAAATCATTAGTTGGTTGCCAAATTCTTCTAGTGTATATATCCTTTTCACACTGCAATTCAAGGGAGTCCCATCTAAGAGGAGAATTTAGGCTGGCCAAAATTTAAGATCCTGACAGATTTTAAGGTTGGATATTTTAATATAAATATTTTGATGAAATTTCCTATTCCAACATTTAAAAAGAAAATTTACAGTAAGTTTTTTCTCAAATTTCATTCTTAATTTGGAGAGTATCATGAAAAATTCTTATGTCCATATTAATATTTTGCTATCACTCTTTTCTTCTTTTCCTAGAAGCTCTATCACTGTGTAAATTCAGAAACACTCCTTTTACCCAAAAAGGCACAGACTGAGCAAATAAAAGTGTGGCTATTCATGTGGTTCTGTTTCCAGGCAGCAGACTTATGGACAGGGTCAGGATTATTTCTGTGTCTACACTGTGTTGGGTGGTAAGGAAGGGCACATATCCCTGAGAGCAGCCAGCTTTTCCAAGGAGATGCTTGCCTGCTCTCCAGCCTTGAAGAGAAGGAGGCAGGACTGTGTTTGCAGCACTTGAGGATTATACAGGCAAGGGGCTCTTACTGTGCCCCAGTGCCTGCACGCACATTCGCAAGAGGGCTCTCTAATCTGTCCAAACTATCTGTTCCAAACTATTTCTTTAGTAAAGATATGTTAGCTTTAAAAATGAGCTTAAAAAAAAGTTATGCTTTAGACAACCATATCCAATGTCATCTGATCTTGTAAGACTTAGATAAATGTATGCTTACTAAATGTTAAAAGACAATTAGCCATAGATTTTACTCAAAATTAGTCAATAACAGGAACCGCGAGTGTAATGAAGATTGCAGCTCATTGTGTAGTTCTTCTCTTTGTCTGGGTTTTACACAGGGTCAGCTGTGGACTGGGAGGCTATACCTTGACCTGTCTAAAATATAATTAATTTTTAAAATATCATAGGTCTGTTTGAGCCCATCCTGAGCTCTGATTGGTAGAAAATCAATTATTAACCACGGCGGGACAACTCCTCTTCCAAATCTGCTACTTAAGTACGTAAGAAAAAGGGACAAAAGAAGGATAATTGTTACTTTGAATTGATAGTGTAACTGATTGTGATCAATTCTGAGGTGCTTGCTGCTTATGTGAATGCCCTTTGAGGTGACTTTATTATCTCTACATATACGCTAGAATACGGCAGAGGGTTATGGCTGAAATCAGTGTAAGGATCAAGTATATACATGTGAGAAGCCCAGTGTGTTAAGAAATAGATGTAAATGGTTCCTGGAGTTGAAGGAAGACATGAGATACTGCAAAAATAATAATCACAGAGCAATAGATAGGTGTCGAGGTAACTGTGAAAATGAAGCTCGAGCGGTGTGTGTCATGATCAGTGTGCTGCGTACCAGCAGGTGCAGCCTTATCCACTTTCTCCATATATGTCAAAATAGTTTTCAACAACTTTTCTTAGAAATTTGGCAGACCAGAAGCCAGCTTCCCCTTGTTGCCTGGTTGAGAGGCCCCTGGCCCTTGCCAGAACAGCTGGCACTTGGAGGTTAAGAGAGAACTCACTCCTTTGGTCCGCTCTCCCCCTCACTTCTCTCCTGAGAGAGCCATTAGAAGTGTTGTCAGGTGTGTTGATGATGATAAATAATAATGGCAAACATACATTAGGAATCGGACCTGGAACTACCAAATTCAGTTTGTATAGACTAACAAATGGCCATTAGACAGTAATGACCTATGTTTGATCCCACAAAACCATTTCCATTTTCAAATGCCAAGGATAATAAATAAGGCTGCGGAAGGCTTCTGAAAGTCAATAAGCTTGGGCTTCATCATGTCAATAAGTAAGAAGATGTTTCGCCTTCACAAAAAATACCACACTGTCTGTGTTAGACTGCTAGTTCAAGTGTCTTTTCTGATACCTACCACATGAGAAGACATCTGGTCTCTCAGGTACCTGGACTTCCAGAACACCTGTCTTAAAGGCAGTCAGATGCTGGTGCAGGTGATGAAAAACTGGGACGTGCCTCAGTCAAGAGGGAACACCAAGGCACCTAGGGCCAGCTTTTCAAAGTAGGCTCATTTGAGCGGTTTAGCGTGCCAATTGGCTTTTACCTGTGACTGAGAGTGTTGTGTAGTACTTTTTTCAGAGTCAAAAGGGAGAATTTGCCCACATGATCTGTGCCTAATTTTCTTGGTCAAACAAGTTTTGTTAGTAATTTAATTTTGACTTAAAAGATAGAGTGTGCAAAACCCGAATGCATAAGTGAATGCATAGGTATGCAAAGAGATCATGCTTAAAACTACTGTGCCAAACAAGGTGCTCAGACCACTCTTGCTGGCCAGCACCTTGTTGGCAATTTAAAGCCTAACAGAATAGCCTAATGTGAGGATATAAACAGGCAGAGATTGGGCCCTAGGGTGGCTGGAGTAAATGGACATTGCTTCTCAGATACATCCAACTGTTACTCAGTAAAATAGGGTGTACCTATCTCTTGGGACCAGTGTGCAAAGGGCTGGTGTGTCTGGTGGACACATATTGCATATTGAGTTTATAAATTGCTTTTTAATTTTGGTTTGGATCAAAAATTGTTTAAGCAATGGAAGGGTTGCTCTTGGATGGCACAGACCTGAGGAATTGCCAATGTTTGTTTGCTGGAGCTTAATGGTTGTGTTTAAGATTTCTCTTACTACCGGTTTTGCTTTTGCTAAAATCTCTCAGGAGCGGGAATACACCATGTTTCGGTGGCTGAGCCCTGGTGTGGGGCTTTCCTGTGCTGTGCTAGGTCTCTCTTCCAGGCTTTCTGGGTGCCACTGAAGTCACATCACCTCTCTGTGTCCTTGCTGCCCTATGTGCCAGCTCTTACCTTGATCTTCAACTCAGGACAGATTGCCTTTTGCTATACCTGCTAGGTATCTTGTGAGGAGTCTCACTTAGGGTTCCTAGGCATTGTGGAAGTGTATTATAGCTGCATGGAATTTTGAAGGGGGCTCTTACAGGACATACAGAAGTGTTTCAAGAGTGTTATCACACAGGGCTGTGTGATCACATGACTTTTTCCTTATTCTAGTGTTTAAATATGAGGAAACATGTACAAAATAGTACAAGCAGAGAGAACAGAATGTAGTTTTTTTCATGCACAAAGATGAGTCACTAAGTCCTATTCAAGCTTTGCTAGACACACACTTCCCATCCATGTGATAGCTATGCAGCAAACAAAATGTTAGATATTACATCTACAGGCACACGTGGATGCCAGAAAACCTATCTAACACTGAGTGACTTTAAAAGCAGAATATTGATCATGGTTATTAGACAATGTGTTGTAGTCCACGTAAATGATGTTGCCCATGCTTTTCTTTACTCCCCATTGTCTTATGTGACATCATTAGCCCTTCTGAACATATGCAAATGCAAGTGTGTATATGTATATTCAATGTCTCCTATATAAGGAGGGCATTTAAGTGGTGCTGAAAGAGTTTCTGACTTGCATACGTTATTTTAAACCCGGTTGCAAAGTAGGTATTATTTTATACTGCTAAGACTAGGCACGCTGCACAGGATAGGATATGATAGCACAGACCTTTTCAACAGAGATACCACTGCACAGCTACAACCCTCCCGTGGAATGGGACTGTCATCTGTGTTCCTGATGGGCAGTGGCGCTGCTGAGAATGTCGATTAATATACCAAGCATCAACATTTGTACTAGTCGTTATGCTTTCTTTGTGGAAATAAATAAAACATAAAACTACCAAAATAAAGGTAGTTTAAGCAAAATACCTGTGCCAGCTCTGGTACCGAATTATGTTAGTTTAAAATTATACCTTTAGATAAACACATGTGCCTTTCTATTTAGAGGAACTTTTGAAAACTCAGAAAATGGAACTCCTTAAAAACCTAGGTCTTGAGCTGGCTCCTATATTGCCTTTCAATGTAGAAGTAGTATTGGCCTTCCAAATGAATAATATCGAATATTTTTCTAGGTGTCTTTTCAGCTTTTTTTATTACCAGTTCTTGCAGAGGAGATTTTCAATAAGCAAAATAATAAAATGTGCTCTAATAAAGCACATTTTAGTCTTTTTCCTATTTCCAACAATCGAATGAAAAATTTGTTAATCCAAAAAACTGCTTATAACATGAACATTTAAACAACTATATAACTGCAAATATATATTAAAGTAAGTTCAACAATTTAAAAACAATTACAAATCACTTACAATAGTCATCTAATGTATACTTAAAGGCAAATACAGATTGTATATTTTTCAAATGGATGGAAAAATTATTCCAGCCACTTGGTGTCTGAGAAGCAAATGACTGATTGCTTTTCTGGTATTAAACTGGGGGACTGCAAACATTAAAAAAATCACTAGACCTTGAATTATATCAAAATATAATTGGAATAAAATAATTCAGAAGATAATTCAGTCTTGCTACTAATGTCGTTTACACAGATAGCAATGCTAATATTTTTCCCTTTGTTGTAGACTTAGCCAGTTTAACTCTGTCGGTGCCAACCTGACCCTCTGCACCATGGATGGTTTCTAGTTAAAGGTCAGCTTTTTGTTTTAATGTTTTTTTTCCAGAAAGCATACTCTATGTTTGTAAGTCTCTGCTGTGACATTCAGAAGAATAACGCCAATCCTGCAACACTTAGAGATTTTCTAAGATTCTTAGGAATTTAAAGATCTAAATAAACACACAGTAAGAGTTCCCAAAGCACTGAAGACACTGTAGTTGCTAAACTACATTTGAAAACCTAGTCTTTATTCATTGGAGTAATTGTGAATAATATCTTTAAGGTCATGGGTGTATTTTATTGAGAAATCTGAAGCAAATAAGGATGACAGCCTGCCAGATAATGTATTGCTTTGCGTATACACTTTACCTTTTGAGCATTGTTTGCTTCTATATCCTGCTGCCCATATCTATAGCAGCTTTACCATGATCAAATCTGTTTAATATCTGGCCTGATAACAGAGACAAAAATGAAGTAAGCGCAGAAAACACAATAACCACCATCCTGTTCAAAACTGACTAATCACTCGGTCTCCAAGTTGATTAGCCCTGGAAAGGCCTGAGTTTCAGAATTTGCATCCCTTTGAGGAGCTCGAAGTCAGGAATGTAAGACTCAGGTTCCCAAAATGACTGCTTGCTTTTGAAAACCATGGCTAACATGCAAAGAATTTTCAGTCAGTAAATTTCAATGCCTCAAGTATAAACAGATGAATGGAAGTTGTTGTAAGACTGAAATATTTACTCAGCCTGGTCCTCATCTAGGTGACCCAGAGATCAATGAAAGCATATTGATGTCGTAGGAGGCCAAGGTTCTAAACCAACACATGCTATATGCCAGCATGCATATAGATCCACACCCTGCAAATACTGTGCTATTCCTCACAGATAAAGGAATATTGTCGGTTAGGAAAGGATGCTGTGAATGTGGCATGATTTGTTCCTTTGTTACTGGTTGTAGACAGTATTTGAGAGGTATGATATTATCACCATGAAACTCAGAACCAGAAGAAATATTGTAGTTTTACCTTTTTTTTATTTTATGGAAAATTCCAAGAAGAGCAAAAAAGTGGAAAGCCACACAAACTGAACTATAGCTTATAGATAGAACTTACAGCTTTACACCAGTAGTTCAACTGTTGCAATTGGGGGCTGTATCATGTATACAGTTTTTCCCATTAACTACATTGTAGCACCAAGCCTTCCGAGCAACAGAGCTGTTGTTTTCTGGTCTGTCTCATGACAGCAGACTCCATGTGACAAAGAGAAGAGCTGCTCCAGCTGCAAGAATGCAGTAGGAAGCAGAAACTTTTTTCTGTATGGGGGACATACATTGTTGATAGTCTGATAGATACTTCTCTGCCTGCTGCAGTATTTAGTAGCTCCCATTAAGTTTGGAAGCAGCATGCCTCTCTTTTGCCCTGTTTCATTTCAAGCATGTGTAAAAAACCCCTAAATTTAGCTATGAGTGTGGGGATGAGGTTCTTCAATGAAATCCTCTTTTCTCCTTAAAAACACTCCTACAGTGGCGGAGAAAGTGTCTAGTGTTAAGAGTCCCACATCAGGAGGCAAATACAAGAACCCAATATTTATTTACCATATTTTTTTAATGGGGCCACAGTAGAGAGGTGAAGCTGTAGTGATTTAAACCCTGATTCTTTAATATTTAGCCCTGGCAAAAGAACAGCAAGATAGATGAACTATCTTCTGTTTCCTCTGCAGTGTCCCATACAAATAATAAGGTTACACAAATTCTATAAAGAAGAGGTGGCACAGTCATGAAAGGCAATGTCAGCTCCAAAATCTGAGGCCCTTTGTTACCTGAAAGCATACCCCCAAGTTTAAACAGAACGACGTTTATTTAAAATTAGGATTAAAAAGCAATTTCTTTTAAACTGTGACAACCCCAGCTGGCATTTGGAAGCAGTTTTTCTTGGCTTGTTTAGACATTGTGTCCTATCCTTGGTATATTAGCGGGTACAGAGCATGCTTAAGTTGGCTAATTAATTTCAAAAGCAGTGTAGAATTGACTAGCAGGTAATTTAATCTAAAAATAATTAAAAGTATTGAAATTATTACATTGTTGTTTAATTAATATTAGTTAATATTGTAATTTTCAGTCTAAATTATGCTGATTAAAGATTTCTCCCATAAATACCAATAAAATTAATTACAAATTAATTAAATTTGCTAAAAGATTCTCATAATGGACTTCCAGCTATTCTTGATTTTTGCAATAAATAAACAGAAGCATTATTAAGTGGTATATCTTCCTGGGGG
>VZTU01025774.1:0-15734 GCA_013400835.1 Zapornia atra
TAAATCCAAAATGAAGATCATACAGGAATTTACAGTCTGCTCAGCAGACAGCAATAATGTAGCTGGAAGATGTTTTCCACTGAACAATGTATTTCTTGATAACAAAAAATCAGGAGTGGAAAAATGTAAGCCTGGCCAGCTACACTTCCACTGAAGACAATAGTTTTTATTAAGCCCTAAAAATTTCAAAGAAAGACATAGAACCACCTTTATTCTTATACACATAAATATTATGATTACACTCTTCACTTGAAAATGAAAACGATTTCACTGTTTACCTCCCAGAACTCAAAAAAACTCCCAGAAAGCACTGACTTTCAATGTGCAAGCTCCATGAACTGCCTCTCTCACTCATATCAAAGCTTCCAGGGTTTACAAAAGCCATTTCTGCTATGCTGCTAATTTAACTTTCAGTGTGTGATGTCATGGGTATATTGATAATCCATATTTTCTTCTCTTTGTTGTTTTATAGAAATGAAGTACATAGTACTTTCAAAACCCTTTTCTACATCAGTCCCAGCAAAGGATCTTCATATTCCTATAAGATAGTTCTTTTCCTTTCAGATAAAAGGACAGAATTGATGAGGTGCATGAGCAGCTATCAACACCCCAAGAAAGCTGTTAACAATTTTTGGCAGGAGTATCCATTAAAATAGGTTCAATCTTGAATGAGGTATGGGCCAAGAAAGCAGAATTATACAACTGATAAGTAAGTCTATCCCACAATACAGACTCATTTTTTGGCTCTCAAGAAGATAAATAACAGTTCTTTGGGACTGTTTTGGCAAGCTGTACTGGAATGGTATTTTGGCATGGATACAAGATATACTTGAATGCTCATTCACTTGGAACACGTGTGGAGGTGAGCAGCATCCATCTCCCAAAGAAGTCTCTAGTTCTTACTATCAAAACATATTTGGCAAAAATTCTCAGTTTGCTTTAAAGGTAAGGAAGGCTAGAACATACTTGAGACTAGGAATATATTAGCTCAGACATAGCATTTTTTTCTCAATTTGAAGCACTTCATTTATGAAGGCATGCTTATCAACTGTAATTCTTTTCAAGGTTATGGCCCTGTCACTGAGGTAGGCAGAAAATGACAAGAGATGGGAATTCTTTGCTTGCCCCATTCAGGACTCTGAAAGAAAAATGAAGTTCACACAAAAGTTTTCTATGCCATAAGTCATGAAATAGATATTGAAAAAAAAAAAAAAAGGCAATAATAGTAATAAAAAAAAATCCTCAATAACAGAGGCTTAACCTTCCAGTTACTCTAGAAATGAAAAGGAAAGTTCATTCCAAAGCCCTGACAACTGGTGAGAATATAAAGCATGGCCATCTTTTGAGTGGATCTTGTACAGAAACAAGGCCCATCACTTCACCTGAAACAACGTGGTTGCATCTAAAGGACATTTTAATTTTAGCTTGTGCTTTGTGAAACGATTTTGTTGTAGCATGTGTGGTGCTATATTTTTAGTCTATTCATCTAAGCCAAAGACTTAACTTACGTATAACCTTAGATACAGTTACTGATTTATCTTCCTTTTTTTTTAGTGTCTTGGAATTAAGGTGACACTGGAGCTGCCCTGTCCAACACATTTCATATACATTACAAGGGATGGGTCCTATCTCCAAAAGCTAGTGCTGCTGGCAGGGAGAAGGGAGAAAAAAACAAACCAAAACAAAACAAGAGGAAGGAACCAAATTAACAGACTTGGAAAAACAAGGCAGAATCCGCCTCCTACATTCTAACTTCGTGCACGGTGCACTCTGATGCCTTTATTTACAGGGCTTTCCCTCCTTTGAATCAGTCTTGATAATTTTGCTTCACTGAAAACATATTTTGTGTGAAATTATTATAATTGACAGTCTCTTTAATTTTAAAAAGTCCCCAGCTCCTCTTTCATTTTAAAATTTGGTCCCAACAATTAGAGGGACAATAGGTCATAATCTCCTGATTATGAGCAAACAATTGAACAATTCCATTTGACAATGACATAAAGGAAATGCAAATTTCTCAATCAGGCCAGAGAGGCACCAATCCTGCCTCACTGGTGTTGCTTTGGCTTGTTCTGGCTCCTGGAGCACCACGCATTCTATGAATCAGAACAGAGGACTTCACTTTGCTCCATTGCTTCTGCAACACCATCCTTTTAAACTAAGATTGGATGGATCTGTCCATTTGTTGGAACTAGAGTCAGGACTGTTATTTGATTTTCTCAGGTTTTGTCAACAGATACCACCTTCTTCCTTGAAAATGCAGGTTTGCTTTTAAGGTGCTTTTGCAAAGAGACTCTTACAGAGTCTGTAAAGAATTTAAATCTCGCACCTTTTTTTAAAATGCACTTTTGATGCTTCAGTATTAAGTTTTAAATTAAGCTGTTTAATTGCAGCTATTTTAGGAAAACCTGATCAAAATGAAATATAAAGGATAAAGGCTTTTGCATTTTATGAAGAAAACATCCTGCCAAGATGAAGAAAAGTGCTTTCCTTTGTACATTTGATAATAAAATAACCTTTCCTTCTTTCATTAGTAAACCATGGCAATGTACTTTTTCTTAAAACTTTTTAACCTTAAATTTTTTATTAAAAGGATTTTATAAATGTCATGGACAGATAGGACCAGCTGACAGCAAGTATAATGAGAGACTGGTGTTACTATAGAAGCTCCTGCATGTAGCATTGTAGTGTACCTTTAGTATGACCCATGTCACCTCTGCTACATAGTTCTGGGTCTCCAAAATACATGATAACAAAAGAAAGTGTTATTTTCAATTTAAAACCTTTCTTCACAGTACTGACCACTACAAATACAGAAAGGGTGGTTGGTGACCTATGGATGTGCTGCAAAGCTAATCTGTCACCAGCAGAGATGAACAAAGCAATCAGCAGACCACAGCAAAAAATTATATCCTATGCTTTGTACACTGCTGCAGACACAATAACAGCTGTCCTTAATAGAATAAGACTGCTGGGAGAGATCGCCATTTGTTTCTTGATGTTAGTGTCTCCTTCAACAAAAATAAACAGTAATAACAGAGGCAGCAGCTTTGTTGCTGAAAAGTGCACAGGCTCTCAAGGGGATTTGGGAATTAAGATGTCTTTAGGAGGTCTTCCTAAAACATAGTGGCTCTTGAAACCTCAACAGTTTTTCAATATCTGAGATCTCAAAAGTGAAGAAGAGAAATTCTTTCTAGATATCTTGTAAAAGCCTCTTATACAAATAAGAACACTTATACTCAGTATTAGGCAGCAGCTGTCCTTGCTGGTTTTTTAAAAACAACGTTAGACTATTGTCATGATGTGTAAACAGTGTTCAGGTGAAGTAGGCAAGTAGTAACCACTGCTACAATTAAAGAAGAAAATAATGCAGGTACAGTAGGAATATGAAGTAATACATTTTAATTTAAAATGTTAGAAAGCTTGAGATTGAAATTTTTTAAGATTTTATTTTGGTTCTAGGCAATCTACCAAGTCTGTACTATTTCTGGAAACATCCTAAGAATTACCAATAAACACAAAATAAGAATGATTGGGCAGGATAAGAGACATTAAGATGTGAAGTCAGTGACTCTGCCATGAGTGGTAGAGGAGCTTACCTCTTGCACCAGAGAATATCTATATTGTTCAGACATAGCAGTAAAGAGAAAACACTTTCACAAGACTGCTAGTCTGGATGAGTGCTTTCCCTAAGGAAAAGATGTCACAGAGATTCACGTACTGCACGTGATTCACTTCTGATAAATAAGACGTTAGCCAGAAAAGCAAAGGAGGAAGCAAAATGCACAGACCTGTGGGTTGGTATACAGATGCCCGAAGAAAGCTTCGTCTTCTGGAAAATGCCTCCCTGATGACCAAAGGACAGCAAAACAAACTTTCAATGCATAGTCACAGCACTGAGGAAGTGAAAATTGTTTGGGTTTTTTCATTGACTTTTGATCAAAACAGCAACTTACATTAAAACTATACCATATTACCTTTTCTATCATCTCTAATATACACAATGTCATCTCAGTATTGACAATTTCTCTTTAGTGTCACCAAAGCATTCTTCACAAAACGGTTGGTAAACATGTTCAAAAAGGGTCTAGAGTGATGCAAATGCATTTGATGTGGGCATCTGTGTTACTTTGCCATCACTGGAAAACTAACAGAACTGCAGCTCCCGATTGTTTGATCACTCTACCGGATACCATGAAGCATAATTGATAAATGTCAGATCTGCTTTGTACATGAAGAGTTTTTACTGTGAAACATTGCTCTTTGAGCTCAGGACAAGAGTTAATTAAAAAGTTGGTACCAAAGATAACATCCTCAGCAGGCAACATCTATTGATCTCTTCAGCAGCATAAGAGAGAAAGAAAGACTGATAGGAGATTAGAAAATGTTCGCATAGAACAAGGCTGATTGCCACAACTTCTCCCCATCTTACATGCTCAAGATTGGATACTACAAAATATTAGAAGTATAAAGACGATCAAACAATCAAGAAACAACGCAAAGCCGACATCACTGTTTCTCTATGTTCTACTATCCCTTTTCAAATTCTATATAAAAATCTCCATTTCTTTACTTTGTTTATTTTCCACTTTCTTTCCACGGCTATTAATTTCATTTAGAGATTGGATTATTAAAAGCTTTCACTGCATTGTGAAGCTTCTTCCTACAGTTAATACTTGGAGTACTGATACATTACTGCATTCCTTAGCTTTACAGCCTGTCCTATTCCACTTTTAAAATCTGGGTTCGAAAAAGGGAAGTATGCATATTAGCAAATTCTTCTGTAAATTATGCTATTTCATTTTCAGGAGCAGTTTTTGACATTGCTCTGCTCATGAACATCCTTTTATTGTAAAATTCATAGTATGTGAGTTGTTCACCCAACACCTGTGTTATTCCCAAATTAAATATCTTAGATATATGAGAAAACACTTGTAAAAAAACCACCAAAAAAACTTCTCTTTTTGCACTTTTCAAAAACAAAACAAAACAAAATAGGTGTTTGCATTGCTGTTTCTGTAATTAAAAGTGTAAAAGAGCTGCAGAACTACTCCAATGGAGTATTCAAAGAATGGATTAAGATCGATCCCTCCATTTTTTCATTGTTTTTAAAATCTCAAATGCTGCTCTGAGGGAGAAAGTCTCTTGCTGGACTCTCCCCTTTTTCATCACACTCAAGGATATCCAGGACTACCAGTGAGTACATTGCATGCCTCTCACCCTGTGTTGCATTTCTAGCTCTCCCCTCCCTCAGTTCAGACAAAAGCTCCGTTCACTCCAGCTGAAATGCAGGCATTTGCTCCCACTGAACAACCCAAGGTTCAAAGACAATGCTATGCATGTTGTTTTTGGAAATACCTTTAATCTCACACTGCCACCTTATTCCATGCCCTCAGACTCTAATAAAGCACAATTTGAGAGCAGTCTTAGATCTTAGCTTTCAGATGTTTTCTAGCTTAATTTCATTATTGTTATCCAGTTATAAACTATGCATGTGACAAAGGTGTAAGGAACAGAGCTATTAGGTCTCTCAATTAAGACTGGCAAGGAAAGTCCTAGAGCAGGTCATGTGCTATGTGTGAGTTTCCAGAGAGTTATAATGAATGCTTTTATTTTCTGGGTCAAGCAAGTAGCAGTCAACATTACATGAATGAGGTGGACCGGTATTCAAAAAAATCCTTCTTCAGGGAGAGCAGTGATTTCTGTTATGGTTCTATTATTCACTTCTGTTTTAAAGACACGTTGCTGGTATATTTTAAAAAATAAAGGGAGATCTTCAATTTGTGAGACCTTGTTTTCTGTACTGGCCCATCTTGGTCACTTCTCCAGTCAAAAAATGCTGCTAAAAGCCTTTTTTATCTTTTTATAGCATATTGTAATTATTTTACATGGCAGGACCTTGGAGCAGTACCATCACAGCTTAGTACTTATATTAATCTAAATTAAATTAGCTATTGAGCCTTCCAGCTGGAAATCCCTTATTATCAGTGACTTCCTGTTGGAATTATGGCATAATTCAGAAGAAAAACCAACCCAGAGCCCAGAGCATTAAGCTTGTTGGGTATATCAAGGCCGCATCAGAATGGGGAAGAAGTGATCAGCCATGAACAACATGGCTAGAGGATAAAATACAGCCAAATTGATCTTTCTTATAACTCAGTCATTGAATATTCATGGAATGAGGGGACAAGGGATCAGCACTTTTTAGGATCAAGACTGTTATACAAGCTGTCCTAACTCTTTTTCATGAGTTATTTCAAACTGAATAAAACCCAAAAGATAAAAAACCCCACCATATATACAAAGAAAAGGAAGCAGCCTGATTGCTTCATCAAAAAGAAGTAGACAAACCCATTTTTAGAACATTCAAAACACTGAGATGTCTCTTCTTGTTTTCAGACAGGGCAGAGGGAATCTTGCAAGGTATGTGTAGAGGCAAGCTGGCAAAGCAGATAAAAGGGTTGCCTCNGCCTGAAAAACCTGACTATCTTTTTCAAATAGTATGCAAATATATTATCCAAAAAACCCCAAAACTATATCAGAATTTGTCTCATAGTTTTCTGTAATCTCTTGGTACCACTAAAAATGATGGTTAAGAGCTTTCAAAGGATTATCACACTGATTGTGGGTTATATGTCAACATGGTGACTTTGCTGTTTCCTATGTTCTCTCAGGCAACAGATTTTTTTTCAGCACTAAATCTCTTGGAATTACCTCCGCAAAATGCAATCTTTATGGAGTGTGTTAGGATTTTTCCAGTCCTCCTGTCAGTGCTCTCAATTAGTGACCATAAATAATTCCATTTTTATTATCTTCCTTGTGCATTTTTTAATTCCCTAAGGCTCTGTTTTGAGTTCTAAGCTTTTGTGTATTTACATGCATCCCAGGGGTGTTATTTTTCAACAACCTCGCTTCAGTTTTCATTGTTATGCATATGATGTAAAAAAAAATTTTAAAAATAGGCATTTTCTCTGATCACTCAAAAGCTATCTGTGCTCACACTTTTCCTTTAAAGCTCTGCCATCCAGCACATTTTTTCCCCTTTAAACACTGATAAGATTAAACCTCTTTTTACCAGCTTTCTTCAGCTCATAAAGTCTGTTTCTTTCTCTCCTATTTATATTTCTTATGATTTAATATCAACTTAAAGAGCACCTCTGCCTGTGAATGTTGGATTTTCTGGTTCCAGTTCACTTTTTAAGGGATCAGATAAAATATATTGCATCATACCATCTCAGCAACATCTTTAAGTAACTGCCTGACACACATCTGAAGGTGCTGTTGCCCTAATGCTTTTGCAAGATATAAAATTAAAGTAATTACTTTTACTCTCATGTCTTGATAGCAGAACAGATCCATGGATTACAAAAGATCACCTGTACATATTAGGCATATTGAAATCCGCTGCTATGTCAAGAATTCCTCTGGCTCATGCCTCTGCTTTGAGTGCAATTTGCTAGATACATGAAGAGGTCATGGAAATAGGATATCTCTAATTAATCATTTTACCCCCTCACTGAAGGTGTAATCCAGTTTTGGCTACAAGAGATAATGTAAAATCATCAGAAATGATAGTACATTATCACTAATAATATGCACAGTTTTGTTTTATATCTATCCATAAAATTGAATCTATCTACATAGATTCTATGTCAAAACCTGGCCCTCAATCAATACATATGGTACTTTTCATAAATAAAACATGTACAAATATTCCTATGTATAAGTTCCTGATAATAAAATCCAGTGTTACGAAGGAAAAACAAACCACAAACCAAAAAACCATAGCATGACTAACTTCAAATTCTAACACACACTGAGACACAAAGTATTTACTTGCATGGTATGCAGCTCTATTCTTAAGGAGGATACCAAGAAAACCCACCCCAGGTACAAGCATATTGAAGCTGATTATTTAACCTTGGTGGCTAGCTGAGGTTGCAGATATGTTGAATGCTAGTATCACAGAGATGTTGCTAATTAAATTAGAACAGATAATAGCACATTCATCTCTGTAAACAGATTATCCAAAGAAAAATGGAAAGACTTTATACAGAGCTATCTACAGTTTTCTTATTTTGCACTGCCACATTGGATACACCTTCATTTTACTTCTGCACCATTGGTATCGTGAAATTGGGCTAAATGATAAGTTTTGCTATGAAAATAGATATGATTGCTTAGACTGCTGCCTTCTACACATGAAAGAAAAATATTTGTTACTTTTGGTTTAAACTGCTCACTTCATAAAGCACAAAAGCCTTTGATACTGAACTGCAGAATCAATCTTTTGTGCTCTTCTCAGTGACTGTGCTGTAATCAGTTTGATACCTGACATATATCCTCCTCAAGGTGTTGCATAATAATCACTCTTCCAACACCGGAAAAATATTTGAATCCTGGAAATAACTCATTTAGTTTAATTGCTTTTCATATTTCCATAGAAGGCAATTTTTGGCAAAGAAATCTGCCAGGCTAAGAACACTAGAATATGAATGGCACTTCTAAAAGCAACTATAAAAAAAATGACATCCACTTACATATGTATACCTCACTGCTTTTATTGCATTTTATTCCGGTTAGCTTTGCAAAGCCACCATAGCAATGTTATAAACGTATGGATTCTGATTGAGACATTTACAGAACTGTTAACCACACTCTAAAAGCAAAAATTTTATTATTTATGAATTGTGAGCCTGAAAGAACCTATTTGACTTTGGCTTTGCAAGACTGCCAATTAAAAACTTTTTTTTTTCCTTTTCAAATGAGAAAATATGATCTGGAAATGGCTGATACTATAACTTTACAACACAATGGCAGAGTTTTTCAAGTGATTCCTTCATAGTATGCTTTACATTTATTTCTCTACATAGGAAACAAGTTAGGCACTGTGTCTGGTAACCAATACTTGAGCTGGGAGCATACTACTTCAGCGTGTATGCCCTTTTAGTTGTGAAATTCTGACCTGAGACGTCAGTGTCATTCCAGCATGTACTGAGAAGGTTAACATGTAAAGTTGGCTGTTTTAACTCCATTCAGGTATCAAAACAAAGGTACTTCATTCACAAATCAAATTGTTTAGATAATCTTGCCAGTAAAAAGACCACAAGGTTACACAAGCAGGCCAGACTCTCAGAGGTGTAAAGCCACTCCCAAGCACACTGTGAAGTTACATGCTGAATTTTCACCTGCTGACTCCTCCTCCCTTCAGTTTATAGAACTTCCAATCCATATGGATTAAAAGATTTATTTACCAAAAAAAAAGAGAAATTTTTATTTTTAAATCTTGAAGTTATATTTTTCTGCAGACATATTTACGACTGCTAAGTCTTGGATATATTTTCCTTATCTTACACAGGAATTGCACTAATTGCCATCCAGTGAACGACATGGAAAATACAAGACTTTTCCCATTTCCTGTGTTGCTCAATATTTTCATCTGTCTCCCACTGTCGATGCATAATGCTAAAAGAGAAAGTTAAAAACAATAAAAAAGTAGAGGATTCTATTCTGAGCTGTGCATGGATTTGGAAAGAACAGAAAAGAATAATACGTAAATGCATCTGTTATGGCAAATCCATTTCGTAGAATAAAATTCTGTACCAGAAACTATTACGAGGGGTATTCAGAGATGCAATAACGGTTTAAACACCAGGATACACCATAAAGTATTTCAGAGAAATTTAATCCAGCCATAACACATAACTGGATAAGAAAAGCTAACTGTGCATATATAATCAATAATGTGGTGTGTGCCAGTTTAATAGGATATATAAAAGCTTTATATTCTCTCTCAAAGTCTCACTTTAAAAAAAACCGAACGCCCACACTTTCGCTAAGCTTATCAAAGTGATCATTAAACATTCAAAACTTAGAAAGGTACCATATTTTACTTGATGAATCATTATTATAAAGCATATTTTACAATTAACTTGCTGCAACAAAGAAATAATTTTTAACAGTTGTCAACAATATGCAAGTATTTTCCTTTTGCCCTTAAATTGCATTCATTAGAGAGTTCTAGTTATCATCTGGAAAAACCTCAAAACTGTGCACCTCTCAGTAAGCATAAAGTATTGCATGGCAAAGACAAGTACTTAAAATCTTGTCTTACAGGACCTCTACCCCAAAAAAGCACACCTACAGCATATGACAGGAGCAAAAGTAAAGAGGAAAGCTGCTACATTCCCCTGGAGCCTGGGACTGCTACATCCCCAAGCTGTGACCTGCTGAGACGAAAAACTCCATTAGCTAGTTGCCAGGCGCCATCACGACAGGTCTGGGATGCAGGTTAAGCACTACAAACTCCATGAGATTCCCAAGCCCATTCCTAAGAGGAATGGTGGTTAACATCTTCCTTCCCTTGAGGATTCTACACCTGCCTGATAACTTCCTGGGAGATGTGATGCTTCAGAGAGAGAGATACATTTGTTCAGAAAAGGTAGATTAAAGAAATTTTGCTCTTTTTGATAAATAAGATTTGGCAGCTAGTGGATCCAACCCAACCCATTCTGAGGTTCCACGGCCCTTCCCAAGGAACCCAAATCAGAAATGTTGCTGAATGTTTGTGATGCTCATCTGTCCTGTTGACCCCAACTATCCCCTACTGCTCTATGGATATGCCTATATAGAGACTAGTCATAATTTAGGAATGTCACTGAAACAGGAGAAAAAAAAAACATTACAGTGGTCTAGTAAGGGGGGGGGTTAAGAATCAGGGAAACCTCTGTCATTTCTTTTGGATTTCGGTAGCTAACAGTTCATGCTATGTGTCTGCTGAACAAGAAAGAAGTTTACCACGCAAAAGGCAAAGACCACTATGAACACCCTGCTAACCTTGTGGCCATGCTTTGAAGTGAGGTCAAGATGGTATGAGACACAGTCCAAGAATTAATGATATACAGATGCAACCCACTGGACTATTCCTGAAATAGTTATAGTATGAGCAATAAAGAGAACTGATGGGTGATTTTTTTACTACTTTTGACATCTGCATCATCATCATCATCAAAGACCTATGAAAGTGTTAGCAGTGTTTTTCAGTTAAACAATTTTAAGATGTAATGCCTTTTGGTATCAGTCTGCTATTAAAAGCTTGAATAGAATGACTACCCTTGCAAGGGGCAAAGAGAGATCAGCTTCACCATAAATTGGGCATAACAAATTCACTTCTCTAAACTGAAGGAAAAAAAAAAAAGATTCTAATTAGGCACTATGTTTTTGGTGGTAAAGGCAGTTAAGCATGGGAACAGACGAGCTCTGGAATCCCTGGGATCTCTATCTCAGGTTTGAGAACTGACAAGCCATCATCCAAGCTGCTAATTGTCAGCACACCCCTACAGAGTTTGGCCAAGACCATCTAGGATGCTCCCATAAAATGTCTGGGCATGGTTTAGGTGACTGCAAAGACAGTAAGTTGCCAATACCAGTAAGGCAACCCTGTTTTGAGAGGAAGAGTTTAGCCATATGGCTGTAATGCATACAGTACAATTTCATCTCAGGGCCAGACAACAGACTGGCTTATTTTACATATTAATACAAATGCAGACTTCCCACCAGTTCTGTAACATGTACTATGTGTTCACTAAGATGCTATCATAAAGCAACATTAAAAAGAAACACTTTACATGAATTTTGAAAAGAAATGATTCAATTGCTCAAAGGAGCAGAAATTGTTAAAGACAATTAGGCAGAACAAGTAGTAGAGTAGCTTCTTTCACCTTTAGGTCACCAACTTAAACTTGATTCAGCTCAGTGGTGATTGGAACTCATTACCTTCTGAAAGCCTTGCAAGATAAATCACGTCTTTGTCAATAGCTCCTCATGGAGAAATGTCGGCATCACTAGACTTGGTATTCTCTGGTGTTACTATTAATGTTAGAGTAATCAGGACAGTGGCCAAAGATTTAGTTTTGTACTCAGGACTAAACTCCTGTTTGCACCTGCAGTTAAAACCCCAAGATCTTTTGACAGCAAATAACTTCAGGCCATCACTAATGAGATGAGGTCATGTCACCTTACTTACAGTAACAGTTTATGCATATGGAGATGAAATTCTCACACTCTATTTTGAGACAGAACTACTGAGCTCATTTAGTGCCAGTCCCTCCAGGTTCCAAGATACATGAGCATCTTGGACTGTGACTATGAAAAGTTAACAGCTTTTTTGCTGTTTTGAGACTGAACTACTGTGCTCATTTAGTGCTGTTCCCTCCAGGTTCCAAGACAGATGAGCATCTTGGACTGCTACTATGACTATGAAAAGCTAACAGCATTGCTCGTTTTCTGCTACTACCTGTTTTCACTAAATTAATTTAAAATTAAGCTATCTTAAGAAGCCATTTGGAGCTGAAGGAGATCAAATTAGGAATGGAGTACAGTGAATGTTAGGAAATAGCAGCGGCAGTAAAGACTTCAAGAAATGTAAAACAGATTAAGAAAGATGAAATGAAGGATAAGGTAACAGGAGAATAGTGAGATTTCAATTCCTAAATAGGGAAAACAGTCTGGCTACTTGAACATCTTTTCATCAGTAAGCACAGTTTCAAGAATGTGAAAAAGAAGAGCAATGACATCATATAGTAATTGGTTCAGCCAAGGAGAAAGATCTGAGCAGAGAAAAAGCTGAGAGGAATACAATGCAAACTTGTTTGGCTTTGAAAGGAGTTAATATTGAAGGAGGATTTATTAATTAACAAATACCTTGATTTCTCCTGAATTTCTTCCTTCATCCCTCTGTAGTTCTACCAAAGTTCCAGTTGTCATTTATTCAGAACCAAAGTACATTACATAATGCTGAGGTTTTATAAATATATGAGTAAATATAGCTTAATGTAAAATATTAACAAAAGATGAAAGCTACATCTAACATTGATTGTACCATATAAGCCTAATATTTTTAAACATTAAATAATGAGAGCGGGAGGTTACAGAATCTTTTACATGCTATGCTTTAAATCTGGGGGTTTTTTATTCTCTTAATATGTATTTTTTCTGCTAAACATAACTGCAGTTATGGGCAACTTATGCCATCAAACCCAATAATGGAAAAAAAACCCAAACAAACCAACCCTGTCATAAGTCTGAAAAGTTTAGTTTAAAACAGAGAAGACAAAATAAAGAAAACTGAAGATTTATGCTTTCCTTCAAGTGATGCCTGTGAGCTACATAATATTCTTGAAGCTATGTCAGACACCTCTCTTTCTAACATCCTAAGTGACTGGCCGAAAGAAGGGCAGCTGGAATTAAATTTCCTTGCTTTTGTTCAGTTGGGCCAGGCTGTCATGTCACTGCAGAGTAACTAAGTGATCCATGACCATATTTCCTGATATTGTGAACAGCAACACGGCAAGAGTGAATTCTTCTCAGTTTGTTCTGAGTTGCACAGTTTAAAGACTGATAAAGGAATAAACTGGGTCTAGCTGTGTGTTCTGGGACAGTCTGACCTCTTGGGACTACTACACTGAGGTACAAAGTACATGAGGTTTTAGCAGAATATGAGGATAAGAAGGCACCAAGAGCAAGGATGCTGTAGAAAAAGCAGCCTCAGGCCAAAGTCCTGCAGGGAGAAAGACAGCAGCCAGGTCTCCAAAGTATTATTCCTAAAACAGTATAGCAAAATGCTAATTTTTCCATTAAATCAGAGCTAGAAACATTGCTTTTGTTAATGGCTTTTCCCTGAAAGGGAGTTGCACAATCTGTACCTTTTGTTTGGGACACAAATTATTTCTGTGTAACTGTACTCAGTAGGAAGCACATTACACTTTCAATTCCTGAGTATCCCGGCAAGTTAACCTCCAGTGATGGCTCTTACTGTGTGGCTGAACTTCTCAAGAGGACTGTGAAAGATTGGAATCCTACTCTGCTATTTCTCCACAGACAAACTATTTAACAATAACACAATGCCACCTCTTTATAAAGATTAGTGGTGCACATAATTTCTACCTAATTGGAGACCAAAGGCGAGAGGGGACCAGAAGCTGAGCAATTGCACGGCAACACCGTTTACATGGCAGCCAGTATCAAGCAGGACAATAAAGGCTGGGAAAAAAGCCTACTTCTGTTTTCATATCATCCAAAGTAAGGGTTGGTGGAGTGAATTTTAAGTACAGGGCTTCCTGGTATGACTATCTGACAGGTAAATGTCTCTTCTTTCAACAAGAGCACTGGTCAATATGCCGTATTCAAGCCAGAAACATGACCAGTAACCTTTTCTTGGACCCAGATTCAACAGAGGTTTTTAGAAGCAAATGCCACATTCTCCTCTAGGAAATTATTTTCTTTCATATATGATCTCAATTAATCCTATATAATCTCTTCATCTTCATGTCCAGTTTGTTTGTTTCTTTTTAAAGTGCTAATCAGTATCATACTACAAAATAGTGCTGTGATCTACCAAGGTCTCCAAATGCCCTTGATATTATGGAAAAAGTGCTTCTTTTTGGCTTATATTATATAACACACCTGATAATATGATACCAGGTAACACTGATACCACAAAGAACATCAGGTTATGATTGTAGCTGCAATTGCAAAAAGATTCTTAGCTTTTTTTTTTGTTTTCTTCATCTTAAAATATGCTACATGTAGCTGGTATCTTTTAACAGGCTGTAAGATTTCAACATGATATCGTATCACAGTGTATCCAACAAGGATTATTTTTTCATAATAAATTTATCATTTGGATTAATTATAAACTGGAAAAAAGTCCTATGATGGTTGAGTTTCCTAAATACTAATTGACTGCAATTCTTTCCATATTCAGGTAAAACTTTGTTTGTAGACAAACAATGCAAATTTAAATAAAGCATTTTTAAAACCAGAATTCCTTCTAAATTTAAATGAGTTTTCATTCTAAAGTTTAATTGTCAGGTTTTCTGCTGGGATTATGCACTTTTCACTCCAATCTTATAAATTATGCTTCCTATGATTACTATTCATATACAATTTTGCTTAGCATGTAACTTTTTTCCTCACCAAAACAGAACAGCAGCTTACATTAACTTGTTTACAATAATCTTCATTAAAGATTTAAATAAGCACTTTTAAATTGCAAGTCTAATATACAGAAAGCTTAGAAACAATTATAACATTCACCACAAAATTACTGGTAGCTATGTAGAATCTTTATACAAAGCAATTATTTTAAAAAATAAAGCACACATCAGGAACATGCTGCTATGTCATATCTTAACAAAAACTTAAAGAAAAGCCACTTAGACACTTTGCTTGTAATTTGAATTCTTTTTCAATTCAGCCAAGCTCACGCATAGTTTTATTAAATTATATATTCACTCATGTCCCCCCAGTCAAAATGAACATGAGAAAATAGGATTCTCAGAGCCACAGGATGTTTGCTATGATAGCTTCTCCTTCTCATCAGGAAAGCTACTTAAACCTAGTCCTAGTAAACCTAGTCCAAAGTGGTATTTGCAAGCCTCAAAGAAAGGGAATATTCCCCTGAACACCACAGTGCACAAGTCCCTTTATGGTTTTAGTACTTAGTGTACTCATTTTGTAAAGACCTTTTTTTCATGTTATATACTCAAAGAATTGTCTGAAAGACTTATAAATGAAGTCTGCTGCTTGTGTCCCTCACACGGCTTAATGCCACTGGCTAAAGCTGCTGCATTCTACACAGACTTAACTATACTATAATCATGATGTTAATCAACATAGTATAATAAAAATGTATATATAAGAATTCCCAAACAATATGTGAAAGGATCACCACC
>VZTU01025788.1:0-15819 GCA_013400835.1 Zapornia atra
AAAGGATGGTTAATAACCAAGATCAAAAGGAGTAACAGCTTTAGACCCATTTTTTAAATAGAAGTCCTTCCATCAAATCAATGTAAAAATGTTGATGAGTGGAAGTAGTTTTAAGGCTCTGAGCTCTTCCTTGATTTGCGTACTTACATACATCCCATAGATGGTATTTTGGAGATCATAGTTCAAGCCAGCTAGTTCTGCTGCATATGCATACTCGTTGAGGGAGTCTTTGAGTAGTTCAAGGTACAAATAGGCCATGTTACAATGCAAGGGATCCACGTAAGCAAATGGGCTGGAAGAAAATGTTGAAAGTAAAATATGCAGTTTAAAATTATTTCTCAGTTTCATCTGGCCTTTTAAGTTTGATCTGAAGAAAACAGTATTTACTGTGAGTATGCTGATGGATCCCATTATGAAGGATTCCTATTTCAAAGCCAAATGTGAACATTCCTGTAAATAATTATTTAGCTTACTTATGGTTTGAGCAATGTCTAAATATATTTAAGATTCTAGAGATATTACCTTATTTGTGCTCATAAATCAAAACACTTTGTATTTACTTTGCTGTACAGTGAGAATTCACCAGAATAACCTAAGTGCACCCTAAATAGCCAACATAATTTAACAGACTGAAATGAAACCCACATCCTCACCATTAATTTCATAAATACTTCTGCACTATCAGAAAGCAAAATAGTTTCTACTACACAAACTAAGATATTAGCAATTTGTGGTACAAAAAATATGCAGTACATGCTAAGTTCAGCTCAGGAAAGAAGTCTGGCATATCCACATTCAAACCACCGTATTTCTTCGTATTATCTCTTTAAAGGCAACAACTCTACAAGATTGTTACATGAGAAGCATCTGATCACATACAGGACTGGTGCAATTTTCTCAAGAACAAAAATGCGACTCAGACTCAAGCCACCTTTCAACTGCACTAACTGTTAACTACCTGTGCATTTTAAAGATTTGCAATCAAGACAAGTTATTTATTTCTGTAGCTTCTGAAAAGCATGTAAATTCATATTCACAGAAACAATCAGCAGTATCTAAACCAGAATATAGCTTACAATATAAAACCACATCATTTGCATTCATTTTCCCCAAGCAGTCATTAATGGTCATTTTCAGAGACATGCTGTAATACATGTTTACACCTATATAGCATGATATTTCATAGAATATACCATTACTGATGTCCTAAAACAAAGATCACATCACCACAACACACATGCCAACAACTTTCAAATATATTGCAAAGGTATTTTTAAGAAGGTTCACAGTGCTTTTCATTAAGGCCTTGATTTCTTCCTTTTAGATTAAGGAAAGGAAGTGTGGGAAGAGATTTGAAAAGGAAGCATTTTTTAAAAAATATTAGAGAATCAGAGCCTGCTATAGTCTGAAATCTTAGCCTAGGACATGCTTTTTTTCTACTATGGCTGAGCTAATTATTCTGGGCTTGGGCTTGTGTGACTTAAGTGATGGAGAGAAAAAAAACCAACCAAACAAACCAGGATTCTGCTATCTGCAGAATTGCTATTTCTTCCTAAAATAAGAATTTCCCAAAACAGAGTAATTTCAACCTGTCCAATGATGCAAATCTGATTTATATTTAATTCATCATTATGACTGAATTCAAAGCAAGAAGTCAGTGAGTCCCAAGTTACCATAAACCTTCTTCCAAACTCATTTTATTATTTTCCATTTTGATACTAGAATAGACAATCAGTTTGATTGCTTACTACATCCACATCAGTTGTAACCTCTGTATACTCATTTAGCTGCCAAAGGCCAACAGGGAGTTTTGAAAATAACGAAGACTACTAAATCATTAATCCTCAAGTGAAAACCAACAGAAAACAATTACTACAACACTGTTCTGGGAGTTGCCTTCTGTTACTGACAACCGTGCAAATAATTACTTCTTTCTAGTTTACCTCTGTTTTGACTAGACCTGAAGAAGCAGAACAACTCAATCACCGATACTGTATTTGAAAAATCTTAAAGCCTAGTCTTTTCCCCTTTCAAACAGAGCTGTAAGCAACGCAGCTGGAACCCACCCAGGAGTATTGATCCTGGGTAACCCTAGAAGCAACTTAAGTTGCTTACATTAAACTGGAAGATAGCAAGTACCCAGTTAAAAATAGTCAGCATTGTATTTTTAACATACATCTCTCTCAACCTTTGGAAACTTGAAGTGCAGAGTTTACAACTACCTTTAGAAAGTTTCAAAACAACAGCATATTACATTGTTACTTTGTTTCCTTAAAAGAAAAAGAAAAATGGAGGATACTTGCATTTTTAAGTCCTAATTCATATAAAATCAAAACTTTATCATTGTCCAGCCTAAAGGTCCTGTGGTCTTTACTGTGGTGTTTCTTTAATGCAAGACTTGTGCCATGTAAGGATTTTCAGTTTTGGAACAAAGCAAATTCTAACTAGGTTCAAGAGGTTCATATACTCAGATTATTCCTACAGGATTTTTAAGTTTGAGGGACAAAATCACGCTCCTCAACTCTTAATTCATCTACAAAACAGTTGCTGCTACAACATCTGGGTCAGAAATTCTTCCAATAATTTGTGATGATCGGGGTTGTAGGCAGAAGAAATCTTCCTAATTTTTTTTCACACTTGCTGAAGAAATCTTTAGTGTGAACAAATTCTTGTAATCTGTTACAAGGCAACACAGCATCATATTGTTACCTAGAATTGAAGTGAAAACTTCCTATGAAAGCCCACATTACTATGATGGCTTTATGCACCAAGTCATTTGCCACAAGAGCTGCGGGCAATTTCATCAAGTTGCATGAATAAATTTCACCATTTCTTCCAATGACCATCAGCAATACCAGTCTCAAGAGGGAGAGATTCTTAAGAACCTTAAGCATCAAAACCAGACATATAACTTATTTTGGAACTGATGTATCCAACATTGTCAAAAAGTCTCCTCACATCCCTTCATATACAGTTACCATACTATTTTTGAAGAAAAGGAAAGAACCCTTGCCCCCAACCCTAAGAAAAAAGCCAGCCTTCCACCTGTAACGATTCCTAGGAGGAAAAAAAGCAAATCATTTCATTAGTCAGCCAGCTTTTTAAAAGAGAAAGACTATCACCACATAGCTAGTTGAAGATGTCCTCACTGTGGGAGGACTAGACTAGCTGACCTTTAAAGGTACCTTCCAACACAAACTATTATATGATTATATGATATTGTGTGTGTACATCCTATACCTTTGTGCTATAGAGACTGATCACTCCTAGTTTGGAATAGATTTTAACAAACCATAACTGTGTAACAAGCTCAAGGTCCATCAATAACATCGTATTTTGGATTTAGGCCAAACAGTACAAGGGAAAGCTGCTACGTATGAACAAAGGCAGCAAAATACTGCAACTGTTGTTCTCTCAATAACAGTTGGGTAGTTACCATTTTGATGTTCCATTTCCTGACACATGGAAGTTGGAATGGTTGTAATGTTTGCCCTTGTGGTTTCAAAAAGAAAGAGGAAATGCCCAAGCCACCTTTTTTTCACAACTAGTACCAACACCAGATTTGATACACTGAAAACAAGGACTCTACAAACCATGTATAAGCACCTGTCAGAGTCCACGTGACAGCCTTTACAGCAGCATCACCAAATCATTTAATTAGGCCAAAAGATGACAGATCCTGAACTTATTTTCACTTTCACTAGTCCAGCACAGAAACAGCTGCACTCTAAAGAAAGCAGTGGGTTTGTTTAATTCAAAAGTTATAAACTATTACTATATCACTATTGTGCTCACTTAAAAATAATGCAAGACTGGAATGAACATTACAGCACTTTATCGTGCATCTTGAGGGGAGAATCAGACATTCGTTGACAATACAGGCAGCATTCTTGTAAATTTTTAAAAGGGCTGAGGGGGGTGTGTGTAGTTGTTGGTGTCAGTTCAGTAAAATCCCATAATCCATTTTAGGTGCTTCAAATTTTATACTGCCTTGCATTACACAAATTAAGACAGAATTTGAACCTAAACCCACTATCAGAATAACATTACAAAGAAAATACTATCCTAAGCCAGCTGTGATTTGGTCATTAATTTAAAATAATACAACCCATTTTTAAAGAGGTATATTGCATTATATAGTAGAACCCACTGGCAGGCAAATTTCAGGTACAGCAAATAAAACATCTAAGAAAATCTGTTTTAAGAGTATTTTTAGATAAACTTTTCCTGTTAATACAGATGTAGCAAACTTTTTGCTACTCAACTACTGCATAACTTACATGAGCCTTCATGCCGTCTGTATCTTACTGCATATTCCCAACCAAGGACAAACATTTTAAAGCTTCAATACATGCAAGAATTTTTTTGCCACAGAAACACAGATTTCCAAACAAACAAGGAATTTTGGAGAGCTATTTCACAGTGCATACCTGAAAAATTCAAAGTTGAGACAAGCTTTTGGCAGGAAAAATTTGTCATCTTGCTTGAACCACAGTTTGCTCATAGCAGTGTCCTGCATCAAGAAAAGAGGTGTTGTTAGGTCACCTAACTTTTAGTTGTATTATATTACACTATTTTTTAAAAAAACCTCTTCACCACTCAAATCTCAGTTTAGTGTTGTCCCCTTAAATTCACATTCATGCTCTACATATTTGTGTATACATCCATCACCCTACTGAGTCTCTCTCCTTGTCAAGGAATTTATCATCAAAATAATTTTCTAGAGCAGGAGGGATGAAAAATCAAGTATAGAGTTAGCTTATAAAATTCCCTGATAATGCCAGCACTATGCAGCACCACAGCAGTATATAGACGGATGTTTTAGACTACGAATACACAATATTCAACTCATACTAAAAAAACCCAAAACACAGGTTCTCTCTGAAACAAGAATTTTATTCCATTAAATAGCTACTATGCAGTTTAGAATACATCCTGCATCAGGGACAGAATGATAAGTAGCAGAAGTAGCAGTTTATAGTGTGGGAGACCTGATCCAGTACCTGGAGATTGTGAGCTGCGGGCCATAGTAACAATTTGGCCCCCAAAGCCAAAGCCCACACGCTAACTGCCCCTCTTCCCAGAGGGCTTTCAGGCCAAGATGTGAGAGGTGACCTTGCAACATGCCGCCACTGAAAACAGCCACTCTGTTACTGCACTTATGTTCTGATCCCTCCTTTCCTCCACAACATTGGTCCAGCTCATACCATAAGCTCACTTAGGCATATAAAAGAGCAGAAAATTTGCTTTTTTTGGTAAAGATAATCTCTGCTGATTTAGTTCTTGCTGCTGATTTAGTTCTTGTAATGTTTTGCTGTGGGGTCAGACAGATGCCAGAACCCACAAAAGGAAAATGGCACAAACACACAGCTGGAGAGAAAAAGAAGAGACACAGGCAAAATAGATTATGTCTATTTCATCAAGTAGATAAGATTAAAAATGTTTTCCCTCAGAAAATGTATTTTAAAAAGGAGATGAAAAACTAAAAGCAAATACATTTCTAAAACAACAATGCCTTAAAGCAAAGCTTTTGTCTGGATCAATTGCCTAGTTGCTACAGAGACACTGAAAGACCATCAAGTTTCTGTAGCAAACCAATTAGTGTTATTTGACAGAGCTGTAGTATGTGTCCCTGCTGTGGTTTAAGGTTTCAGTTCAGGATGAACATAAACATATACTGAAAGTTCTCCTTTTTTAATAATAGTGCTTCAAGTACATACCTAAAATACCCTATGCAGAACAAGTATGGTTTTCTGAAGGATGTCTTTGCACTAAAGTAGACTTGTATTAACCTAATGTGAAAAAGGTATTCCCAAATTGAGTATCTGAGCTGAATCACAACAGGTGATTGCAGAAGACTTTTCCTATTTATCCTCCAATTAAGCCTAGAACAGAGATGTGCATTATCAAAGACCACTATGCTTTAGTAGCAAGAAGTAATTTTTAGCAAATTTTAGGTACTTGGGAAAACTGAGATTTGCTAGATGTACTGAGTTCATTAAATGATGCTTCCCAGGAGACCAGAGACTGATGTTGATGCGTTTACATCTCTCTCCTTTTTTCCATGCAATCACAAGTTCTTTCCATACACAGTTACAAAAGAATAGCCTTGTCTACAGCCTTGACTTGAAAACCGCTTTTAAAAAAAAGTCAGTCACCCTTCTGCTCAATATGCAGCTTTAATATTTTAATACTATTTCTATCAATTGTTAACACACTTTCAAAAGGGCAGAGTTCAAGCTGTTGGTAGATTCATTTGCTTAGGAACCTAAAGAGTCATAATCCAAAGTTTAGCAAGAATGAACTTTATACTCTCTTTCTAGCATTGTTTTGTACATTTTTGCTTATTATACTTTAGAATACGACATGATCTGTGTTTTAAAGACAGGTACGAATTAGTCACTAACTTTCCGGGTTAGCTAGCAAACAGAGCAAATACAAATCACATACCTTGACAAGGGCAGGGTACTGTGTTGCATCTTTTTCCAATGGCAAGATCTCAAAGTTAGTAGGGATAAATTCGTTCTTCATTGGAAGCTTGAACTTCCCATTCAGGTCAGCATTTTGCCATTTCTAGAGAAACAGGAGAACCAATGAGGCTAAGCAGAGTTTCTACTTACTTAATCGCTATATGTTTATTTATTTTATCATAGAATCATGGAATATCCAGAGTCAGAAGGGACCCATAAGGATTGTCATCAAGAACACAGGTATGGACAAGCTAAAGCAAAACATTCCTACACACTGTCTGTTCCAAGCATGCTCAGCAATTTAGCTCCGGTGTGTATTTTACAGCCATCTCTTCTTGAAAACAACTGACCAGTAACAAGTTTCAATACGGAATTGCCCACCTCCTTTGCTGAAGTTTTGATTTTTAGAAGCTTGTTTAATTGGCAAAATATATTCGTTTTCTAAGTTGCAAAAATCAATTTCAGAAAAACAGTTCCATACAGCAGTTGTTAAAAGATGCCTTTAAGAACATATTAGTTCATTAATATGTAATAGAGACTTTTAAATTTTAAGAAGTTAATGCTTACACTTTTAAGTAGCCACTGCATATTATGGATCTGTTATGGAAAAAATTGTATAGCATTCCCTGTACTTAACATGTTTAAAACCATATCTGTCCCATGTACTAAATATTTGTAATCTTAAGACTAACATAAGATCCTTACTTCTCACAATATTAAACAGATTCAGTGTACAATTTTCATGCTGTGTAGAGCAGATTTAAGTTCTCCTTTCAACTAAATGGAAAATCAGACCAGCAATTTGTAACTGCCTTTCACTTACAGGTATTAGAATATATCAAAACTTTTAACATGCCTTAATAACTTCATCAGAAATGGCTTCTTGCTTGTACTGTGTTCCATACCAGTCTTCTGTTCGATCAGTTTTTCCTTCAAAAGACTTGGAAACTATTGCAACTCTGAAAACAAAGAGACAAAGCACTTTGGCATAAATGTGTCTGAGAAAAGACTGTGAGAAATCATTCACAGCACTATTTCTGTTCCATCACTAGAATGCATTTATGGCTGGAAATGGTCCCTGGACGATTACAGAGTACATTTGGCTACTAAGCACACGTATATTGGAGTACACACTAAGGATAACCACAAATTCAGGTATCAGCATCATTTAACTTTACAGTTTTTCTAAAGTGTTACAACCTAGAGTTCACACAATTATTGCCATATGCAATTTCTGATTTGTTATACATTGTTCTTGTTCCAGAAAACACAGAAAGCAGTCCTTGAGATGTACTACAAAATTAATGAAGTGACAACAGTATTTTTCACACATGCTATATCAATGCTAGGATATATGAAAATACTGACTACAAAAATTCTGTTCCAGACTTAGAATTTTAGATTTTGTATCAGTATTTTTTTCAGGAGTCTTCATAATAGGTAACAAGAAAACTCCTTTTTTTTTTTAAACAACCTACAACACAAGAGAGTATGAAATGGAAACAAGTAGCTAGTTTTAAGAGTTAATAGATGTTTATAAGAATTCTGAAATGGTCAAAAAATGGCAGTGCAGTTACCTCCTACACACATTTAACAATCTCTAGATACTGAACAGCACACTACCAGACTTTGTCAAATCTTGTGCAGATGGCTAAAATGCACATTAAAGCATCAAAATATATGCAATGTAGGTGTTCTTTTTTAATCACAGCATCTTCAGGCCAGGAACATTCTGTTGTATATTTCTCATGTGCACAGCAAAGTGGCACATAAATCAGAATAGGCATACAGATGTGTCTCAAACGCATTTAACTTGAGAAATGTGCTAGTGGAGAATACCCTTGGCATGAATTTTGCAATACAGTGAAAAGTTTAAATATGTGGACTACTAATATTATATTGTAAATGCCTATGATGTCATTCCTCCTTTTTTGTCTAATGTTCACACATAAATGACTAAATGACCCAAGAAGGTTGTAGAAAACAGGATTCTGCTATATTTAGTTCTAAAACCTCCTATAATGAAGATTTTCAAATTATTAATTATCTGTGCATTTCAGTTCAAGTACCAGAAGAACAGTGGGGTAAATAGCTAGCATTAGATGCGTTTAAATAAATGAAAAATCCATCTGAAAGTCACATGGGACCGTAAAGACACATTCTCTAGCATTAGATTCAAAAATTGAAGCAGGACTTGCACCACAGACTGTCTGAGACAGCATTTTAAATCATACACACTACAGGGGGGCAATCAAATCTCATGTTTCAGGGATGCAGATTTCCTCTGGGTTGAGGAAGGGAGAAATTTTTACACACCACCTCTGAAAGAACTGTATGGTTAGCAGGAACATGCACACACACAGAGAAAACACCCCCTGCTTCTCTGCAAAAGTTAGACAATATCCAAACCAGAACAAGAACACTGATCTTTAAAAGATACATTATTTCAGCTGACAGTACAAATAAAAGTGGTTAACATTTTTATTGTTACTTCACCGAAAATGGTTTACTATCTGTTTGCACGTTGTATCTATTTCATTTTTTATACAAAAGGAACAATACTAAATAAATATTCAGCAAAGAACTAAGCACTTTAATCCTAAGGAATATTCTTTCTTGCAAAACAGCAGACACTCACTTGGTCAACACGGTGAAATCTATTCGAGACTGCTGTTTACATTAAAATGAGCCACAGAAATATTCTATTATGTTTTGCATTTTAACTTGGACAGCTGGTGAACAAAAGCTCTATCATGTAAAGAGGAAGTTGCTAAGAGACTATAAAAATCCTAAAGTGTATTAGAATTTCAGAGCAACCTACCAGGCCTTTCCATCCATTAAATAAAAAGATAAAAGAGAAAATAAGAAGTATTAAGTTAAAAGATTATCTTCATAAAATTACAATAAACACAGAGCCTTGCGCAGCAAGACAAAGGTGTTTCACAGTATGATACACAGGTGTCTCACACTCCCTCTTTCTACTCTTTCTCCAACGTAGTGACACTCAAGCAGCAGCGGCAATCCAAGCACCCAAACATCTGCTATAGGAACACACTAAAATTGAAGAGCTAAAAATAACTGTGTCTGCTCAATACATAGAAAAACAAATGGTGGAAATCAGCATTGTAGTTCTTCAAGGAGTTCTGTTTCAAGGGATCCTCCTGCCCTCCCTGGACACCTAGTCACTACTGGAACGATTACTTAGATGTTGAGCTCTCTAAAACATACCCACAACCACATGAGATAAACAAAAAGAGGCCTCTCATCTGCCTGAAACTCAGAGGCAAAACCAAGAGACAAGCACCAACAATGAACACCAGGACAGAAAAAGAAGAGGGGAAAAGCACCACCATAGGTAGAAACACAATGCTGCACAGTTATTTAAATGTACCATGATGCATCTTTACAGTTAGCAATTATGTAATGTTATGTTTGCTTTTCTTTTTGGTGGTGTGCTGTATAGCACCTAGAACATCCACGTGGTTTAAGACAGTGTTGAAATGCACTGGAAAAGCAAGACAGGTGACCTGTCGATCTTTATTAAGACCTGCATTATATCATATTTAAACTCAACCCATGCAATTAGGCTTCTGAGCCTAATGCAATTTACTTCTCTATGTACATTCCTGTACATGTGAACTGTCCTCAGTTATAGTCAATTTTTGAAAACAAGCACAATTTCTTATGCAATACAGATTGCCTAAATCATGAGTAGAACTGATGCAAGGCAATAGAGGATCTTACTAGAAAACAAAGAGGGGAAACTACATGCAGAGAGCTGTTGCTGTGGTACAGCATTCTAGTAATTCTGCAGAAGCAGTACTTATTTGTTACAGTTCAATAAAAATGTTTCCACCAACACAACAATTTGTGGAGAGAAAGCGAACAAATTGTAATTTTCAAAATCTTTATTTTTTAATTGCATGCTATCTGAGTAAACACCTACATTCTGTAGTTGCAACATGTTTATCATCAGGGATGAGCATCAGCAACTTCATCAAAAGCGTGAAATTCCAGTATCAACATTTTTAGCATTCATTTTATTTTTCTTCCCTCTAGGAAAGTACTAGTGCTGCACTTCAGATATGGAGGAAAAAAAGTCCATTTACTGTTCGGGGGGAAATGTTCTTTAGTTGTTTGATATAATGAGTGGCAAGCTTCTTAAATTTTAGTAGGAGCGTTTATTCTGCAGATGATGAGGGGAAAAAATGTATTAGAATTACATTTTTCAGCTACGATTGGAACACATGCCAAGTCTATTCCCTTATCTTCACAGATGGTTGGCAAAACCCAATCCAGCCTGAACAAGTAAAAATGATACATCTTAAAAAGGTTTCTCTCTTAGGGAAATTAAGCCACTACATGCAACAAGTAGTGTGTGGGGGCAGAAGGAGAATATGAAAACTTCCTGTTATGGTTCAGTCAAATAGAAGCACATATGGATACTTGCTACCATCTGTGCGTATGGATATTTTTCCATACTTTTTAAAAACAGTTTGTTAAAAAAATAACAGTAAAAGAGCTAAACTTTTAAAAATTACATTGAACAATAGTCTCTAACTGTGAATGCAGCCATCGCAATATAGATAAGCCAAGAAAAGTCCTTAGTGTAGGTGAATTCCAATAGGGTTATGAAAAGGAAACTGTAAGAAAAACACAATACAAAAGAAAAAATAAAATCAATGGAAAATAAAGCATTGCAAGACAATTTATGCAATGCATAACAAGAAAATCTCCACAGGGAAAAAACCAACAGGAAAAGTTGGAATGATGTGGCACATACTGATTCTTTTATAAAAAAGTAGAAAGGTAAACATGAGTATAAATGGCAGCAAATGGCAGAACACATAGACATTTTAAAAGCACATACCCTGTTTTTAATTACCACATACAACTTACTCAAAGGAAAAAGGAGGAAACAAACTACTGGACTGATAGTTTACTACATGCATATAGACACAGATGTAATTTTTGAAAGTGAAACACAAAGGGACCCTTTTATTAACATTTATAATCTCAACTCATTCTTTGCAGCATCCACTAAAAATGCAAATCCAAATCCACAATGGCATTCTCAAATCTTTGTAACATATCACAGAATCGCTTTTAGTAATTGTGCTGGGTTTGGCTTCACAGAGGAGCTTGACTTCTATGTGGTTCTGAAGAACCATCTCTCTGTAGCCCTGTGCTGGTTTTGGCTGGGATACAATCGGTTTTCTTCATAGTAGCTTGTAGGGGCTGTGTTTTGTGTTTGTGCTGTTAACAGTGCTGGTAACACAGGGATGTTTTCATTCCTGCTGAGCAGTGCTTACACAGAGCCAAGGCCTTTGCTGCTTCTTACTCGACTTCACTAGTAAGTTGGGGGTGCACAAGGAATTGGATGGGAATACAGCTGGAACAACTGGCCCCAAATGACCAAAGGGACATTCCATACTATGTGCAGTCATGCTCACCATATAAAGCTAGGGGAAGAAGGAGGATGTTCAGAGTGATGGTTCCAGGTAACCATTATGTGTGACAAAGCCCTGGTTTCCTGGAGATGGCTGCACACCTGCCTGCTGATGGGAAGTGGGGAATGAACTCCTGGTTTCACTTTGCTTGGGCATATAGCTTTTGCTTTACCTATTGAACTGTCTTTATCTCAATCAACAAGCTTTCTCACTTTTACTCTCCCCCATCCCACTGTGAGGGTCGTGAGCCAAGGATCTGGGTGATGCTCAGCTGTCATCTGGGGTTAAACCACAACAGTGATATTTAAATAAAAGTTTGCTTTTTATCTTGCCAGCAATTTAAAATAAAAGATACTATAAAACTATATTCCATGTTTTATTTTACTATACTTTTAAGTGTCTTAGGTAAGTAAAACTTGAAAAACCTGATGCCCTGAATAAAAACCGGCACCAAAATTGAAAGGACTAGTATTTTCACATTGAAGAAAAAAAACAGCTTACAGTTTAGCATAGAAGCTTAACTGTAACTTTTCAATCTACACTGAAGAAATGTACCATTTAGGGAAGCTTGAAAAATCAACACAACACTTAATCTTAAATTTGATGTTCTGGGTTTCTTTTTTTTTTTTATGTTATAATTTTGGAGAAAACAGTCTGGACCTAAAGAGAACTAAGATGTGAATGTACAGTTGTTATGGCAATAGCAAACACTAGCATGGTTTTACTCTACACATAGTAAGCCACACATTTATCAATACTCTGACCTAACACATTCAAACCCAAAGTACGCCTGCTACTACATCATTATAGGCATCCTGCAGATATTAAGAGCCACATTAATAAACATCAGATCTGATTAAGACCTGTAGCTTGTTTACTAAATCAGTATTTAAGAAATGGTTCACCTACTGCTTGTAAGCAATTCTAAAACCAGTTAAAAGTTCAAATCCACATGGAATTTGGTTATGGAATTTGGATTGGTTATTTGGAATTTCATTATTGCTTCAGAGAAGTAATTATATATTCTCTCTTTCAATTACTAAGAACAGTCTTTATGTGAAGGTAAGCTCGTGTATGAAATTTCCTAGAAGTTGAGCAGTACATCAACATCAAACCACATTCAAAACATATTATTTAATACAATAGGAAAAAGAATCTGGAAATTTTCTTTAAAATATTCTATGTTCAAAATATAATCTCTTGAAATATTCAAGCTCCAGTTGCAGCACCCCACACACGTTACACATAGACGCGCACCCACGCACAAAGATACGGCCCTTCTTCAAAGGACATTAATTACTATGGCAACTACTCTCACTGACCTAGGCAGCTCCATTTATTTTATCATTCCTCACTAGAGCCCCATGCCATTTGCAAATACAATTCATAATCCAATTTATCCTACTTTATCCAGTAATTATTTGAAATATACCATCTTTTGAAAATAAAGTAGCATGCATCTTGAGCTGTGAATATACAGGACAGATTTAGTCACAGAAACAAAGAAAGTTTGAGCATGTATCTCCTCTAAGTAATTCACTGTAGTTTCAGAAGACTGAAATGTATGAACTCTAGAAATGCATGAACACATTCCTGTCCTATATCCAACACTGTCTGAAAATTTCACTGTGGAACATAGTCAGAACGAGACACCACTACCCCCAAAATTATGTTATATACTCAGCTTCCAAAACACTGGTAAACTAGTGTTCAAAAAAGACTGTATACAGAATCATAAGCAAGAGTTTGTTCTGTGTTTTCATACAGTTAAATAATATCTCCACACTACAAATTTAATATTACAATTTATTCAAATATAAACAAAAAATATATTAACCAAATAGATCCAAAGTACTAGTGTAACTGTTGCTCATGCCACTTTCCAGTACTACATTATACAAAGATATAAAGATATACACAGAGAAATGTACATATTATCCTACTGTACCTCTGCCCTGCTCAGTTCACAGATCAGTTAAGAAAGTTATTCAATATTTTATATATTTTGCCCAATGCATGACCTGCTTCTTCCTTTCCAGTACCCACCTCTGTCTCTAAATAAACAGAGCTACTAAAACATCTCTTCCACAGCATTTGTACAGATTTGTACTGCAGCACACTCACTCTGCAAAGAAAGAACATGTGCAGAATGGCTATAAAAGAGATGCTCTGGAAGTCAGAGAGATTCTAGCAGCTAAGACACAGCTATTTCTACCCACATAAATTGACATTTTTCAGAGGATCTGCTAATGTGCACAAAGTTTTGTAGCTCTCCTTAAGTAAAAAATATATAGCAGATAAAAGCCATCCCCTGAGCTCCAAATTATAACTGTTAGGACATTTTAGATGGAAAGCTATATGAACTTAGTGAAGCAGAGTCATTTTACTAGGCTTTTTCTCAATAGAAGTTGAGCTATTAATAATAAATATCTTCCTAAAAACTATTTTGGTCTCAGGAAGACATCCTGCATAGAAAGGACTAAATGCTTATTTTCAGTGAGGAGCAGAGACATGAACACACAGAACAACTAGTTATTTTTCAGTGACATTTACTTTAGAGCTGTAGGAGACACATAAGAATTTATGTTTCCATTAGTTCAACTGTGTTCTCAGAATGTTTGGGTTAAAATACAAGTTGTTGCAGTTTAACTTACCGAACATTTTCTGGTCTCAATTTATCCAGTACCATTTCTATCAAATCAGGCCTGAACTCTTCAAGCAAATATTCAGCAGCCAATACTTCTTCTATAGGATAATACTGAAAAACAAAGCCCAGAAGCAAGTAAATAAATGAAAAAAACGCCCAAACCCTAAGCATGAAATAACTACTTTTTTTGTTAAGGAAATAGAAGTGTATACCTCTGGTCACTAAATCTGTACTACCTTGGTAATTTCAAATTAGAGGTCTTAAAATCTTTCTCTTTAAACAAGACAGAGTAGTACTCTAACTCTACAATAATATTTCTCCTATATTAGGTAATTTTATATACTCTGTATTGCCATTCTTTTATATTGAAATATTTTATGTCTAAATATTAAGTCACCCACCTTTAAATAGCATTTTGAAGTAACAATAACATGGTAAATGCTGACCCCTGGAGGATATTTTTAAAGATAAAAAGAACACCAAGTACTGCATTTGGGAAAACAATATTTAGGAAATAATAAAAAAAAAGGGGGGGAGGAGGGAATAAAATCCCACTAACTTTTTTAGGATTCTCTAAGATTTCAATCTTTATTTACAGTAATTTAAAGGAAAGTATACATTAATTATCTAAAAGCATAACACAAATTTACACAATTTTAATTCTAACAGTTATTTAAGATAAAACTTAAAGTACATCGCAATTTAAGAAAAAAACCCCTTAAAATGCCCCTGAGAATGCTTAGTGTGGTTGATGGGAAAACTTGGTTGATAAGCAAAGGATTTAGGAAAAGACAAAGGGCCAGGTGGAGAGTGAGGTGGAGGCCATGAACCAAACCTGCGATACAAAAAATTCAAATGTGAATGCTAAAGAACCAGAATTTGAAAGGCTTTCTCCAGAAGTTGCTCATTTAACTACATTCTGCATAAACAGCTGAGCAGACTAACCGACTTGAAGGGGAGATTTTAAGTAATCTATGCACTTTTATTCTGATATTACAAAGGCAATACAGATCTACTGACCAAAATTCTATACTTTATTTCATTTACAAACACAGGGCAAAGTCTGCCCACCAACTGGAACTGAACATAAAATTTATTTGGTTACTTTGTGATTTTTGTATTGCCTGAGCAGGAAGGTTGGACAAGATGATGTGCAGAATCTCAACCATTTTTTTGATCCTGTGATTATTTTTCAAAAAGGTCAGAGCACAATGTAAACAGATGAAACCAATCTACATAGACAATCAGATTA
>VZTU01025789.1:0-12089 GCA_013400835.1 Zapornia atra
ATGGGAAGCCTAGAAGGATGACTTTCATGTCAGGCTTGAAGGTAGATAGAGAACATTTTGAATATGTATATAGAAAATTTGTCCCCAACAAGGGAGAAAACATTGAAGTGTTTATTTGGAACATGTGCAAAGTCAACTTACATGATGAGAGGTAGTAAGTGACCTCTGGATACTGCATAGAGGTTATATGAACAATGCAGTATGTCATGAAGGCCACTGTAACTGAGGTAGAAAACCTATTTTGGATTTATGAGAGAAATGGGAATCAAGTGAGAAAGGCCATTGGAGAGATGACATGAAGTGACAAATAGGATTTCTTTTGTGTTGATATGTATGGGACAAAACTGGATTTGTTACAGTAAAAATAATCCAGATGTTAAATAAATCTTACATGAGAGAGAAATTATTAGTGTAGAGGTTATGGAAGTAAAGAAACCCTGTAGTAATTAGGTTTGCAGGTGATCTGGAGGTATGCATGTGCCTTGGAGAGCCAGAGGGAGATACCAGAAAGGCTGTTTTGGTGTGGAAGATGGATCATTAATGACTTTGTAAGCAAACCAAGATGATTTATATAGAGAATAGAATGATCACTCTTTTATGGTACACAATCCATTTTAACTCACTTTACTGGATACATAATTTCAAAAACTTTTGCCTGTTAATGGAATAGTTGCACAAGAGATTTCTTTTAACAAAAGAAGAAATCATTTTAATTGTAATAGTTAATAGTTAATCCAAGAGGCAAAATCTTCTTTTCCATGTAATTCCCTGTTTAGTATAGTATCATTTGAGAAAAACTATATGATGGAAAATAATTTGGCCATCATTCTAGCCAACTAATCTTAAACCCATCCAGGATTTAAAATCTGCATTCTCCAACTTTGGACACACCATTGTCCCCTGTTTCTGTTCTTCTTCCAGCTTTAATTTCAAGGCCTCTTGCTAAGTGACCTACTAAAAGTCCCTGCATTTTGTTCAGCACAAACTGGACTGAGATTACCTTTGCTCACCTTAAGGCAGCCTTACAGCTATAAGACAATTTTTTTCATGACAAGACTGCAGGATATTCCTGTTACTACGAGCATTTCCTCTAAGTTGCAGCTAAGGCAAGTATGAGTAGGTAGTTCACACTGAGGTGGTCTGAGCAACATTTATTCTATCACTGATCTTGAACCAAACTCAAGCAAAATCAACCCACCCATTTCCAGTTTTCAGAGCACTACCAGAATACGGACTGCAGGCTTGAAACTGCATATGCACAAGCATTGACTTAGTAGGTCTTATTTAACTAGTAAAAGGAAATGTGATTTAGTGCAATATTTCAGCAGAGATTTCATTGCTAGTAGCCATGATTTGTAGGTCCTGTAGCCATAACAGTGACACACATATTTGCCTTACAGACTTTGACATCCACCAGGGAATATGTGAACAGCAGAAGCCTGCCTGAGCAGTAAGAGATAAAATTCCAAGTTTTGGATGGCTAAAAGGTCTTTGATGTTCAACATGAAGAGAGTGTGCGTGGAGACCAAATACATACTCTCCAAATTTGATTCAGTAAAGCTGAAGCTCTCTGCCTTGCCCTTGGCCTCACAGTGCACCCCACATTAAAACCATTCAATAAAATTTGATACGTTGCCAACTGTTGCCTGACTGAAGATTAAACTACTTAAGTTTTCAATTACCTATGATATAATACAACAAAGACACAAGAGTAATTTTCTTAACCCTCCAGCTGAGCAATCAAAAAAAAGAAAAAAGGCTATTTACACTGGAAGAAAGCCTGGATAAAGAGATGGGCTTTGCACTGTGCCCTGAAGGTCAACAGAAGCAGACTTGGTCTACCCGTAGAGCTTTCTACTATAAATATGATGGTCTGAGGCCTGATTTTAAACATATATATAGCCCTTGACATTGATGCACTTCTACCTGTATGAAGATGCTTGGTCTTAGTAGAGGTGATACAGCTGTTTCAATGCAAGTGTAACTCTCTGATAAGCAAATGTGAAGGGCTATATCTGCACTGTGTCCTACTGCAGACATATCTGAGATAACTCTAGCTGATAGGAGTCAAAAATTGTAGCTGTGTTAAGATTGCACTGAACCTTCTGAGAGATAGTTACAGTAAGTCAGCCATTGAATTGTGATAACATGGGTCTGCTGTTTCTGGGCTTTAATGCCTGCTTTAAATTAATGCTGCACTGTGCTCTGTGGACAAACTCAGAATTAATTGGCTGGTCACTGCTGTGGTTCTGACTTACACAATGTAGACTTAATCACTGCTTTGCACTCTTTGATTCCTGTAGATCTGATCCTTAAACTATAAAGAATAAGTTTCTTTCCATTTCTCCTCACTGACTCTAAGGGAAGGTTAGAGTATTTGTTCAGATGGATAAGTTCACATTATAAGCACATTACTAGAGATGAATCCTACCTTTAACGATTTAGGCAGAAGAATAATACAGTAAAACTAGGATCTTGATTCCTATATAGCTACATACCCATCACTAGGATATTATATAGTCAAAGTAAGCAGATGTAATTAATCAAAGTGGTACAATTTCTGCAGAGGACACAGTCCCAACCACTCTAGGAATAAGGGGATGAAAACTCCAGAGCTGAGAAGTCTGGTGAGAATTTGATGTTCCCATCTGCAGCTAAAATGTTACCAAATCACTTGATCTCAGCTATTCTCAAGGGAGATGCAGCATAAGGAGAGAAAGTGTGTCTCAGGTAGTTAAGTCTCAGATCATGTAAGGCTCTCAAAGTGAAAAAAGCATGCTAATTTGCACTCTGAAGAGCAGCAGTAACTAATGTACTGGTGCAGTGTGATTCTTCTGACCAGTTTGACTAAAGAAGCGGGTCACTGCATCTGCACCAGCTGGAGCTTCTGAGTGACTTTCAGGAGCATAATATGTTTAGCAAGCAGCATGGTAATCTAATCAGTGAATGGAAAGCATGACTGTAGGCAAAATGTGGCAGAGTGGGAAGAACTTACTAGTTAAAAAAAGAAAAAAAAAGAACTTCCCTCAGTGTTTCTGAACCTACATTTGTTTATATACTTCCAGGGATTATAATCAATTTGATACCTGTGTTATAAATGTCATTGCCAAAAATTTTAATATCATATCAGGGCAATCTTAAGTAACATTGTGTCTCACCAGTTGTAAACTGCTGCATTGTAAATTGCTGCTTCAGTGTGAGTTGAAGAAATGAGCAAAAGCATCTGGTCCTATTTGCAGTTAACTCCAATCTGCAGGCTTGTTCCTTTGGTAAGAGTCCCAAAAGTGTCTCTGGCTGAAGCCATGCACTGGGATTGAATTTTGTACATTTCCAAAGTCATGACAAGTTTCTATTTGAGATGTCTGAAGTAGCACACTGACATCCCAAGGAAAAGACAGGTCTTTTATTCAGTGGCAAAGCAACTAAATATTGCAGAGCATGCCAATTGTGTGAAACAGTACTTTCAAATGGTTTTGATATGGGAGAATTTGGACACTTTAATGTAGAGCCTGTCACTGTAATGTTATGAAATTATGGCAGATGTAGAATTACAATTATATTAACATATATTCTCTTTTGGGGAGCTATGAAATATCATATGTAAAGACAGGAGGATCTGTCCTTAAAGGGCTCTTATTTAGCTTTTATCTTATTAGGTCTAACAGAAAGAACACCACTGACAAAAATGTAATGCATGTCACACACACGAAATCATATCCATCTAGCCTTCCACAGGGTGACAAAAATGCTTCTGATGAGTTTGTATATCTTAAAATGGATCAGTTTTTCTTTTGTAGTAATTTATAGCAAATCAATAGAACTTGTGTTGGACCAACCTCCACACTTGTTTACACTAGTGAAAATTTGGAATTGCCACCTTGAAAACAGAGAAGTTTCAATGAATGGAATCTGACACATACAAAGTGTGTTTTGGCCCATTATTTTTTGCAGAAAAAGGAATCTTCAGATAGTTTTCCTGTTCTACACTGTAAAATCCTAAATCATTCTATAGATTGCAAAAGAAGACAGCATTTGGCATACTGGTTCGAATTGATGGCATAAATGGCTTATGTCAAAAGGAACAATATCAGTTGCTTTAAAGAAAGGTGAAAGAAACTTTGCAAAGAAAAGGTATGTAATAACCTGCCACAAGGGCAGAAATATGGGGAAATACAGGAAAAGCATGTGTATATATATTTATAAAGAAAGGAAATAATATAGGAAATGCAAACAAGGAGATTAACTCTCTTCTCTAAAGAAATTTGAAAATGTATCTCTGCTATATAAAGCATCAACAGTTATCCCTTTTATTAAATATTTAGAGTAAATTCTCTATTTAAAAAAATGCTGGGTACTTCTTTTGCATCCAATGAATATTCATTGGGAAGTTCATTGGTGGGTGCCTATTCAAAACTGAAAGATCAAAAGGGAACTGTGTCAATTTTGTCCTTTTCTGGGTTGACTGCTATTTTTTGATGTAATAAATTGCCAATTTTAGAAGGGTAAAGAACAGAAATGGAAAGGAGTATGCCTTTCAGGAGACTTTTGACTGTGCCATTATGAATAGTCTCCAAACAAACAGCTTGTTGCAAGCCATTCACATAGTAGATAGACATCCAATTGTTAGCCATGCAAATAGCCATATCCAATGGTCAGACAGCTGTTAGCTGGCTCTTAGAATGATTGGTAACCAGACTGTTGTAGAACTTACTCATGCCTACAGGCTGCTGGGTCTCATCTTTTTCTAAAATCTTATTAATAAATTGTACACGTTTTATGGGATCACCGATGTCTATCGCCTCCTTTCTCACCGTTTCTCTCAGTAACAAGTAGAAGACAAAACCAAAAAAAAAGAACAAGTAGAAGAAACATATTTACAGGTTATCTTTATAGACCAGAGTTTTATTCCTATAGAAGTATCATAGGTAAAATTAAAGCACTTTTTTTGTAACCGTTGCAACACCTTTGTACGTCTAAGGGCAAGTATGTTATACAAGCAGACACATACACTCAGGGACACAGTCATGCATGCTGCTTGTACACTTATTTCTTAGTCTTATAGCCATATTCTGAAAATCCATATACCAAGAGCAAATTCAGACTTTAAAAACTGTCACTGGTATCTAGGAAAGTCTCTTAAAGGGATTTTCTAGAACACTGGGTAATTGTGCAGTCTTTGATTGTGGATGGCTTTACATGTCTTGGTGAAGTTTTATGTGTTGCAAGAAGAATTTGACCAGCATAAATTAACTAAAAATACTTCAGATAAATTGGAGGGAAAAAAAGGAAACGGAAACCTTACTAGATATAATGGCCCTGGTAGTGTCCCAGACTGTCTACATGTGGTCTAATTCTTTAGCTGGATTGTCGATCCTGTTGGCAGGACTTGATCCATAAGCCAAATTGTAATGGACAGTGAGAGAGGATAGGTTTCTCTCAGTTTGATCTAATTCAGCAGATATTTTGGTTGATGATACTCATTTTACAGGTGTGATGGTGTTTGAGTTTATGAGATCCCGACTCTCATGACCTTATCTTCCTCTTCCCTGGATGATGTCTTCATGTCCTGTGTTTTCACTCTTTTTTTCTGTTGCACCAGCTTGCTGGTGCCTCTCGAGTCCTCTCGTTGCCATCTTCCCTTCCAGCTCTGGCAAGACCCAACCATACTGTGTCCAGTTCTGGGCTCCCTGGTATAAAAAAGACAGGGACCTCCTGGAGAGAGTCCAGAGAAGGGCTGCGAAGATGACTAGGGGCCTGGAACATCTCCCGTATGAGGACAGGCTGAGTCAACTGGGGCTGTTCAGTCTAGAGAAAAGAAGACTTAGGGGGGACCTAATTAGTGTTTATAAATATCTTAGGCAGGGGATACAGGGGGAATTGGCCAGCCCCTTTTCAGTGGTCTGTGGGGACAGGACAAGGGGCAATGGCTGTAAACTGGAGCACAGGAAGTTCCGCACCAACATGCGGAAGAACTTTTCCACAGTGAGGGTGCCAGAGCCCTGGGACAGGCTGCCCAGGGGGGTGGTGGAGTCTCCTTCTCTGGAGAGATTCAGGTCTCGTCTGGATGCCTATCTGTGTAATATGAGCTGGGGAGCTGCTTTGGCAGGGGGGGTGGACCCGATGGTCTCTCGAGGTCCCTTCCAACCCCTACGATTCTGTGATTCTGTGATACAGGCTGAACTCCACTAATTCTCCAAAGACACTAACATGTCTCTGCAGTGTGTTGCTTGCTCATGATCCCTCGCTCTTGGAGGACCAATGCATATTCTCCTGAACAGCTTTCTATGGAGCCAAAACACTCTTGGAAAAACTTAGATTCTTGTTTCTGTACTGAATCTTGTAATGATACCATCACTGAAACCCACAGCACTCAGCAGGAACCACAACTCAAAGGTTAGTGGTGACACGGGTGTGTTAAATTTGATTTCCTTTTCTTTATGAAACAATCAGAGTCTTTGCTTTTTGCACCTGAGTACTTGAATTACAAAGTTTCAGACTGAGATGGAGTCCTGCTGTGCATCTTTTAAAATTGCTGATTGATATGGATAAAGAGCAGCAGAAAGTTAGAGTATAATTCAATAACCTTCTGAGTTAGGGCACTCAGTTGAGGAGACAGAAACTAAAGTTTCAGTCCTGCAAATGATTACTGAAGATATTTTTTGGATTCAGAATTAATTTTAAGATTATGTGGGTGCACACCTTTCCCATCACAGCACATTTCTTTCCTACAAAGTTATTGCTTTATTGCTGTCTTTATATATCCTTTCTCATTTCTTTCTTGCTCAGTGACAGTTCAATTATGCCAAACAAACAGAACAATAACAGCAACAGAAACAGAAAAGCAGAATATGCACATATACACAGCCATCTCATCCCCTTCTCAAGGCTCTGTGTAACCACCTAAGTGGGGGTCATTCACTGGGAGAATAGAGTTTCTTTCTAGTAGGTAGTCAGCACAGCACAAGTTTCCTGTCTCTGAATGAACATTCAAACCAGACCATGTTCTTGTCTTTGGGTTGCAATAGGTAGCAAAATTTAGGTACAGCACTACATGTAATCCTGATGCTTAAGTCCATCTAGAGGTGACTCTCTGTGTAGCCATATTCCATATTTAAAGTTAGGGTAATTACTCCTATACCTTGCAGAAATATTAGAGATTAAAGATCACAGGAGCAACAGAACGATCGAAATGAGATCTAGAACTACGTTACACCTCCCAAAAAAAGAGTTAAAATAGAATTTAGAGGGACTGGAAGATTTATCATCCCTTCTGACATTTGCCATGGAACTACTTCTTTCTGAACTTCATGAATATACACATTTAGGAGCTTCTTGGAATATTGCTGCTCAAACTTTGCCTTGTCCTGTGAGAGTTCCAAGTGACTTTATGGACTAACACATTTTCCCTCTCACCTAGTACATGGAACTGATTGCAAGTGTTCATCTTTTATTTTCTATAACTATTTGGAATCTAGCAAATGCTTTCTCAATTTAAATTACCTAAATATAGCCATTAACCAAAGACCCCTAGCTGGTATTTTCCAGGTCCTCTGGAGTTCTTAACTGTGTATCTTTTATTAATTACCTCAAAACTTGCTTTAATTCTCCTTAAAAGTTATCTGATTTTCCTGTTGCCGGATGTGAGTTCACTAGGTGAAATTTACCATGAAACAATTTAATGGGAGCTTCAATCTCATTGTTTTTTACTAATTATTATTTATGTATCCAGTGCCCCAGGTGACTATGGAGCTTAACAGGCAGTTTAAAAAAAGGCCATAGACCAATTAACTTAAACAGTAACTCTTAAAAAAGGTGCAAATGTTTGGAAAAAAGAGCAAGATGACAAGAATTATTGCAGGATTGAAAAGTCACAAATATGCTTATTGTTACAGATGAAACTTCCCCATTTATAGCAAACTAAAATTGAAAGACTGGAACAAACAGTGAAGTGCTTAGCACTGAGTGCCTAACTGGAAGCTGCAGGCTTTGGAGAGAGATCTGAAAAAAGGAGAATCATTGTGCCGGGATAAGAAGCATGAAGCAAACAAAAGCATGTGTCCTTTGAGAAACAAAGAGGCCAACGGAAGTAGATTCTGTCAGGTTGCTGAGGGGAAACAGGGTAAGTCAACAGGGGGGTTGAGGCAAGCCTTTCCCTGGAAAGTGAGGATGAGAAGCTGTTCGCTAACATCCCTTGCTGTGGAGCTGCACACTACACAGAGGACGTGGGCCGGGCCACAAAGGAATTTACTATCTGAAAGACTGATAGTTCAGTTTTCTCCACCATGGTTCTTGTAGCTATCTTTGCCAAAATGCAGCTTAAGAATAGGCTGGGTTCCAGTGTCAGAAATCATTGGACTATCAAGGCCAGGTCTGGACCTCAAATCACAGATTTCTGCACTGTAGTGAATACGCTTAACTACTAATAATGTTGTGTTGAATTCTTTGCCCTTCTGCTTGACTTCATTATGGGTTCCATGAAGAAACTTTTTCTCCTGAGTGAAGATGGAGGGATTCAGTGCTGCTCCTCTGAACAAACCAGAACTTTGAATTTAGTAATTGCAACTTGTCCAGCTATTTTTCCCAACTTTAAAGTGCAAATTCTCTCTTTATGCAAATTGCATCTTTGATTACACAGGGACTTTACACAATTCTGTGCTGTTTCAAACTTAGTGCCAACAGCAGAGATAGTGTCAAATCTTCAGCTAGTGGAGCTTAAAAGTACTTAACTTTACCATAATAACCTTGCTTAACCACAGTTGAAAATGTGACTTTTACCTTAATTTACTGGAATATGGCATTCTAATAATTACTGTATGTTTTTTATAATGATTTCTTGGTTCTGAGGTGAAGATGCAATCTGAAGCATTAGTACTAAAAATTAAGTTCAATTACCACATCAGCTAGCCTGAAACAAGAAGGACAATTAAGGTTACAATATCCTCACAGTGACAAAAAATTGTAAAAATTTGTGATGCTGCACCTATGTTGCCTATTTCTTCACTTATGTTTTCTCACAATCACTAGGACTGTACTATGTGTTTCAGTAAGGAAAAATAAAGCTGTTTCTTGATTTTGGCTGCATGCACTAGTTAGTAAGATACATTCCCTGGTAGGCTGCTTTTAAGGATGCAGGTGTAGGGTGATCCTTCACGACAATGGTGCTGCTTCAATAGTTCTATGTCCAGAAGTGGATGGCTGCAGGCCAGGATCCAGTGAACTTCCTGGATACAAGGAAAAGCAAGCTATCTGTCTCCTTTATTTTAAATATACTTCTTTTTTTTCTAAGTAGAACCATTAGTTTTTGTTGATGGGACTAATGCTTTGCATTTAGCCCAAATTACAATAGGAAAGGAGATGCTTAAGGGTAACTGGGTGATGAAAGGACTACATTAGAGTACAAGTCTAAGGGCTGCTGTTTCCTATTTGTAATGCTGAATCCACATGCAAGTCATATTTAAGCTATAAACGGTGGCGCCTAGGGAGTATACACTCAGATTGCCTTGAGAAACTAAATACTTTTATCAAATCACCAGATGGACTTGTGTTCAAAACCCACTGTTGAACAACACAGCTTTTCCTGTGTTCACCTTTAGATAATAAATGGGGATTTCAGCAACCTAGACAAGTTAATTAACACGTTGTCCCTGATCTTTTATAGTTTTGCTTAGAGATGACTACTGTACAGCATTTCAGACTTCAGATAATTTCAAACACCATACATAAATTCTAATCTGCCTTGTTTTAATAATCAGAAATATTTTGCAGTTCTACTACCTTCAGCTTTGTCATGAGAGAACTCTCATCAGAGAAATATCATTTGCAGTTGGGTGAGTTTAATCAGTTGATTCTGTGAAGTTTTACCCTCCAGAAGAGCATGGTTAGGAGGAAATTTCAGAATAAAAAGGTCCTGGCTAAATGGAAGAAACACATCCAGACTGTGTGATTTTCATCATGGCAGTAGAAAGAGGCAGGTTTTCAATTCTCAGGATGTCTCAATGGGGCTATAGTCTGTTTGGGTGAAACAATTTTCATTGTAGTAGGAGGAGCACTGCTAAACATAAAGATGTTATTGAATAGACTTCAAACCATAGCATCTGAATAGAGTTCTATTAACTCAGAGGTCATTCCTTGCAAAGTAAAGGGGAAGATAGGGTTTTCTGAAATAAGAGAAGAACAGTAAGGATACATGAGTTTAATTACCTCCATGTCTGTATATATATTTGAGGAATATGTCAAATGATCAAGAGGAATGAATCTGACAGTGATTATGGCTTTGGAGGCATAATGGAAATTCTGATGGGTGGATTGTGAAGTGAAATCTCAGTTCAACTATAAGAAAGAAATCTATGGAAAGACAAGATGTCCTTAGTGTCTTAACTAAAAAAAAGCTCACAGCTATAATGTGATAATACAAGTGGAATATAATATATAAAGTTGTATGTAAAGCTTAATATAATCAGCCATAGCTGTAAAAAATTCAAGGCATCTGAAAATTGAGTACTCTGTATGTCCCTAGTAAATGTTGTGTAACTCTTGCACACTACTTTTCCAACAGTGTATTTTAAATATCAAAGTAGTTATAAAGATGACCAAATCTGAACTCAAAAGTGTGCATAAGATCTGAGCCACTGTAAGCTGTGACTAATTACATTGAGCATGAAAATTAAAAAATTGAAAGTAATAAATCACTAAGATCAGTAGTGGATAGGGATGAATACGGGCAGTGATAATGAGGAAGGAGGAGGAGAAATAAGTGTAGTCCAACAGAATGTCATTTAAAACTTCTAAATGGGGAAACAAAGTTTTCTTCCTGGAGGGATTCAGAAGAAAATACTTAGCTTTTACAAATACATGAGGATAGGAACTGGTTGGTGGTAATCTTCCCAACATTAGCTATGAAACTTGATTTCCTTGGTCAAACATTACTACTAATAATTTTTTTTAAAACCACAGAAAATTAAAGTATCATTAATTTTTAATTTTTCTTTAAAAATAATAAAGAAAAAATACACAGGAATGAATTAGGGTGGCCTAAAAAAACCGCCAACATTAGCTTAACTTTGCTAACATTAAAGCCAATGGTAAAACTAACACTGAGTGCTTTTGAAAATTCCCCTCTCAGAGGATAACTGAACCATCAACCACAATTGCTTGGTGAAGAGTAATTCTTGCCAGATGAGTTGTTTATTTGTTTTGGTTTGTTTTCTTTATGGGAAAGCATAACAAATTCAGTAGATGATGAGAAAAGTGGGGGAGGATACTGGAGTTTGAATAGAATGGTCAGTTCGGGTCCTCATGGACTTGTTAGCTGGGTTTGGCAGGGAGAGGAGCCTTGCTCCATTGACTTACCCAATGGCTGGGATCAAGTAAGAGGGAGAATTTACAGAGAGACAGAGCAAAGGACATGATGGTCTGGCTAAAGGAAAATGGTGACACTTGTGAAGCCCACTAACTTTCTTGAAATTTACTCCCATAGAGGTAGAGTACACTCCAATACAGTTCTGACAATGTCAAAGTTTTGTAGAACACCAACTATGCTGTCAGTACTTACCAACAAATACAAGGTGATGCTACTACCTAAGAAGTATGTCATATTGAAGACTGAAAGGCTAGAAATACAAGCAAACTCTATATTTACCAAGAGAATGTGATTTGACTATCCAGTAACACAAGAATACTTAGTCCTTGTATTTGCTAGGGTTTTATCCTGAATACAATTTAGAAAATAAAGGTTTTGACGGCAGTTGTGCTGAGATTACTGGTAGAAATAATACTTAGCAAACTGGACATGACATTTGAGTTTCTAAGGTAACATGTCAGCAAAAAGGAAATAATGAAATCCAATCCTAAACTCTTAGAGTTTACTGAGAAATAACAGTATTTGATAAAGAATACAGCAAAAAAAACCCCCATAAAATTATAGGACTATTAAACTTTGTAATACCACATTGCCAAAAGGATGCATTGGCTGCATAAATCACAAGGAAAAGAAGAATGATAACCAAAGTAGTGCCATCTAGGCTACATTTTATAGAATATACATTTAAATGTGCTGAGCAAAAAATTTAATTTCTTTTATACTGGCTTGG
>VZTU01025805.1:0-12289 GCA_013400835.1 Zapornia atra
TGTGGGGCTTCTCAAAGGCATCCCTGAAGGAGGTGGTCTGTCTTCACTGCAGGGGCTCTGCTGCCTTCCCACCTCTGTTCCGACCTGCTGGGCAGCTTCAGACCTGGCTGGCGTTCCCTCCCCAAGCTGTATTGCCTCTTTCAAGGCTGAACATTTTGAGACAGATGGTGCTTTTTGCACTCAAAACTTGGGAAGTGTTCGTTGGGCCCTTCATGTATGTACAGGAAGAGAAATGAGAATAAACAGATGCCTGTGACTGGACTGCTCAGAGACCTGTTGCACAGCTCAGGCCAGCCTGGGGTCTCTCCCTGTGACCGGCTCTGCTCAGACATGTCCCTGATGGAGGCACATCACCCCTGAGCAAGCACACAGGGGACCTCAGCTCTTCCAGAGCCCCTCTGTGTCACTGCCACCAGACTGACACGGGCTGGTCCCACCAGTCCGGTTTTGCTGTTTGCTCTGGAATCTTGAGGGTATCCCCCTGGGTGGGAGAGGGTCAGTCTCCTCATCCTCACCAAGGGACATGCCAAGGAGCAGAGCAGAGTGGCTGTGAGGGCTGAGACGGGATGTTTAGTGAATGTGGGAGTCTCCTGCCCAGGCCTCAGACTTCTCCACAAACTCATGGGGCAAGGGGACACCCCAAGGCACCCCACCTACCCTCAGCTACAACATCATCACAGCCACGTTTTGCCTCTCAACTCCACAAAAAGAGCTGCCTCAGTGGTGCAGGCACCCTGCCATCACCGCAGGCCTGCACTGACACATTCATTTTGCCTCCTGCTCCCTGTCCCTGTCCATCAGGATGCTCCCAGGTGCTCAGGAAGGGCAGCACCCCAGGGCCGCCTGGCAGTGTTTGGCCCCACTCCTGCAGAGGCACGGTGCGCCTTGCAGACCTGGCTCCATGCTGTGCAACTGACCCAGAAACACTCACTGCTCACTCAGGGAGCAGAGCAGGGCTGCCAAATAAATGCCTGGCTCCTTTACTGCTGGTTTCTAGCAATGAAAGAGTGTTGTAAACTTTATGCAAACTCCCAGGTGACAGCTGCTGAGTGGAAGGACATATTTGCTATATTATTTTTTTTTATTTCCTCCCTCTGATTTGGGATTTTGCTCCCCCCTTTAACTGTGGTGAAAGTGGCATCTGCGTTGGAGACAGCCTCTTTCTTTTCCTTCTCTTGCTGCCCTCTGGCAGCTTCTGTCACCTTTCCCCGCCTGCGTGGGGTGATTTGTCACCAGGGAGACAGTCACGGCACCACGGGGAAAGGTCTGATGGAGAACCTGAGTGACTGAAGGGAGCTGGGTGCCTGCTGCCTGCCAGGCGCTGTGTTCCCCCCCTCCCTCGCAGGGACAGGGCTGTGTGTCAAACACTGGTCCTCCTGCAGAGAAAGGCAGGAGGGCTGCCTGCGCGTTACGGGACAGGGACGAAGCCCGTCTCCTGCCCCTGCGGTTACTGGAGAGCGCCGGGTTCGGGGCTTTGCTCGGCAGCGCTAGCAGCCGGTGAGACTGCGACAGGGACCCCTGCGGCTGCTTGTGCTCCCCAGAGCCGAGCTCTGTAGGCATGCCCCACAACCAAGCAGCTCTAACCCACGCTCCCGTGCACCAGAAGTGATGGCTAGTGGCTCAGTGTCACTTTCCCCAGGCATCCCCCCTCCAGGCTCACCCCGCTGTCGCACAGGCAGAGGTGTGCCGTGCCTCGGCGCCTCCCAGGGCTCCAGCTTTTCCCGTGTCTCCCTGGCTACACAGGGGCCAAGCACCCTCCTGACTCAGTTCATTTAGCTGCTCAACATGATGAAGCTGAAAGGGAGATGACAATTAATCATCCTCACTCGAGCACGTCTCAAGCACCCTCCTCAGCTCCCCGAGTGGCTGCCAGGCTGCTGATGGATGCATGTGATGCACAGGCATGCCAGGGAAGCCCCAGCTGAAGTCACTTGTGCTGTAAGGAATCACTCTGGTTAGTCCCTGGAGCAGCAGGGTTTGGGTGCCCACAGCCACCCAGACCCCAGGGGACCCTCCAGCATTACGTTACGTGCGGTCCAAATACTCCTGTCTCCAGACAGAGTGGCCCACATGAGTTCTGGGAGAATGATTAAGCAAAGGGGGCTACTTTTCACCTTGGGAAAGAAATAGCAGAGCACAAATTGTCCTTCTGCTTCCCCCACAGGCAACGGGAGATCACTCAGACTGAGACAGGAGCACGCGTAAGGGAGCTCTCGTGTGATTTCTCTGTTGGTTTTGGTGCTTCCCTCTCAGTGCTCTTTGATGTCTCACCTGCTTTTCTTCTCCAGGATCCACGTGCTGTTGGGGCTCCTTTTGTTCACTCAGTGCTTGTTCTCCTCCTCCCTCTCTGGACTTACCATGCCAAATGGATTGTGACTGCCTTTACCTGGAGATCAAGCACTGCTCTCTCTCATTAGATGCAGTATTTGTTGTACCAGGACTCCAATGACCCCAGTGCAGAGAACTACAGAAGAATCCCTTTAGCTGCTGTGCAGTAGACAAATATTTGCCGGTACAGAACACTCTGGGTGATGTTATAAGGAAGATTTCTGCACACATCAGACGTGCAGCAAAGCTGACGTGCCTTTTCACCAAGTCACAAGTACCCTGACACCTCCTCTGTCAGAAAAACTGGAAAACAACAGTTTAACTTTACAGGGAAAATACTTTTGTTAAATGTCTGCCTTTTTTTTTTTTTTTTTCCCTTCTCCTGAACTGGAATGAAACCAAGGTTCTTAATTTTATTTTTAATGTATTTATAGGTTGTGGGAAATGAAATGGAAAGAGCAGTGCTCGAGGCTGGCCAACAGCCAACGACCACTTCTTGGTGCTGGCGAGCTGAAATGAGTCCCAGCCAGGCTGATTCCTCCTTACCCACCCTGAGTGCTCTGACTCCTGTGCTGTTGGCTACTTTGCATCTCTTTGATCTTCATTAAAACTCTACTCAAGGACCTGTTGAATTTTCCCATCAAGAATTTAATCAAAATCAGTGCATTACCGTTGCATTTTTTGGTTTTTTCTTCCTTTTATTTTCCTTCTTTTTTTTTTTTTATTCCCTTGAAATAATGAACAATGTCCTTTGCAAGTGAAAAGAAAATTAATGACCATTTCAAGCTGAGAAACAGAAGTGGAAGAGGCACCTTAAGTGGGTTTTCCCTTCTTCCAAATCTTGGCAGGAAACAGCAAGTGGCAAAATCAAGTTAGCATCCTTTTCCAGCTGCAGAGGCTATATTCTGAGCAAGCTGGGCTCTGAGCTTTGAGTGAAGGATCAAGGTCCTTTTCTAAAGCATCACATCCTGCAAACCATCATTTCTCTGCGTAACCAGTCAGCGAGGAAGAACAGGAGCATGGATGCTTTCCAGGCTCCAGTTAGACACCCAGCAGGGGACTGGTTTTCAAAGCAATGGCAACAGGTTGTGTGTGTGTGTGTCGAGAGCTGAGCAGATGGTTTTTTGCCCAGAAAATCTGGCCCAGGCTGTGGGTGTGGAAGGTGGGGAAAGTTGCATTTCCATGGCTGGGAGCAGGTGGGATGGGGAGGTCCCTCCTCACAGCTGGCTTCCTCCAGGGTTTCTCTCCTTTTTGGGATGCTCATTTTTAAAGGCTAATGAGATATGCTGATTCCACAGTTGGGAATTTATTCTGTAATAGTAATTATCATCCTTTGGCCTTCCCTTGCTGCTTCTAGTTCAAAACCTCTATGCCTCCATCCAGTAATACATCTTGTCTTGCCAACCCTTCAGCAGGCAGACAGATGATCTCCATTTCACAGACAGAGGAAAACAATCCTGGGTAAAAACAATAGGTGTTTCTTCTCCTCAGTGGCATCTTCCCCAGGTCCTTCCCATGACAGATTTGGGTTCCTCTGGGGATAGATGCTGTTCCCTTCTACTTGCTCTCAGGGAGGTGAGCTTTGGCTGGTGCACGCCAGGATGATTTCCCCTGGTAACATGACTGAGTTTCATAGTGTGCTTTCAGCCATCCAGCCATCAGGCTGAGCCTTCCCACTGGGAAATAAACCCCTTGCTCTTGTGACTGACTGTGGGGTGCCTGGGGGTGCCCATGCTGCTGCTTGCCAGGACTCTGCAGGCTCATTTGCTCCACAGACTCATTTGCAGCTGGTCCCACTGGGTAGCACGAGCAAGCACAGTCGAGCAAAGAAGAGGGGAGAAAGGCTCAGCCCCAGGTCCAGAAACCCTGCCAGAAAAAAAATGGAAAGAATAAATGGATGAGACACAGTGTCTGAGAGTGTTGGGCACCGAAACAGCTTTACTGCAGCGTGTCAGGGCACATCACAGTGAGGAACAGCTCAGCAGCCACCAGCCCCCTGTTTGGAAACAGACATGGGGAACTGAGCCCTCCTCACCCAGGGCAGGGCAGAGCAGCTGCTCCTCCACGCTCCCTCCTCTCCATCCAGCCAGGCAGAAAGGGAAGCATTTGGCTGCACTCTTCCCCAGCACAGTCCCTCTCATCCCATGTCTCACACAGATAACACCATCCCAGGAGCCTCAGAGGACCACACTCGGCCACCCCGTCACCCCGCTCTCTCCATCCAGCAGCAAGGATGTGGAGACCAGGCTAGCAGGTAGGTATTTACTTTTCTGGGTACAACACACTGCATGCTACCACCCAAAAGCACTGATTGTTAGTGCTCTCATCCCTGGCATCTTCCCATTCCCCGTGCTTGCTGGGCAAAGGGTTCAAACAGGGTTTAAAAGTTTCTGGTTGGTGTCCCTAGTTACTGGGTTGGCATCTGGAGTGGTGTGCTTCAGCCAACACGAGATTTTTGGGATACAATAAAGCTCTAAAAATAAACACTCTTAAATCTTTAAAAAAAAATAAGATAACCCTCAAATACAGATACCCCAGTCTCTTAGACTCAACTGTGCTTAATTTGCAGAGCAGCGAGAGGTTTTGGGAGGCCTTTGCCAAGCCCCTGCTATTACCAGCATTACCTGATTAGCGCTCTCTGGGGCTCCAAACCTTGCTCCATACATCACACAGCGCCTAACCCCAGAGCACCAGGAGACAGGGAGAAGAAAATGCAGCTTGATTTCCCATCTATCCACTCCCTGTTAGAGCTGCAATCTGCCCTTTCCCACTGAACAGATGAAACTGGGACCCCGGTCGCTTAAGTTCCTTCCCCATCCAGCTGCTTGTAATGACACTGCAGAGCATCCCTTGCCCAGCAAAAGTTCTCCTTTCAAGACACATTAGGGTCACTCTCTTTTTGTGGGAAGGAGCAGAAAGGGGGAGGAGGGAACGATCCTGAGGGAAAGAGATAAATGATCTTCAAAGAGAACAATTAACAATCAATTGCGGCGCCGCTGCAGAGCAGAGGTAGACGCCTATTTCTGGCTTTTATTTCTGATTAGCTAGAGAAAGGCCTGGCATCCCCTCTCCCCAGCCCTGAGAAACTGGTCTCCTGATTATGTCACAACTGATCTGCCATTGTTCTCTCTGAAGATTATTTATCTCTTTTCCTCATGATTGCCTGCTCTGAGACCTTAATAAATTGGATCCAGCCAGCAGCCGTGCTTGCTAATTTCCCCCTGAAGAGGATTTGAGTTTTTGTCAAGTTCTTAGGGCATCTGTTTGCTTGGTCTCCGTTGCTTTTTAAAAGGTTGTGTTTAAAACATCATTTTCCAATACTGTAGCATCAAGGCTGCTGGCAGTTACGTGTTTGTGCTGAATGAAATCAGCAGCAGGCCTCAGCCTCGGCCTTAGTCATGCAGTACTCTGTGCTGTACAGAGATGACCTTGGTGAATGGGTTTTGTAGGGTCCCATCTGGGGTATTAAATGCTATGGAGAGCACCTCGGTCTCCTCCCCAGCTTTCAGCAAAGAGTGAGATGGGGCAGGGTTGCCAGCAGCTTGGAAAAGGCCTTGGCTGAGCCGAGCAAAAGCTGGAGCCCAGACAAAGCTGCAGGATTAGTGCAAAGCGGTGGATTTTGGGGGAGTAAAGGAAGGCAGAACATTGTCTGAGGTAGAAAAGATGCTCGGAGCCAAACCCACAGCACAACTAACTGTGTGTTTCCAGGAGGCTGTGGGTCCTGCTTCAGGGGTGGCTGAGCAGGGAACAGAGCCATGCCACCTGCTTAGGTCGGCACGCCTACATTTTGAAGGAGGGTGCAGAGCCCTCCCCAGGCTCCCACAGAGCATCAGGCAAACTGAGGGCCAATTCTGCAAGATGTTTCTCTTGCCACCACCCTGCAAGGTACTTCCCTGCTGAATTCAAGCTGTGGTATGGACATGCAGTGAGGCAGCCCTTCTGTAGCAGAGGGGAGGGGGGCAGCGAGGGAGGAAATGGATGGTGCCCGTTTTTGTGGGCAGCACAGAGGTGTCCATGCACTTGTTTATTGCTCTGCAAGTGTAGGTTAAAGATTTCTTGCCTTGCTCCCTTCCCTTTCTCAAGGCAATCCTTTGTGTGTGTGTCTGTCTGCCCGAGTGCCTCTGTTGCTGCCTGCATGCACACAAGGGTCTATCTCACATTAATGCAGTCAGATAAGGAGGTCTCCTTAGGGAATCGTTCCCTACAGTTTTTATTTGAATATGACAAACACTGCGTGCTTGAGTGGTAAATGAGATGGTGTTATTCCTCCAACTTCCTTTATGTTCTTGCCCTAATCTTTCCTCTTACTTCAAGCTGTTGCTACACATTCTCTCCCTGTACTCCCTTTTCTCTGCGACTCTCATCCTTCAGATGTTTAGGCTAACTCTCTCCGTGGGGTCTGATGGGATCAGCTTCATAAACCTTCCTGCTCTTAGGTTTCCTAGGAGAAAGGCCATGGGAAGGAGTGTTACCAAAGGCCATGCTGTCCCCAGGGCCGTATACTGTAGCCTGCTTTGTGATCTGACTGTTTCCTCTGGTTTGGAGTGATGAAAGCTACACCCCTAAAAACCTGCATAAATATTTCAGCTGAAAAGAAGGAAGAAAAATAAAAGATCTTGATGAGAACGGAGAAATCAGCTGCCACGCCAGCTCTGCTGGATACAGCAAACTGGGACGTGGGCTCTCTAAAGGTCACCCTGAGCCATGGAAAGCCTCAACTGAATTCAAAATACTTCCCCTCCTCATTGGCTGCAGCGCACGTGTTTGCAGATCGGCTCCAGGTTTCGCTCCTACTAATGCTGTTCCCCTTTGGTGTGTGCCAGGGTGAGCCCCCAGCTTGCACAGGGTTGGGAGCTCTGCCTGGTTTGGGGCTGCCACAGCCTGGTGTGGCTGGATGGAAATAAGGCTGTCCTTTCTCAGATCCATGCAGCTAAGCTCGGTGGCTGGATCCCAGGTGGCCTCACCCTCTGCCAACACCAACCACGGCACCCCTCAGGTGGGGAAGCTACTGTGGGCTGTAAGGAACTCAGCAGTGACCACATTTGGGCTCAGGCATCTAGCTCTTCCTTGAGACATGTTGAGGTTACTCCTGGGGCTGTGAGTGGCAAACCCCTTGATTTAGTATGAAGTTGACGGGTTTTGCCAAACTTCTACCATATCCATGTTGCCATTAAGGAAATGAGCTGCTCACACAGCCCTGACCAGTGCTTAGAAAACTGGTGGGGGGTGAAGGCAGTTCTAACCAGCTGTGAGCTGCAAGGTGGATGAGAAGAGCCAAGCTGTTAATTGCAAGAGCCCACTGAGCTTCCCAATACACGGCCACAACTGCAGGTTGCTTTGAAACAGGAGAAACCAGGCAGTGATACCAGTGCTGACAGCCACCACATGAAGCCACCGGTCAGGTTGGGACCTGTGCAGACTCACCCCTTTGCCCAGAGATGCATCTGTGGCTGTTGACCACAGCAGCTAGACTTTCATCCTCCTCCAGGACCTCTCCACCAGAACCAATTAGCTGGTGACAGCTTCCAGGTGGGAAGCAGTAGACACTTCAGGTTGGATATATACATTTGACAAGGGTTTCCACAGAAACATATGCCAATCTTGGTGGTCCAGGGAATAAGCCATCTTACTAGGGCTGAGACTGAAAACTCAATCTTAGGCACAGTGCCAGACCTGCAACCTTATAGCTTCCTCCTCCTGGGTCTAAAAGATCTCATGCAAACCCATCTCAGGCAAAACGCTGTCTGGCTGGAGGAGACACCCTGTTTTTGGCAATGCCTTCTTCACTAGGGACCAGTGCTGCAATTCTAGCTTGTAAGTGTTGGAACTTGATCTGTCATCACAGGTTCCCAGAGTGACAGAACTGTAGGGGTTGGAAGGGACCTCCAGAGACCATCAGGCCCAACCCCCCTGCCAAAGCAGGATCCCTAGGACAGGTCGCACAGGGAGGCGTCCAGACGGGTCTGGAATCTCTCCAAAGAAGGAGATTCCACACCCCCCTGGGCAGCCTGTCCCAGGGCTCTGTCACCCTCACTGGGAAGAAGTTCTTCTGCATCTTGGTGTGGAACTTCCTGTGCTGCAACTTGAGGCCATTGCCCCTTGTCCTGTCCCCACAGACCACTGAGAAGAGGCTGGACACTTCCCATCAGATATTTATAAACATTGATCAGATCCCCTCTCAGTCTTCTTGTCTCAAGGCTGAACAGCCCCAGCTCACTCAGCCTTTCATTGTAGGGGAGATGCTTCAGGCCTTTAATCATCTTTGTAGTCCTCCACTGGACTCTCTCCAGGAGGTCCCTGTCTTTTTTGTACCAGGGAGCCCAGAACTGGACACAGTACTCCAGGTGGGGCCTGACCAGGGCAGAGGAGAGGGGGAGGATCACCGCCTTTGACCTGCTGGCCACACTCCTTTTGATTCACCCCAGGATCCCACTGGCCCTCTTGGGCACCCAGAGGTAGTTTCCTCTGGATTAAATGCCTTATTTTTTCAGTGCCCAACTCTGGGAAGGTGGGGCATCCCCCAGCATCATTGACCCCTGGCACCTCATGGTGCCCAACCTGCATGTGTGGCCATTCCGGTTGTGACACTGTGCTGGGGTTGCCCCTCTGAGGGCCACTCCTATGGCCAACCAAGTGTCTCACATCTTAAAACTTCTCATTAGCTTTCCACCAAATGTCGGTGGCAAGCAGGAGGGTATCAAACTCCCAGAGTCAAGAGCTCTCCTAAATCCACAGCTGCCCCAAGATTTCCATGACTGTCCAGCCCAGCCCAATCCGTTTGCCTGTGGTGGGGGGGAACGTTTAGGACAAGCCTGGCTCAGGAGGGAGGGGATGTCTTGCGCTGACTCTCGCCCACAGCACATCTCTGTAGGATGAGGTGATCTGCCCAGGGGAAGCAGAGGGATGGAGAACAGTTCACTCCACAGCGGGTGGCACTCATTACATGCCTGGAAACACCGGGACTGTGCAGCCTCGCTCACTAATGGGGAGGTCTGCCCTGACGACTGCAAAACATGTTATTTTTGCAACTTCCATCCCTGAAACTACATAGAGTATAACAGGGGAGATTACCTTGACAGCTCTCTTACCTTATTCTCTCATTACAACACATCCAGCAAGGAGAGGGGAGGGGTGGGGGGGGGGGGGGGCAGCGAAGCAGTTTTAGGAGGCTGCGCATTTTTTATGGTTATGTCTTATGATGTGTTAATTTGCCAAATCAAATATATGTCTCAGCACTTCCACCTTTACCTCCCGCACGCCTGCAAAATAAATAGTCATATTAATCATACTTTGCCGTCCTCTCCAGGGATTAGAAAGCAATTTGCAAGGATGGGCTAGGCCGGCCTCGCCGCCTCGCTGCCAGGGTGTGCCACAGCCACCATGCAGGTGGGGAAGCTGAGGCACAGGGGAAGCAGAGCAGCTTGCCTGGGGGTAAGATGAGAGGTGGGTGGTTTATTTTAGTTCCCCCCAGGCCCCCATCCCCTGCAAGGAGGGAAAGGGGGTGAAGGCAGCATGGAGAGGAGTCACCAAGGGTTTTGAATTGGGTCTGGTGAGCTCTCGCTGGGCTCAGCGTTGGGTGGTGGAGGGAGAGCGTGGACAAGGGGCACCGGGGAAGTGAAAGGGGGAGAACCACACCCCTAATCCAACCCGAATCCAAGTGGGAGCTGCAAACTAAGTAGTTCAGCTGCAAGCAGCTGAGGCTGAAAGCAAGCAGCAGATGGGTATTGAGGAAAGGGACTCTAATGTTTTAGCATGGAGTCTGTTCTTACCCTTCCCTCTCCTCTCACCTGCCTACTAAAATAACCTTTCCTTCCCTTGCAGCCCTGACTGTGACGCTTTTTCTCCTTCTTAATCTTTGATGGCTTAATTTACACCAGTTCTCTGTCTGCTGACACCTGCCATCAGCTCCGAGCCTCTCTCTGCTGGAGCAGGCTGTGTGACCTGCGGGGCTGTAGCGTGGCAGAATACGTTATTAACAAAAATAATGTCATCCAGCAGCATTGCAAGCCAGGGAAGAAAAAATAAAGTTGCTGTCCACTGTCCCCATTAGTGAAGATGTTCCTGGGGCTCTGCAATGAGAGAAGCCACCATGCCCATGGCTGACCCGAGTTGATCGTGTTCCTGGCCAGGCTTCCCGGGAAGAAATCAGTGCTGCCCACTGCAGCCCAGGTTTCTGGGAGCGTATGGGCAGTGGGTCTCACTGAGACGTGAGCAGTGCAACACTGAAGGCCATCTCCAAGTGTATAAAATCCAGAAAACACAAGCTGGAAAAAAGTAGCTGCCTGGGTGGCCGACTTTACTTCCAGCATAAAGTTACACATGCAGGCTGCAGCCAGAAAACCTGTACGTGCAAAAAATCTCAACAGCCCTGCAAGTGAGGGCACGTGCAAGGTCCTAGAGGCAGGCTAGGGGAGGTTTGGATGGTGTCACATCCCTCATTGTCTCTTCTGCAAAGGGCCATGCCCATCGGTGACCTTGGCCCCTCTGCAAACATCACAGGTGCATCCTTCCCTGGAGGCATCTCACTGGGTTGCCTGGCTGAGTAAACCCTGCACCAGGGGCATAGCTGTGACGTTTTTGCAGGACACCTCAACCCTGCCCTCCCAGGTAATGTAAATCAGAAATCAATCCTTTCAGTGGCATTGGTATGGGAAGTGTCAAAGCTGTGCTGCCAGCGAGGAGATCCAGGGGAGATCTGGTTGAGTGGGAGAGGAGGTTAGAGTGAAACGAGTGGCCCTTGTGCTGCTTGTGGAAGACTTTCCTTTCTTGCCTTAGGGTCAAGAGAGACAAGCTGTGCCAAGCCCCTCAGCTACAGCTGAAATGCCACAGCACTAGCTTCTCATTCAGGCATCATGGGGTGCTGTTTTTCCCCCACAGTCTCAGCTCTGGTCATGCCAAGACACTGTGGCAGCCTTTGGGGAGGTGTCTGCAGAGTTAAGCTGAGAAACTGTTGACCTGCTCCTCCTCTGACAGGATGCTTTAGGTTTCCACAAAGAGCACAGGCTGGTGGATCACCACCAGCAAAATCTGTCAACTGACTCTGCTTCATGCTGCAGAGGAGGCACAGCATGGCAAGCACGGTGCCCCTCCTGGCTTCTGATGACTGAGCCAAGAACTAAAACCATGCAGCATGGCATGTACATGCTTTGTAGTCTTTTGAGACACAACCCCTCCCAGGGCTGGTAGCGATGTGGGAGATGGGTTGCATTTGTTCTGGGCATCCTATCATGTCCTCCATGGTGAATGACACTTTCTCTTACCCCCTGGACTGGGTGTTGGCAGTCCACCCTGTTCCCACACCTCTCCAACGTCCTTCCCATGCACACACTGGCAGCTCTGTCTCAGTCTCCCAGTGTGAAGGACAAGTTATAACTGCAATAACCTGACAAGTCACTTACCCTTACAGCATGGCTCAGTTCCCAGCTCCTTTCTTATTATGTCTTCAGCCTCAAACTATTTGCATTAAGATCATGGGATGAGACTGCATGGGATCAGTGCCCACATCTTCCAGTGGTTTGTAGGGAAAAAGAAGTGGCTAAGGCAGACAAGGATTTCATTGGGTGCCTCACATGCAGGGAAGGAGAGGAACCAGCCACCTGTACCATAAGGAGAAGGACATGCTGGAGATGCCTGCTTCCCTGCCTGTGCCTGAAATTGCAGTCACTCACCTGCGGTTTTAGAAGGGAGAGTGGCACCCCGCAGCACCCTGTCCCCTGGATGCCCAGGGAAGCAAAAGCAGGGTTTGTGTAAATGTGCTCCCTTCCAACATCTTTATCAGTGACCTGGAGGAAGGGATTGAATGTCCCCTCAGTCAGTTTGCAGGTGACATTAAGCTGGGAGGAAGTGCTGATCTGCATCAGCACAGGGTAGGGAGGCTCTTCAGAGGGATCTGAACAGACTGGACCGATGGGCTGAGACCAATGGGATGAGGTTTAACAAGGCCAAGTGCAGAGTGCTGCAC
>VZTU01025806.1:0-14059 GCA_013400835.1 Zapornia atra
TTTTTTATAACAAGTATTAGGAATACTCCAAGCAGAAACATACAAAACGGTGCTATCGCAGAGGCATAACTAGTGTTTGCTCCCAGCAACATCTTCAGGTATACTTGTTGCAAGCTCTCAGGGGGCTATTCTAGAGATCAAGTGTGTAGATGTGCATTAGTTACTTATCTTTCCACTCGTGTATCTCCTTCAGAACCTAGTGTAGCTAACTGTATTTAGTCACAGCTTCACTTTCCTCCTTGTGCAGCAACTCCCAAAAACTCACACCTGGACATCTTTCCATTCATGGTTAAATCAGAAGAATGAAGCAAATAAAACTGTAGCCCACTATTTGAACTGGATCCAATTTTACAAATGCTTTAAGCAATTGTTTACTGATAGGAAAAAATTGAAGTTATTTACCGGGTAAAGAGGTGCTTAACTTAAATCTGAAAGGCTCTTAGCTGTATAGCATAGACTCAGTTGCTCACTTCAGTGATAAAAATGTAGTTGGAAATTTGGTAAGATTTATATAAATACCAGCATCTATTTAAAAGATGCTATTTTAAAAACTGAGATTAAAGTAGATTGCAATTGAGATGTTTTGTGGCTCTGAGTGATAAATATAAGTATTACTGAAAGTTATTCAGCCAGCCTGAAATGTTTAAATAGGAATGTGGTGTCTTTCATCTCCACCACATCCCAGTCTCACATTACTAGAATTGCTACTTGCCGTGTTAATTCAGGACATTAGCATGTTTTAATAATTATAAAGGATTGACAAACAAGACGGCTTGCAATGCTTCTGAGGAGTAATTTCTAAAATTGCCGGTAAATTGTAGTGGTGTTTTTATTAAGTCTATGAAAAAAACTGCTGGAATTTAATGTATAGAGAAGTCACAGATACCACCCCAATATTCTGAAGTCAAATTCCCCTGTATGATCAAGTGTTGTTTTAATTTCTATGGGCTGCTTTATTGTCTGCTGGTATTGATGTATCCGCACAGCACAGGATAGCACCATGTAAATATGTGAACCTGGGGGCTCTACAGAGGTGTTAATTCCCGTAGCACCGTGCAGCGCAGCAGCTCTGCTCCCAGGGAGCGCTTGGGTGCCGGTGCTACACTGGGTGTGCTGGGGAGATGTACAGAGCTTGGCTCTGCACATTTTTGCTAACTGAAGTAGCATGTGCTACTGCACGTGACCTCTTGTGTCTGTTTCCAGTAGGAAAAGCTAAAATAAATCTTTGAAGGCGATTCCCCCGGTTCTGGCTCAGTACCTTTCTTTTCAGTGATTGGGAGCCTGAGGAGGTGTAATATATATTGGCCCTTTTGGGGTGTAAGTTTCACTCAGAGGGTCTCTTTCCTTTGCTCTATGTACATTTCTGTCGATGTGCGTATAAACAAGAGGTAGGCCTTGCTCCTGCCTAATGAAGCTTTCTTTTGCTGCAGAAATTATTTCTAATTAAAGCTAGTATTTTGTGACTTGTGCTACTAATAGGAGCATCAAGCCGAATAAACATAATATTGTGTATCTTGTTTGAAATACTAGATTTCCATGGGCAAAGTAGAACCTGTGAATATTTGTCACTGAGAAATCAACACAGGCAGATATATGCTTTGATTTTTAAAATTTTTTTGTGTGTGTCTGATTTAAACAAAAAGTTGTATCAGACGTAACAGCACTTGCATTTGACCCAGATGAAGCTCTTGCAGTCTTAAGGTTGGTGTCAAAACAATCTGAAAGCATTGCAAATAAGCAAAAATGATAGGAATAAGAAGAGGGCATGAAGTTGCTGGGGAAAAGAAGGACAAGGACACCAGAGTGAAATGAGTCTGCTCAGTCCACATGGGAGTCCGTAAATGATGGGTTTGCTAGAGGGTCGGGTTCCTTTTATCTAAAAGGATCTTCCTTATTTTTTCATCAAATATTTAGCTGATGGAAAGATGAATCTTTGGCCCAGCAGAGCTGGGATGGCAATTCTGGGAAGAAGGCAGTGTGAGGAAAGCAGGCAGAGAGGCAGCAGGGCTACCACTACAGTCGTGGCGAAGGCGAAAGGCTGACGCAACGAGATACTAGCTTGGCAGGAACAGATTTATGTCAGGACTTGAAGGAACACTTTGTGCTCAAATTGTTTATCACAAGGGAAATCTTTCTTTATTGTATATGAATCCCAGATAAGCTCTTTGCTTGAGGTGGGTGTTTATTTACACATCATTTCAATTCGTGAGAGATACAACAAGCATCCTCTTACCAAAGAGCTGGTTCTCAATGTATGAGAAACAATTTTTCCCAGTAAATTGTAAAGGCTGCTTCCTGATAGAGATGGATGTTGTCCATATCGTGTTTACTGCAAATTATGGAATGAAAATACGTTTAAGTGTGATGTTTTATTGACATCTAGAAAGCCGGTATTCTCTTTTTAAAAAGGCCATCACCAGAAACTCAATTTTCTTATTAATATGTTAATATAAATTTCAGAAATGGTCTAAAGTAGCGGAGTGATTTGCAGTAGGATGAGACTTGAAATCTTGCCTAAAGGAGTTAACGTTCCCTACTGTTTGCTGAGGATTTCAGAGGTGCAGTATTGTGAGGATGTAAAAGACAATTAAAATTATTTTTACTGAAGGATTAACTGATGGAAAACACCTTTGTCCATTCTTCTGCTTCAAGGAATAATCATTGCTGATGCATGAGATGCTTTTATTAAATGTGTGCAGGCATTTGGTTCAGAGTAACTTTTCAGGTGTAAGCTTGTCACGCTTCATGTTATCCATGTAATCAGTAGCTGAAGGATTATATCAATCTATGAGCTTCAAAACTCCATCCATCATGCTAGTCATACTTAGAGATGCTAATCACATTTATGTTAGTCTTTCGGCTTTCCAAAAGACCACTGACCACTGTGTGGACATCCATATCTTCTAAATCACGCTCCATTTTATAACTCTTGAGTTAATGAGATACCCCTATTTGTAGTGATACAGTCAGCAATGCTGTCTTTTGTCTCGCTGTGTCCCCAAAATAACACTTGTGCTTTGTGGAATCCACAAAACTGCTTGGGATCCTGGTCTGATGGGGGAAAGTCACACAAGGCTGCATGGAGGACACTGGAGATGTGGTGGAGACAATGCATGGGGAGTGCTGATGGGATGAGAGGGAGCTCTGGTAAATTTAACAGAAAATTTTAACCTCTCCATTAAGAGTGCAAACACAGCGCCCATTCTTCTCGTGTGGAACTGGGGACTGCTTTCCTGTCTCTCCTTTCCTGCAGCCCTTTAGAGAAGCACACACGTTAGGGTATCACAACGCTAGACCTGCTAGGCTTGTGCATCAAGCACAGGTGACTAACTTGGGTGAGTGCATAATGTGGGAAACTGAACTGAGAATGTGCAAAGAGAAGATGCTTCACCAGCTTTACACTCATTAAGGCGGAAGATTTCTGTTTCTGATCACTTAATAAGCTTACCGCTCATAATCCTAGAGCAGAAATGATATATGAAGACATAAATACGAATAATCAGTTGCATTTGGGTACTGTATAAACACTGGACAATAATAGGGATGGAGATAATTAACATTTAGAATGTTAAAAGCTGTTTAAATACTGTCATAAATCCATTACAGTCTTCAAACTCAGTTTATAAGTAGTCCAAACAAAGTAATATTTCAGATGCTCTACCAAGTAATTTTGCAATACAAGTTTGTCAGCAGCTGACACACAACAGCTCTGAGGAGTAGCTGGGAAGAGTTAGGTTATTAATAACAATTGTCATGTTGCATCATTCAAGTGCTTTAAATTGAGTTTGAAGTTTTACTGCCTAGGGAGAAAATGAGATTGGTAAAATTTGGCCCTTCAGTAGGAGAAAAATCAAATCCTGGCTGTTGTGGTATTATGGCCCTCGATAGCCCAATACAGGTGCTCATAGTCTAGTTTTTGCAGTGGTGCTAGTTCAGGTGCGGCCAGCCTAGAATTTGGGCAGAAGGTGACTATTTTTGCCTATTCTTCTCCAGGCAGAGACATCCAATGTTTTTTTCTAGTCCTCCTGTTTCTAGTCTGCTGAACCTATAAAATGCTGAGGTTTTCAGCTCCCAGTGTGCTGGCTTCACATTGCACTAGATGTGTAGGATACATTGATGGTCCCTTGTAGCTAGAAACTATACCCATGTTACTTCTGGGAAGAGATATATGTCTACCTGACCAGTATGCAACAGTTCTGGATTTTAATCTGTATGTGGTTCATCTCTGCAATCTTACTGAATCCCTTTGGAGTTTGGGGATTGAGTAGGGATAGTCTGATCATGAAAGAGAGTTTGGAGGCCAGGAGAAACAGACTGGAAAGACTAGTGGATTCTATTTCAGCTGTCTCGGTTAAATGAGCGTGCTTGTCAGTTTTTGCTTCACTTCATGCACTGCATGCCATATTCCCAGCTGCTCCCAAATGCTCAGCTATCAGCTACATGTCATGTTTTTTCTTTTTTTTTCCTGCCTTTTTCACAGACACATGGGAATTTACGGCAGCATTACCTTGAGAATGAATTGTTGCACTGGGCTTTCCTTTATCACATGACTGCAAATATTGTTTGAATTTGGTACTGAATGCCTATTAAATTGTGTTTGCTCAAGAAGCAAGTTAGGAGCTTACTTTATGATTGTTGTGAGTAATGCCTTGTATATGTTTTTTCATACAAAAAAGGCTGAACTGTTTGACTGTTCATGAGCCTGCTAGTGGCTGTAGGTAATGCTGTAAAAAGTGACTGAAAAGAAAGGATTCCTCGTAAACAGTGGTTCTTGTCCCTTGCTTCACATGAGTTGAAGAGGAATGATTGTGTTTACATTCGGGACCAAGCTTTATCTTTTCTGCCTAAAGTAAGAAACGCGTGGGATCAAAAGGAGAAAAGCAATTGGAAGCAATGAGCTGCTGTATCTTTGGCTGTGATTACTTTTTATAGCTGAGTCTAGTCAGGTGTGTCCAGGGAATGCTTTCAAACTTCTACTTACTAAGAAACCAACCAAAAAAACCATTGCTTTTCTAATGACTGTGACAGTTTGGATTGGGGCACAGAGCAGCTCTAAGGACCAGGCCAGATGTTAAGTAAACAGGGCAAAATGCAGCACAATCAGCACTCCACCAGCCTGTCTGTACTTTGCAAGTTCAGATCAAGCCCAGTGAGCTGTGCTAGCGCTGGGGTTTGGTTTTTCAGGTTGAGTCCTGGATTTTGTAGTGCATAGCAAGGCGGTGTTTGCCGTGGCGAGCTGAGCCACCAGAAGGAATGATTTGCAGCATGCAGTGCTTTTTTCTTCAATCCATTTGCAGTTCGTTGCTCATCCACCTATGTAAGTGGAACACATGCAGATAAAGCTTTCTAGACTTGCTCCCAACAGTGCCCGCCTGCTGGTCCAGTACCTACAGAGGAACTGTTCTTACCTGTGGCCACAATGTTACCGCAATAGGATCAGAGCAAGGGTGTGAGACAGCGCTTTGCGCTTTTCAGTTGTGATTTCTGACTTCTGGAGAGCAGCAGCGAGTCTCAGGGACTGCTCGGGCTGGGTGGCGCTAACAAACACTGCACAGGAGAGAGAGTTGTTACGTGATACGGTCACTGCTGGCCTCCTGTACGCCAGCCAGTTCTGCTGCTGCAGGACAGCGCGTACGGCATGGAGGGACTGCAGCCCGGGATGGGAAGAAATGGCCCCGCCACCTCCATGTGAGGAGGGCTATTTTTGTGGAACCGTGTGATGAGCTCTGGTATCTTCCAGCATTAAGGTGCATTTAATAAGGTGGCTGTATCAGTTCAGAAACCATTTCAGAAAAAGCAGTCACCGCTATAAAGCAGCCTGCGCCTTGCTTCTGCTGGTACTTAGCCTGAATGGCTAATTTCCTTGAAATAATAGGTAGCTTTGAGAGAATTAATTTCTTTGATTGTACTGGGTCCAGACACACTTTTTTCAGCGGTGTGTAATTTATCCACCGCAAGGCATGCAGTGAATACTGCTTAGTTGTTCCCAAGGCTTTGGCTGACCACAGGGATGCTGGCGGTGAGGGTAAGGAAGGCTGGTGTTCACCTGTTTAAGTGGTGTGAGGGGCCTGCCTGACTCGCATCATTATACCTCATTTATTTTTCAGGGTTACTGTGTATAACCCTGTAGAACCTGTATCCAGTGTGCAAGGGAAATAAGTAATACATTGTACCCTTGTATCTTTGATCCAGCTTGTGGCATAGATGAATATGCACTTAGTGCCATGATGAAAAAGCAATGCTGTTTACTGTTGTGCTCATGCATTTGTTGTAGCCTGTGCTATTGCTTTTATTCCAATTATAAAAAACTTAGTGCTTTATTAAAGTAGCCAAAAGCATCGTGAAAATCACTGCAGGTCCCTTTTCCTCTCCTATTCTACTACTGCAGGTGGAGGGCTCACTCTGTAAGAGACCAAGTGAGCTTTGGAGATGCAGTCAGAATAAAAAGTCTATCCACCAAAAAGAGAGAACAAGGATTTAGGAAGAGATATGTCTCCTGACTAATTGTTCACGTTAACATTGAACAATGTAATGGGTGTCTTCATACTGGAGGTTCTGTAGCCGCACTCCTGTTTTATATGATGAAGTATGATTTTCAGATATAATTAATTTTTAAAGAATTTTGGCCCATCATTTTAATGTTATTTCAAGCCTAAGGAACCCCAGACCTTAGTTTCCCCTGGGAGATCTCAGAGTAGAAAAGGAAAGATGTTTTCCACAGTGAACAAACATGTTCTACAGGTGTTTCAGTCTTCTAAGTAATGCAGAAAAGGAGAGGAGGTTCTGTGGTGTGAGGGATCAAGACCCAGGGACTGCATATAGATTGTGGGTAATTTCTGAAACAAAATGGAATAAGTAGAAAGACCAGCACATGAAAGCATGGGGAACTGTTGGATGGTATTGGAAAGGCTCACATTACAGACTGTGAACTTTTTGGTTCCACTGTCTTAAGGGGAAAACTGAACGATATGTGCCCAGTTATCAGAAGGGCATGTTTAAGACTAAATATAAGAATTCAATTAAAGATGTTTGCGATGACTGGACAGTGAAAAGCCCAAAAGCCTCAAGATCATTTAAAAATAGAAACGTAGCATGAATTGCACCCAGAAGGATATTTTCATACTGATTAATTTTTTAAATTATTGTAAAGTCTATGCCACCTTGTGGGTAGAGATGTGGTAGGAGTAGAGGTGTGGTGAGAATAGAAATGTTTTCAGTAGTGCAGGACTCACTTTGCCAGAAGCTTGTATTGCTATGCTTTCCAAACAGTGTATTGGTTGCTATATTTTGTAGGAGCATGTCAGTGCAACAGCTCGTAAAAAATACAGGGAACAGAAAGATGGTATTTTTGCATCAAATAACCGGTGTCTTTCACCAACTTATTTTGTATGAGAGCAGTTGGTACACATACTGTTTGTGTGTATTGCATTTTTTGTTTTGTTTGCTAATGTTGAAGTGTGAAAAAATATAAGATATCAATAAAAATGACTGGCACCATTTGTTGTTAGGGCTGAAACAGAAGAGGTATCTCTCACTAGTTACTTATTTGTCTGGATTTTTTAAACTGATTTTTAAAAGTTCCTCCCTAGGAGCCTGATCTGACAAGAAGTGGCTGTGGTTTGGTAATCCTGCTAGTATGAAGCAGAAGTGTGTGCTTACAGGCAAAAGGAAAAAATCATCCCTCACACCCGCTGCATCTGAGACACCTGCACTGACCAGATACTGTGAAAATTGGCACAAGAAGCGTGCTCAGATTGAGCAGTGCTACAGAGCAGCGACTTCAGCTGTGGCTTCTGCATCTGCAGGTCCCACAACTGTCTGCTCTTGCTTCATCGAGGGGTGGCCAGGCTCTTCTGCCCCCAGACCCACATGCCAAAACCTTCACTCAGTTGAGAGCGAGTTCAATAGGTTTAGTCAAGTAATTTCTTTTTTATTTTAAATTACTTAATTTTGAACCCTTTAACACTTTCTAGTGGGGGACAAACCATTGGAAAAATTTCTTATGTTTATATTATAGTATATGTAAACATCCTTTATTTCATCCTTTTTAATAGGCTCTAGGTTGAAAAACCTCTGTATCCTACTAGGGTGATATTCATTAGAGTTATTGACTCTTACTCTGTAGAAAAGCTAGTGTGAGCCTGCCTGCCAGAGAGGGTGCGGTGTAACAGATGGAGTAGGGAGGGAAGAACACTTCTAAACTCTGCTGTGTCAGTGTCAGCACGGGGCATGAGGGAAAGGAAGGCAGATTACTTGCAGAGGCTTCATAGGAGGCTTTCTTACTTTGTTCCAACCATTTTTAAGCAGTCGCATTAAATAACTGGCAGAGCCAAATAGCAGAATAATGATCCACAGCTTACTGGACATAGAGTCAAATTACAGCACAGCGTTAACAGAACAATCCATAAAGAAAAAAAAATGCACCCACATTGTTGAACGAAAGAAACTCTTGTTTCTTTATTGTATATAATCCATGCTAAGCCTCACATTATCATTATATTCAACAGCAAAGTTTCTTCCTTCACTTTATTCCACCTCTTCTGACTGAAAGTTGGCTTTCACTTTTGGGTAGGATTTTCTGAATTGTGTGGCTTAGAAGAAGCATGGTAGGACTGACAAAAGTTTCTTTTACAGGACAAATGAGTGACCTTTATCTCTTGCCACATCATTGTGCTTTGGCAGGGTAGCTCTGGTGGGTGCCGCAAAACCCTGCGTTTGTGGCATTGCTTCATATCCCAGTAAATCAGCATTTTCCCCATGCTCTGATGACTCCCTGCCATAACAATATCGATAAGTGCTCTTAAAAAAATGCTACTCTATTTCCCAGTCAGAAGCAGCACAGTTGTTCACAGGCTGTGGCTTGTGGAGCACTTCCAGACAATGCAGATTGAAGCCAGCTCCGGGAAAATGCTGAGCTGTGCTGGGCCGGAGGAGCCGGGGCTTCAATTGCCTGTTCAGCAGCCTGCAGCAGAGCTGCCCGTGTGCCATTGCCTGTTCCTCCTTGGCGCTGCTGCCGAGCACAAACTCAAGTCTCTCTGAGTTTGTGCTAAATTGGCATGTGAACTCTGCCATCAGTTTCCCCTGATAGCAGTATGATAATAAAGCCTGCACGTTGAGTGTCCCTAAGAGAGTAGAGGTGCAAAAGCTGGTGGAGGTGCCACAGGAGTGTAGGTAGGAACTTGCTAATGGAGAATATCAAGAAGCCTGAACAACTACCTGTATTTATTATGGCAATTACTGGAGAGGAATAAGACATCTTCTGGGAGAAGATGAATGTTTATCTGTGTTTTGTTCTGTTGGTGCAGTTGGTAGCGCAGCTGGCTGGTAATCATTTGTAGGTGCTATAATCACACAAACAATACCGGAGGAATTCGGGCGTTTGAAAAGCAACAACAAAAAAGCACCAAGAGCACTGTGAACAGGCTAGCTCTGATTCTTTGTCTTGCATAAGCTTTTTGGGATGCATTAAGGGACTCAGATGTGTGGAGTAGACAGCAATTCTAACACTGTACATCAAGGATGGAGGGTATGTACTTTGAAATGAACAACACAGACCTTTATGGATGTTCTACATTATAAATAGTTGCATATTGGCAGCTCTGGCATTGGGCCTTGAGTTTTGACCCCTGCTGCTTTTACCATTCATTCCTTTCTCTTAGCAGAGCACTTCATTTAGTACAGAGAAGGACTAATGCTACTTATTATGTTGCTTTGTCATTAACAGTAAAAAAAGATAGCTCATATTTCCTACACTTTTTCTTCGTAGACCCGTGTATGTCTGGGTGCATGAGGGATGATGCTTTCAAAGCCATCCTAGTAATTCCCTTCTGAGGCATGACATGGGACATTACAGAGCTACAGGGAATTTTCTGCAGAGAGCATTACAAACTCTGGATGTATTTTATGTAGTGTTAGTATTTCATTCCTGAGTATGTTTGGCTCAAAGACAAACCTGTAGGCATTAAATGCTGGCTGCTCTTCTCCCCCTTATTACCAGCAAGTTATCGTAAAAAACACAGTCATTTAATTGTAATAAATTTAAGCAAATGTTGAAATGGTAAAAAAAGTACCACATAGACCATTAGAAATAATTATCATGGGATCAGGAAAGATCCTCAACAGTAGTGCTTAATGTTCAGCTATTAATTCAATTGGTCGCTGAGAAGTGGTAAAGGAAATTCAAAACAACCCCTCCAACTTTTTCTAAGATTACTCAGTGGAATCACTTGATGCTGGATGCTCATGCTGCATGAGAGAAGAGGAGCCACCCCTGGGGAGGAGATCGGTTTTCTGGAATTACTCAAAGTCAATTATCAGTCCAGTTGTTGTAGGGGTTTATTAATACTCTGTGGACTCCCCTACAGTTTGAATGACAAGCAAGCAGGTAGAAATTATATTTATGAGGAAAACATCTCTCACCTATCCAGTTAGCTCTGGGAATGCATACAGCAGCTTTTATTTGTGACTTCATTGTAGCTGTGAAAAAAGGGATTGTAGCATGGTTTGTAGGGTTGGAGTGAAAGTTTTGGTCTGCATTTCCCAAGCAGTAGCTCCTGGAAGCGATATGCAGCTTGTGGCCAGGAACAGGGCCATTTCCCCAGCCGTGACTGCAAAGGAGGCTCTGCAATGAGCTCAGAAAGACTTCAGCCAGACATGAGCCTTCAGAGCCTGTGCTCATGGCACTGGTTTCCAAGCCATAGCAGAACCACTACAGCTGTTCTGGTTTTGGGTTTGGTTTTTGTTTATTTTTTCCCTTTTAGAACAGGGGAATACTTGGTTGAGTGTTTGTGCATTGTTTTGAATCCATTGTACTCTTAGTTTTTACACAGTCTTGGAATCGGTAATAAGCCAGGTGCTGCTTGTATTTCACGGATGATGTATCCACCCCAAGAATCCAGGGAACCTACAAAGAGACTATTCCTTTTCTTTGAACCGTTTTCTTTGGCAGAAGCATAAGCTGAAAGGTTTACATGAATTGAAAACTCATGGCTGAGTATGAAGTCAGGTCATTGAAGCTTTCTGCTCATCACATCCCCTTGAGCAGTTTGTTGATACGGAAGTGAAAATCCAGCACTATAATGACAAAATATATGTAATTTCTTCAATGGTAGCTGCTGTTGGAAGGATTCTAGCATCCTTTCTGGAGTCTGTTTTGTTGATTTTTATATGACCCAGTTGGCAGTAAGCCTGTCTTGCAAGGCACAGGACAATAATATCCTGCATAGCTACTTTGCTAAGTAATTGAAATACAGTGCCAGCATTATTTGGGACAGATATGTATTCAATAACCTATTGCTGCCAAGTTGCATGATAAAAAGAACCACTTTTTTCCATCATAAAACTTCCCTGCATTATTCATCAGCAAGCTGAGCCTGAGGAACTCCGCTTCTGGTAAGATTTAAGGGAGAGTGTCTAGTCAAGGTGTCAAGGGGCATGTCCTGTCACTCATTAGCAAATCTGTTTATTCTCAAGTTTTCTGTACCATACTAGAAATCTAGTCATTTGCTCAAAATTCAGCCTATTCTCAGAAAATTGATTGTGGTGACAGGTCTTTTTTAAAGTTATTTTCATAAATTAAAAAAACCTTAACCAAACAATACCAGTATCCTACCCTCTTAGCTAATCTTAATTTGTAACTCCAGCCTCTGACACATGATGACCTATCAGCAGGAAATGAGCACTTCTTCACCAGTCTCAGAATGGCTAAAAGCTCACTCCTCAGCAAAAGTGGGAATCCAGCAGGCCCAAAGTGCAAAGGGATCTCTTTGTGGAGACTTACCCACAAGCCCTCTGATAGGCTGGTTCTTCCTCTGCAAAGTCAGTGCAGGAACCTGGGATGGTTAGTGTGATCATCTTTCCTCTGTTTGAATTTCTCTGTTGTCTGAACTCTGCTTGAAAAGTAGATTGGCACATGTTCTCTTATTTTTCAAATTAGTCATGCCAGCTATGCATAAAAGAGCTGGAGCAAAAGCATTCCATATCCGTTGTTAAGTGTTTTATTTTCCAGACTAAAAACTGAATACTTGCAGCTCACATGTCATTATATTCTTGTCATTCCTAATTACTTTCTGGCATGTTCCTGAGTGTTTTGTAGACAGGAAAATATATTTTATTATTTTTTTTTAAACACACAGCTGAAATGCCTCCATAACTAGGCTAACAAAGAAATATATTCTGTGAGGTTGAAAACTATTGGGAGAAATAAATGTGTGGACATACTAACTTGTTCTTTTTCAAAAGAGTAACTTGCTTCATCTTTTATTATCGCTAAGCATTTTGTCCTGAAGGAATGAGACTGATACATTTCATAACTGCAAATTAGTCATCAAGCATATTTTGTTATTTTCAGAGTATGCAAGTATGTGATTTTTCCCTGCAGGTATTCTATATACTGTGGCATGTTTTACCAAAGGAAAATGTGCTTGCATACCAGATTTTATACACGCAAATTCATAAATGCACATGTACACAGCAGCAGATTTGCAGTTCCAACCCTTGAGACACACATCCAACAGGCTGCAATAATTCACCTCAGGCTGCTGGTAAATAGAAATTGCATTAGTGAGAAAATAACACCCAAGGGTTTTCCAACTGGCATTCGCTTCGCTTCTGGGGATTTTATTCTCTGTTGACTGTCAGCTAAGAACTTGACTACCCTGACAATGTGCTGGAGTATCAGAAGCCTACCATCTCCCAAAAGAGCTGCTGTTCCTGAGTCAAGGTAAATCTTTTGAGTCACCGCAATTCAGAGGCTGCTCAGGATAGATTCAGATGTGAAGCCATTTGAGAGCTGTGGCCAGAAATTAAAGGCAAATATGTTCTGTGTAAGATTGATTCATTGTGCAGGCTCTCATTTCTCGGCTCTGGGGACTGCAGCGTACACCATGGTGTAGGGTGCATGAGCTATATCCCTGGCTGGGAGCAGGGTTTTCACTGGGCTGCTGCAGACTGTCCCACAGCTGCCTGGTAGCAGGAGAGATTGGGAGCCTTTGGCAGGAGGCTGCCTTGCAATCAGGTATGTCTAGTGAACTCCTTTGGGCAGGAGCCCACAGCCAGGTTGGTGGTGTTGCAGTGCTGGGGCCAGGGGCAGCCTTGCGGCTACTGGAGTCCCAGGCAAAGGGGAGAATTGGGATCTTCTCGCAGTCACCTGCAAGACGCCCCATGTTCATGATGTGACCCAAAGGCTTGTCTATCTAGGGACAAGGGACCCAAGAGCTCTACAGCCAGGGCACTGCAGTCAGAGACAAATCAATCAGGTGGGTGGGCGGGATTTAACTGTAACAGCAGATTGGAAATGTCACCTAATGGTGGCTGGTATGTCTGTCAGTATGATTAGGTTTGTTAAAATTACTGAAGAGTGTACTCACATGATGTAATATCTGCACTAGATACTTGAATTATACACCTTCTGTAAAGACTCTACTGGCTATGATAAGCTTAAGACATTAATTAGAACCACAGACTGGGTTGGGTTGGGTTTGAAGGGACATCAAAGATCATCTAGTCCTATCCCCCTGCCATGGGCAGGGACACCCTCCAATAGACCAGGTTGCCCAAATCCCCATCCAACCTGTCTTTGAACACACCCAAGGAGGAGGCAGCCACAGCTTCTCTGAGCAGCCTGTGCCAGGGCCTCACCACCCTCACAGGAAAGAATTTCTTCTGCATATCGAAGCTAAGTCTCCCTTCTTTTAGTTTAAACCCATTACCCCTTGTCCTGTCACTACATCCACTTGTAACCAGTCCGTCTCTGGCTTCCTGTAGGCCATCTTCTTCAGGTACTGGAAGGTGGCAATAAGGTCTCCCCAGAGCCTTCTCCAGGCTTAACAAGCCCAACTCTCTCAGCTTGTCCTCATAGTAGAGGTGTTCCAGCCCCCTGATCATCTTTGTGACCCATCTCTGGACAGCCACCTCAGTTTAGTGCCTGCTCTTCATGCAGGTTTTCCCTGGTGTGTGCTGTCTGCTGTGATCAACAGGAGCAAAGACTCTCGCCTCAGGTGACAATGATTTATTGCTAGTACACTGACAGAGCCATAGTTTGCAATTCAGTCAACAATGC
>VZTU01025806.1:14065-30487 GCA_013400835.1 Zapornia atra
GCAATTCAGTCAACAATGCTAAACAATATGAAGATACCTGCCCTGGAGAAGTGGCAGGCGGCATTCGGGAGCAGCAGGATAATTTACAGTGCCAAACAAAACAAACACAGTCACGTGTGGTTGCGCTGCCTGCTGATTATTTCTGCTTTTAATGTGTTTTTTATTGGCTGTATGCCTGCTGAAATCTGACACTCCCCAATATTAGTTTACTCTTTGTGCCTTGCTAAAATTGGTGTAGAAAAATATTTTTCTGAAATCTGAGGTTTTAAGGGAATTTTGTATATAGCCTGATGAGGTATGACAGTGAACCTTGAATATTTAATTTAGAGTGAAAATAATTATTCTATTCTGTGCAGAGAACCTCCACTGTAACCTTGCCTCTGACGAAATAAAGTAGCAATTTTTCTGGAAAAACAAATAAACCAAGCCAATTAATAATTTTGGGTTGAATTAGGCTAATAGCTTCATCTCTTAGATGCAGCTGGAACTGTATAACTTATAAATACTGGATGGATTGTAAATAAAAATGAATTTTTCACTCTGAAGCATGATATTAGTGAGTTGAAAATGGCTAAACAAAATTAATTTCAAAAAAATTCACATTTATATTTTAATTAAAGTTGTAATAAATCCAACTATCTTTGTGTTTATTCAAATAAATTAATGTATTTTTATTTGTTATTGCATAGAACAATATGAATTGACCAGTAATAAAAATTTCAGTCCTCCTGAAGAATTACATATCAGTGTGAATGGAGGCAACTGAAATTTTTTTCATCACACCAAAAGGATCTTTTACTGAACTATGTTTTGCTCTTAAGCCGAAGTCTGTCAGTTTTCTTTTATAGAGAAGGCATTGTTTTTATGATGTTCATGGAGATATTAAAATGCCTTGAAAGGATAGAATTTTAGTAAACTATTTTTTACTGATGCGTGAATAATTGAATAAGGTATCAATTGTGCAAGATAATAACCTCAATGAGGATTATGCAGATCTAGCACTGCTGCTGCTGCTGACACCATGGTGCTGATGCACCTCCCTGTCCTGGAAGAAGATGTCGTGGATCGGAAAACTCACCAGCCAGCAGAACCCCAGACCACTGCCAAGTGAGCTCCGTGGGGTCTGTGGACACTCTGCAGCACCACAGGGTGGTTTTGCTTTTATTAATTGCCTACCCGGAAAGTTATTAACAAAACCTTCTTCACCGCAGTCGATGTTTGTGATAGCAGGGCAGCCACCGTGAACCCCCGACCACCACTTCCCCTGCAACAGCCCTCCCAGGCTGCAAGGCTTTGTGCTCACCTCCCTCCTTCCACTCCCCAAAATGTCTCACCTCTCCTCTGTAAGCCAAATGCCACTCGCTAAACCGTTCGCCACTTGTCAGGTTTTCTGTACTTAAGATCTCTGTTGCCTTTTTCCTCACACTCTTTGGTTTGGCAACAGCATTGGGAAAGCAAAGCAGCCCAAAGGGAAAGTGGTGGTTGGTAGCACCCGGGAGTAGGGGCAACTTATCACCCCTCTCATGTGTTCTACTCCCCTTAACGTGTTTTTTTTTCTCTTTTGCAAAACTGCTGTCATGTCAGTTAGCCCTTATTTACATTGGTCAGTGACTCTGACATTTAATCTAGTAATAAAACACTGAGAAAACTGTCTTCGGTCATGGAAATCCCTAGATGTAATAACTTTTTTGTGTGTGTGTGTCTTGTTTTTGTTTAAATGCTACCCAAAATAAATGTGCATTAGAAGAAGCTTCGGGCTGAAAAATGCTTTAGTGAAATACACAAAATCCATCTTTATTTCCATGTTGGGGGGGGCGTAAGGGGTTTTGCTGTGGATCTGGACCCATGACTGTGTTAGCTTAACACTAGTGCCCTGCTGCTGGCACTGTTCTTTGTCAGAGCAAACACTCAAAGTCCTGTTTGGTTTTTGTGTCAGTAAAGATCCTGGCACTGGTTTTTTCATGGATTAAGGTGAAAACTGTGGTGGCCAAACTAAGCTTCTGACAGTATAGTTTCCCCTTTGGCCCTAACTGCTACTTATAAAACTTTGCAAATACATTTTCTAAGCTGGCAGGCTGGATTTCTTTAGCTAGAGGGTGAGCCCTTCTTAGAGCTTTTGCTCTCCCTGAGGTTTATTGCAAAATGAGAATGTTCCCTTTGTCTCTGGCATCAACTCAGGTTTGTAAACTTTGTTAACCAAAGAAATACTGAGTTTATATGCCAAAATACTTGGAATCTGGTTGTTGACTTTTGGGTACACAGGGCTGTTGCTCTCACTCAGCACAGTTTCGCCCTTAAACTTCTGTATGATCCCTGTACATATTTTCTTGTTTATTCCCTTTTCTGTCAGAGGGCTTCTTCCTGGAAAATCGAACGTGAGCACAGTTTCCAAATCGTGCTGAGGGTGATCATTCTCTTTTGCTGTGAGAGCGCTTGGTGGAACGGATAGTGGACATTTTGCACGTTACTGATTATTTTTTTTAGCACTGCAGATGGGAATATTTGAAATGCCAGAGACGATAGATGGATGGGGTGCATACCTAGAGAAGGAGATTGGCAGGTAGGACGTGGGTGTGGAGTTCAGCTGGGAGTTTGTGCCTGTAGGGCAAGTGGGAAGGGGTGGAAGCTGGGCGGAGCTGTGGCAGGCAATACGGGCCAGTAGTAATCTACTGCCCTTCGCCCACGCTCCTTGGCACAGCTTGCCCCCCTGTCCTCCAGCTTGTCTCCTTCTCTTGGACATCACAGCTTCTTTCTTCCTTTAAAGTTGGCCTTGGCTACACATGTGCCAAAAGGTGAGCTCCCATCGAACAGCCTGTTTGCCTTGGCTGGCATCCCAATCCAGGTGCTGGATTATTTTATCTTTTAATTGTTATTTTCTTGCTTTTATGGGGGATAGGAAGGACAGAAGGCAGTGCTGGATTATAAGGACTGGTTTACAGAGATTTTGAAGTTGGTACTGTTCAGTACTGAGGAACAATGTTTTTCCTTTGTGCAGCTTTAATCACTCTGTGTTCCATTTTCACCATGACAGCTCAGATATAATTACTCGACACCATGGGCTACTTAGATGAGTACTGTATCTTCAAGTGAACTTTTTAACCTGATAAATGAATCACACGGAGAAAGTTAATGCCATTTGTATTTCATTAAAAATTTGCAAACCAGGCAGGAGGGGCAAGCATACACAAAAGCAACGTTACCCTTTATGTTTGAGCTATTCGAGGGAATCCTGGTGTCTTTATGAGAGATGATGAGTATGAGCTTCTGCTACAGCCAATTTACTGTAATAAAGGGGCTGATTTTTGAAAAGGACACTTAAATAATTGTGATGTTCAGTAATGTCAAAAAAATACCTGATTGGGAGTATAGACTCCCTTTTCTTGTTGGTCCTACTGTTTCTTGATAAGGTCTTCAGAGGGTAGGGGTTGGCAGCCTGAGAAAAGGTGAATGGAAAAGCAAGGTTCATTTTGTCTGTTTCACTTCCTGTATACCTCCATGTATATTTAACACTTTGTTAGAGATTTGATCTTACACATGGTGCTATAAAATCCCTGAAAGCATTTAATTTTTAAAGAGGTGCAGTATGCCTTTCTCTTGCTTTTAATGCAAGTTAATAGCCTTCCTTGTTGCCCACAGAATTTTGCAAATGTGGATCCTAAAAGCTGAGGCCCCAGAAGAAATAAGAAAGTGCGTTTTTAAGCACAGTTTTAAGCCACCCTCATGAATGTTGAATGCCTGTGGTAAGCTTGGCATGTCATGTTAACTTCTTAATACAATCCCATTCACTGTCTTTGGTGTATGAATGTCTCAGCTACTTAAAACAAAGACAGTAGAAACAGCATCTTTCTCTACATTCTCAATTCTCAACCTGTGACCAAACTGATTTTCAGATATTCATGTTGTATTAGTTGCTCTCTTTATGTGAACACTGCTTCAGTGCCGATCCTGCAGTGAGATTTCTAAGCATAAGCCACTGCTCAGATCACTGGTGCTGGATGAGAAGGCATGCCTGCCTCTGGAAAGGGCTCGTTTCATGTCTAGGCAGTGCTGAGGGAGAGCAGCAAGGCATGTTTTAGCATGGAGATGTTGGACAGCCCTTTTCAAGTGCAGGGAAGGGACAGGAAGTTCTTAGTAGTAAAGCTACTGTGTCGGACTGAGTCACGCTTGTTTATACATAAAAATGAGTTTTCTTGTTAAAATAAGCAGCAGTGTGTGCTTGCTTGCTGGAATTCTCTCAGTTAAATTGGTATTTCAGGAGAAAGAGCGTGCTACTGATTAACAAGACATAACCTAAACCTTAGCGAAGTACAGGATTTTCAGACCATTGCAGAGTTAAGCTGCTTTTAAAAATGAAGAAAACATCTTGTCCTCTGTTCTTTCTACTGTTTCTTTAAGCAACAGTTAAACCACCCGAGTCTGAATGCCACTTATCGTTGGGAGAGATAGGAACATTGAGCTGGAAAACAGTCTTGCCCTTTGCAATTTATAGGCACCTTCAGGGTGGTGATAAATGGCCTCTGTTATAAAGAGAGACAATTATGCTTAACTGATTGCAGTGGAAGGTTTTTTTGCCTTTTTATTAGTGCTGCCTAAGATGTTTTCCTCCTTGAAGAAACTGTTATATTAATTTGCATGTTTTTTCCATGTCTTACAGCAAATGCTAAGAGCATTCCAGAGCCTTCTCCTCTCACAGGGAATGGTACCGTTAATCTCCTTGTCAGCTATGCCTCGTATTATTTCACCCAGACCCAAATCCTCCTTCTCCTGATTACCCAAAATAGAGGTTTGATTTCTTACTGTGTGGTCGGCATCAGTAGCTAATAGGCTCCCTTTGTGGGTTTGAGGTGAATGCAGTTGCAGTGATGCAGTGATATTTCAGTGTTTGTGTAACTTACATGCTTTGTAATCATCAAAATATCACAAGACAACCTTTTGGAAAGTACAGCTGACTTAAATGTGTTTCTGATGTTTGTATCTACTGGAAGAGACACTTGGAGAAGGGAGGGGAAGGAGTTATTGAGAAAGAGAAAAATGACTCATCAGAAATATTTGTCCTCTTTTCATTTCTGTGTTTGGCTATTCCCATCGTATACCGTGGAGTGATCAATGCCTGTCTGAATAGGATTTATGGTGTGAGATAGCTCTCAGAAGGTGAAATACTTTGCAGTTTTTAACCTCCGCCTTTCCATTACTACATTTAAACCTGCTAAAGGCCGACGAAGTTCAGTAACTGTGAAGGATGTTTTTCTAGTTTACACTATTTGTGATATCCTGCCTTGTCTAAGGAGGGGGCGGAAAAAGAGAAAAAAAAGTTGTTTTGTCTCCTTGCTGAAATCGCTAACATGAGTGTGCATATCCCATAATAGATGGTGAAGATCAACTCCCGTGGACTATTAGAGTTGGTCTCCGTTAAGAAATGTGTGTACTGCCCTTAATAAAGCAGCACTTAGCTTTACTAACATTGCTCTGGAGCAATACGAAGGTTCTTTTAACACACGAGTGGATTCCCAGAACTCTTGCTTTGTAAATAAGGTCTGTTCCCAGTGAGTCCTAATTGATAATGACAGTTAATGTAATACCTGCTGGCTAGGCCTGGTCTTTACTAAAAGAGTTCTTTGAAACTTACTTATTGATTGCTGCAATCAATTTAGTTTAAAAAATAGCAACAAAAGCAACATTAATTTGTCCTCAGTTTTCTGATAATTCTTCTTTATTTGATGGAGTGAGATTCAAGTCTCAAAACCTTTGCCTGCCTTTTTATTTATAAAGCACATGGTGGTTTTGATTTTACACAGGATTATGGCTCCAGGAATTACAGCTATACGGATATTAAATAAATGTCATTTTCTGTCCAGGATGACCAAAGACTGTCCAGATATAGAGACACAGAATTTGCCGAACTCTCTGTATCATCAGTTCTTTATAAACTAATCATTATTTATTGACCTGTATAGAAAACAGAGTTTAGTTGCAAGGCTGAGATGGCATTTTCCCTCTGCTGTTCGTGGAGTTGTTAGTACTATACATGTGCATGGTGCTGCTCAGCCATCCAGTAGCGAGTGCTTGTCCTATGGTACAAACCTTAGCCAGTTCTGCTGCTGTCTACAAAAGGGATGGGAGTTGCGCTTTGATCTTTCTTACCTTCAGCATTCTCTTAGAAGTCAGAGGTTTGATTTGATTGCTATTATCAGAGAATGGGTAATGTTAGACATAAATCATCCAGCAGTGACATTCACCTCCTGGTTTTTCTGTTCCCTGTCTCCCTTTGCATACATTTCAGTATTTGGATTCTTAGTGCTGATTTACTTAATAGGTGGAAAGTAACCAGCTTTTGAAGGTATCCCTTCCTCTTTTTTGTTTTCCCTCTCTGTATTTTTACTTCAAAAGTGATGTAGTTATCATTTTATATGACTTATACTAGGTACTGTATGAATACTCAGTGGAAGGTACGATTTGTTACAAATGTTCTGTTCCTAAAATGATAGTTCCCTAAAAGCATGTGAAAAATAATTAATTGTTAATTCTCAGTAAAGATTTAATTAATAAATAGTTGGTGGAATGGTGGAGACCTAGTTTGAATATCAGAGAAGAGCATTATTTTAATTTCAATTTATTTTTACAAAGCAAAGGTTCTGCTACACTTTATGACTTTGAGTGTGCCTGGCTGAATCCTTAAAGAAAGTAAGTAATGATGAGAAAGCCTGGAGAGAGGAGGAAAAATCTTGATGTTGCTTGATGTACTGTGCAATGGGCGCTTTCTAGCAGCAGCTCTGACATGACTGTCTGTGCAGATGGTGCACTTGACAATGCATACCATTTAGTAGTGAGAACTTTTTTTCCTTTTAAAATTTTTCCTGAGTGGTCACCTGTGTTTAATCTGTGGGGCTGGGATCTGGAGTGGGCACACATGCGTAGGGGGTGCTAATTAGTACTGCTGATGTCGGCCAATCAATACTGTCAGAGAGCAATATGAAGAAATGGGGTTTACATTCAGAAACGAGATAATCGGAGTACACTTGCATAATGTTCTTATAAATTCTGTGTGCGGCCTTCCCTTCTATTTAATGTATTTATTAGTTTTTAAAGGTTTGCTATAAGAACTCCACGTGAAACCTGGATCGAGCTGTCCCTGCTAATTTTGTTTTCTAAATTTTAAAAAATCAGATTAAATACTATGGCCCTTAATTTTACGAATGTTGATGTTGAGCAGATTAAATAAGACAATCAATAGATTTCCAGTGACATCTTGACAGTGGGTAGTTGAACTTGAGAGTTCATTTTTTCCTGTTATCTGTAAGCAGGCATCAAAAGAAAATTAGCTTTTTGTATATACAGCAGTGTCTATGTTGAATTTATTTAACTCAGTGCTCAGTGAATTTGTTGATTGCCTGCAAGAAATAAGACTTTTTCCCCCTCCATTAATGTGTAATTTGGCTTCTAAAAGCTTTTTTTCTTGCCTAAACCTGGAGGTGAGACAAAGCTAGACAGTTGTACATAAGGTGTGCTGCAGAACCATCTGAGTAACTGTTTGATGGTTCTTGCTTATGTAATCACAGAATCACACAGAATCTCAGAATCACAGAATTGTAGGGGTTGGAAGGGACCTCAAGAGATCATTGGGTGCATACCCCCTGCCAAAGCAGGCTCCCTAGGACAGGTCGCACAGGTAGACATCCAGGCAGGTCTTGAATATCTCCAGAGAAGGAGACTCCACAACCCCCCTGGGCAGCCTGTCCCAGGGCTCTGTCACCCTCAATGTGAAGAAGTTCTTCCACATATTGGTGCAGAACATCCTATGCTCCAACTTGATGCCGTTACCCCTTGTCCTGTCCCTACAAACAAATGAAAAGAGCCTGTCCATTTCCCCTTTTGTCCCACACTTAAGATATTTATAAACATTAATAAGATCCCCTCTCAGTCTTCTTTTCTCAAGGCTGAACAGCCCCAGTTCACTCAGCCTTTCCTCATAGGGAAGATGCTCCAGGCCTTCAATCACCTTCATAGCTCTCTCTGGACTCTCTCCAGGAAAGCCCTGTCATTTTTATGCCAGGGATCCCAGAACTGTACACAATACTCCAGGTGGGGCCTGACCAGGGCAGAGTAGAGGGGGAAATTTGTATTAGGGTTAGTCCTATGAGGGAGCTATTAGAGGAGTTAGCTTCCATTATAGAATGTTGTGATTGTCTGGACATATCACCTAATTCCTAATTTCACCTAGTTTTCACCCTGTTTTTGCAATTCCTTGATCTCATCTCCTCTCTTCCTCTTGATCAATTTAAACATTCCAAGTTTATAAAATCCTGCCTAGACTCCTTTTACAGCAGTCTCCAGTATCTTGCACTCAAAACATATTTTCCTGTAATGCTGAGGCGTAGTTCAATCTGCTTTCACAAAGTGTTTCCATTTACATTGGTCTTGTAAAGGATGTGGTTATGATCCAAGAATTTCCCTTTTTGTAAGAACCTAGGAAGTTACCTGCAGTTTTGTAAGTAAGATGTTTTACAACAATTTCATAGTCACACAAAACTGCTGGTTTTAATGGCATTCCAATAGAGACATCACCCAAGGTGAGTTGTGTTGGGTTTTTTTCCTTGTACTTATTATTTTGTATAATTGGTTTCTGGTAGTATCAAACCACTAGGAAATCTCTCTCAGTAACATAATTAATCTCTGAATGTTACAATTCAGTCTTAGCAAGGTCTGTTTTTCCAGAACCTCCTATTTAACAATGAGACACTTGGACTCATGTGCATGCTTTGGTGCTGTGATGTAGCTTTAGCACTCGCAATAACCTCTTCAAATCACAACACCTAGTGCTTGCATCACCACAGCTTTTAATGACAACCACTGTGTTACTGGCCAGTATTTACATCTGGAGTTAGAAATCATAATTGGATTCAAAAGCTTCTAAATATGCTGAGATTATTTGTGGTAGTCTAATTTACACTGAAAATAAAATACCATCCAAACTAAAAATTTCTATGCTTGGCTTTAATGATCCAGGATTTCAGCACATGAGCTTTTGGGTCTATAATTGCTTTTATGTATATGTATTAGTTACTATTACTACTAATAGAATATACATACTAGCATTTATATGAAAAAAACCTTTGACATACATTGACCTTAAGAGGATGCTGCTTAAAACATCATGACTGCATTAAATATGAGCTGTATTCAGCATGAGTTTCCAGTGGGAAAACACCTGCAATCCATCACGGTTTTGGAGCAGACCTGTCAAAACTCCTTGGAAAATTGTGCATAACCCTTATTGGGGCTTCCATCCCTACATGTTGTGTGTAACGTGCTGTGGAAGCTGATACACTCAGCCTTGATGCCTCCTGTGGCGCCTGATGTAAGTGCTATCTCCAAGTCCTGTCCAAATCTGCAGTCTACAGAGAGGAGAGATCAGTATGCCCTGGTGTAGGTGGTACAACTACTGAATTTTGCTCTTGAGCATTTTGGAGGATGGGGCAATAATAAAGAGATCATGCAGATCTTGATGGAGCTATTTGGTTACCACAACCTCAGTCTCGATAGGTGGTAATGGATCTCTGCCTTTCAGTAAGCAAGCTCAAGTTGTACAGCAGGTTCAACATAAGATAGGAAAGCTCTGAGTGCATTCATAGTGTATCCATACTTAAACAACACCATTAGAAAGGGCTTTTTGGTCTTTCTTTAGGTCTATTGAATTGCAAATGGATTTGTGATTTTTTAGTTGTAAGTACTGTTTTGTTTCTCAAGCTGGCAACTAGTATGTAGTTCACTTTCAAAGCAGAATAGCCTAAAGGGAAAGGACAATCTAAATGAAAGAAACTGATTTATATTAATATTGTATTGAAACAAAAGGATTTTTTTAAGGGAAGAACATACATCTGAAAATAATGGTGGCTGATGTTACACTGAAGGATAATAACTTGCATCTCTCTGGAACACTATTCATATGCTTTTGAAACACCTGAAATGTACAATCTCAGAAAAGAATAAACAGCAGGAGGTTCTTCAAGATCTGGACTAAGAACAACAAGGCCTAGAATTACAAGTGTTGCTCTAGAAATCACTGATAGTTCTGTGGGCATGAAATCTTTTTCTCCAAAAGCCTGAAAATGTTTATTATTTGTCAGGTTCGTGAGCTACACCTAAGTAATATAATGTATAATGCATACAACTGTGAGATGTTCTCCTCTTTATTATATATTCTTATTTTTAGCTCAACACTATCTAAGCAGATTGTGAATCCAATATATTCTCAGTCAGAATAAAATAAGTATATGACAGACATAGAAGAACAAGAAAAGACAAACTCAAAATTCACACACTTTATGGCCTGATGCTGTTCATCTTAAACTAATGGAAATTCACAAAATCACAGAATCACTAGGTTAGAAAAGTGTGGTTTTGAGATCATCAAGTCCAACCATACCTGTCCTCTACTAAACCATATCCCTGAGCACCTCGTCTACCGGTCTTTTAAATGCATCCAGGGTCAGTGACACAACCCCCTCCCTGGGCAGCCTGTTGCAATGCCCAACAACGCTTTTGGTGAAGAACTTTTCCCTGATGTCTAATCTGAACCTGCCCTGGCACAGTTTGAGCCCATCCCCCCTTGTCCTATCACCTGTCACTTGGCTGAAGAGACCATCACCCATTTCTCTACAACTTCCTTGCAAGTAGTTGTAGGTGGTGATAAAGTCTCCCTTCAGCCTCCTCTTCTCCAGGCTAAATTCAGACCTCTGCTTTGTCTTAAGCTACTGTGCCTGCCAGTTTCAGCTTTCCGCTATTTTCATAATGGGAAAAATAAATGCCATTTTCTAAAGAAAGACACAGCAGTCAATTCTTTTGATGGCATAACAGATTATTTTGACCTCACTGAAAGGTTAGTACAGTGATACAATTGCTTAAACATCTATTAATGCAGAAGTGTAATGTAATATTTGTGCTCATTCATACTGTCAAATTTGCTTCCAGTACATAATTTTCTGCCTATGCCTTTGCTGACAAGTCCTAGAAGATGCAATGCATGTGCAGAATAGTTTGGATTAATAGGGATGTTTTTCGTGGCCATGCTGGTTGTTGGCTTTTTTGTTTTGGGGGTTTTTTTGGGTGGAGTTTTTGTTTGGTTGGTTGGTTTTAGTTGTGGGTTTTTTTAGTCTGGACTTAGGCAACACAGTCTGACCACCTTCAAAGCAAGGACTAGGGAAACATGACCCAGGGGTCTTTGTGCTGTGCTTTTGATGTGTGGTTTTTATGGCTGCAGTGTGGTAAGCATGACATGTTCAGCATCAAGAATAGCAAGACTCCGCACACTCCGAACAGCCTAGACACAGGAGAAGAGTGAGGTGCAGGTGAGGGGACAGAGAGGCCACAGCAGATTCAGTCCATAGACGAGCCGATGTCCGCTCAGGTGAATAGCCAGCATGCTATGCTGCCGCAAGCAAGGGAGCATTTTGGCTTTGAAATGTACTTCTGATAACATGCTCACAGCTTCTGATACGCAGGTAAAAGCTGTCAATAACCATGCTGAATTGTTAGTCCGTATTACATTTTTATGTAGAACCATCTTATTCTGTAATTTATCAGACTCTTTTAAATGTATTTTATTACATCCCAATTCTGATAGCTCCTAAGTCAGAACTTGTACTTCTGTAGTTATAGCAGATTTTTATAAGCAGTTAACCTCATTTACAATAAGGGAATGAAAAGTCATGTGCAGCCATGCCAAGTGATGATTTTCATGTTCCTTCCCTGAAGCAGGAGTGGATGAGGTATGTTCATTTTTTGTTAGGAAAAGGCAAAGCTTATCTTGATTATTAGAGTTTTTTCTGAATGGTGGAAGTATTGTTGCTCTTTTCACATATTGACTTGGTTTATTTAAACGTGACATTCGTGTAAACTACCAAAGTACTTATATATTTAAACTTCAGAGAAAATAAGGGAAATTTACTTGAATTCTTCATTGTCCACTTGAAGACTGTTTTAGCAAAGCTCCCCATGTGTGTATTATGCTGTATGTCTCTGTTACAATCTCAATTGAGTATATATTTGATCACAACACACTTTCCCTCTAGTGTAAGTCCAATTGTTTTGGACTTCTTGAACAGCTAAACACAAATTCAGGATGTTTTGGTAATTTGAAAGACAGGAGTACTCTTTAAATGTGCACTATTTGCGGTGGTTTCAAATACACATTTGATTTTCATAGTAAAGCAGACACCTGTACTCACACAGCCATCAGCACCAGGGAGACAGCTGAAGAGGCTGGTGCTGCTCACTCAGGTGTGGGTAACTTCTCATGGCAGTGAGATAACTGCTCCTGAGTGCTCATAGTTTATTCAAATAGAAGGCAAATTTTCAAGAAATACAGTTCCCATGGCATTTATGCAGTAACTAATAGTGGTACTGTTTGTAAAATCTCCATTTTACTTCATGACATATTTCTGCAACTGCAATTGCATAAGGATTGCTGGTCTGGGCTGTTTCCTTAATGCTTCAGGCAGATGTGATTTGGGAGTAACAACAGCAAGCTGCAAGGATAGCTGGTTGAAATCTCAAGCCCAGAGTAAACAAGTAGCAAATATACCTCTGAGGAATTGCTGTCTCTCCAGGGTGAGAACCACAAGCCTGATAGTGAAGGAAGGATTTGAGCAGAGAGAGAGAGAATCTACACCCAATATGCTGCTCATTTTTCACCCACAGCTGTGCAGGTCAGTGTGTGACTACAGCTGATGTCTGCTGTGTTGTGTTGACATTTTAGGGTTCCCTCACATAGGAAGGAGAGGATCTGATTTCTCTGAACCATCAGCTTTCTTCACTGAAATTCTTAAATCTGTGGTTCATTAAACATCAAAATTCCTTTGTAAAGGTGACCTTGTTTGTTTGGTTTTTTAATAGTTATTTTACAGAGTGAATATTGCTGGGCTGCCCACTTGGTGTGATTCATCTTTTTTTTTCCTTAAGGTGATGGATAAAGAAAGCTTTCTTCTGTATCCCACTTGCTGTTTGTAATACACAGTGCACAGAAGTTAAGTGATGCTTATCATGATGTTCTGTATGCTTCACAGCTGCATGTCAGTCATGTGTAATTAACTTACTAACGTTGCTGACAAATCTCTCCACAAAAGAGAGCGTAAGATAAGTGTAAGAAAAGATTGACCTTTTAGAGTCACAGCTGATTCACCACACTTGCTTACGAATGGCTCTTGCCATAATTCACAATCTTAACTTGAGAAAGAAGCAGGTAGCTGGCTGGTGTTAGCTTTGGCAGTAGGTCTCTTTGTATTTTAAGAGTATTAATTAAAGTTTTCAGGGCCTGAGGGTTTACTTAAACATCCATACAATTATCTTAGAGTTTAGGAATTTTATGTGTTTATTTTTAAAGACCTTCCTTCCCTTGTTTCTCTTCTCAGACTGGAATGGAAAGAACAGATTGCCATAAAACTTTCTAAAAATATATTTCTGCATTAAATACTTATTATGATAAAGCACTTCTCACTGAGGCTCAGATTAGGAATTATATGCAGAATATTGTTCCTGTTGCTATTCCCTGCTGAATTTCTCCATCTGGTAATATTACTGTTTAGGAAGTGATAACATATGCATGTAACAAGTTAATTGTAAAAGCCCAAAATGGATAATTTGATTGTGCTACTAAAACAATAGCAGTCAAGCACTCGTGTCTGCGGTTGCCAGCTTTAAATTATCATGACTGTTGTAAATCATGGAAGGGGATTGTGGGAAACAGAGCTTTCAGCTTTTCATTACAAATCCCCCATCTTCTGTCCAGTGATCTGAGGGAGAGCACCACGCAGCCGCCTCTCTAACAGGCTGCGGCAGTGCTTTACAGACCATTACTCTCAGCACTCCAGGGGAATAAGAGTGGGAAGAAGGAACCAGCCTGAATATTGCAATATCTTGGGGATCGTTGTGCTCCTTACCACACAGATTCAGAGTTAAGAACGGAGTCCACCTCTCCATATAAGTGCTGCATAAGGGGTCACTGGCGGATTCCCATGTTAGGAGCATGTGTGTGTGTTACGCGTACGCGTAAGTGGAAACAAGAAAAGCATTTTATACATGCTGTTCTTTGCTGTATGATAGACATTTCCCCTTTTTACCTTTAAAAAGGTAGATTCCAACTGCAACATGCCTCAACTAATGTACTCTCTGCTCTTCTGTAAGTACATATATGTACCATCATCGGCAGGCAGAACAGGATCCCCGAGCTACCTGTATAAACACTTCAGAGAATCAGAAGGGGGAAACTTAATGTTAAATAGACTAACTCACTTTCTAAAGACTTCAAGCAGTATGCAGAAAGAAATGTGTTTATTTAAAATGGAAGTCTTAATAGCTTCCATTTCAAACCTCTCATTTTACATCTTCAGTCATTGTCCATGTTGTTATTTATGTCACTGAAGTGCAGGCTCTTCCCTGGAAGCTTTGCCCCTGTTGTGGAAACTCTGCTTATGCTGTACGGTGACTTTGGGGAGTTCACACTGCCTTCTGGGGCTTGTTTCTTCCCGGGGTGTTTATCAAAGGGGCATCAGAAGATAATTAGTTCTCAAATAATGAGTTCTAAGTTAGGAAAAAGGAAGAAAGTATCTGGTGACTGAATTGGAGGCTTAATGTATAGCTGTACTACTACCTTGTTTTGCCTAACTGAAAATGAGGTAAGTTTATATGTGTAATGTTGAAATCACTGTTGCTGCGGCTGAAGCGCATGGTATTTGGGTTAGTGTTTCTTGCCAGTTATAAGACATTCCTAATGCTTAACTGTGCCGTGATCCTTCCTGTGCCATTTGTGCTAGCTGAGCACATCATATGGCCATGATTTGTACATATGTGAGTTGGGATTTCTGAGATGCCAGTGCCTACATCTGGTGCAAATATGTTAAATGTTCTCAGGTTCCTACTCCCTTGTTTCTGCCTGCCACACTTCACTGGCTCTACTGTGTGCTGTACCCACTCTTCTTTTCCTTAAAAAAAAAAAAGATTAAAGACATTAAAAAAAAATCTGTATTAAAATAGTGCTCTACAGAAATTTACATCTGTCTAAGTACACAACATGGAAACATGTTCATCTCAGTGGAAAAAATACAGCAGGCATTGTTAGAGTAAATACAAATTATTATGAAAACAAGGCAATTGCAATTTTATATTCATAAATGCATATTTAGAATTAGCTTCCAAAGAAGCTGTAACTCAGTTCAGTAACTGATATATTTTGATTAATCAGAAGCCAGTGTGATTTTGTGTGGAGAAAGCTAATATCATTTTAAAGCGTTAGCTGTTTGTGCTTAATCAAAGGGTGAGCAGTGGTGGTGAAATCCCTTCTGATTGCACTGACTTACTGTTATTTTGGCATCAAGGAAAAGTAACAAACTAACTTTCAATAAAGAACTCTTTATTTTAGATTGATAGCATCTCTAGTATGATGTCAGCCAAACTTGCTTTGGCATTCTTTTGTGTTGATATGGTAATAAAAATAAATATATAAATAACCTATGTGCTACAGCTGTATGAAATCTTGTGCTAAAAATTAGATCAGTGGCTTATGAACTCTTAGCTTGAAGACTTCCTGGTCTGTGTAACTTCAAGAGCTGTTCAAGTAATTTATTTTCTGGCAAGAAATTTCTTTCAAGAATAAATTCTGAATTGCTTGAAACATCTTAAAGAGGCGCTCAATAATTTAAATGTTCTTTGGTCTTTAAATGTTACCTTTCACTTTCAGGTGTCCTTTAAGCTTTAAAATTAGATTTAGATAAGATATTAAATATTAAACTTTTTTGTATATCTTTGGAATGGGTACTAAGTTAAAAGTGAAGAAAAAAAAAAGCTTTTTGCTGACATTTTTCTGTCTCAGTTCTGTGAAATTCAGTTTGAATTTACAATTATTTTCAACTTACCCCAAACCATACTTTTCAGTATGACAAGAGAAATTAATTTGGAATAAGAGGTAGGAAGAGCATCCTCAGCCAGGCAGTTTTACATATCAGTGAAGGTGGTGTTTCTGGGTGAGATTTTGGAAAGATCAGCAGGAAGGAGGGAGCACTGTGAGTAGAGAAATGAGAGGCTTTGTGGAAGCAGTCACAGAAAACAAGCTGTCAGGAGTGCAGTCAAAAGAGAAAAGGGGACTGAAGGTGGAATCTGGATTCTTAGTTGTGTCTAAAAACAGATCTTGAGAACTTCGTGGAGGTGTAAAAGATCCATCTTTCAAAGACAGGGACCCTAACGGGAAGGTGAGGCCTTCAGTTTGTGAAAGCTCTGTGTTGGATGAGTTTGAGGTGGGAATTGTGGAAAGACTCATGATGGCTCTGGGCTGAGAGGACAGAAGATTATATAAGATGAGAAATACCGAGTACGTTTTTATTGGGAAAAGAGAGGCAGAAGATAGGGAAAGTCTGGTGAGACCACACCTGGAAT